>VZTA01009262.1:670640-730446 GCA_013398855.1 Mohoua ochrocephala | reverse complement strand
TGACTCCACAGTCCAGCCAAAGTCAGTCTCAGGACGGCTGATGAAATTCTGCATCTCAATAAAAGCATGCAGTCAAACAGAGCACGGGTGAAATTCTCAGGAGCCTAAACTGACTTAAAGTATAAAACCAACTAAAATTAAGTTTAGACAGAATACAGCTATCTAAACTTAATTTTAGTTGGTTTTATCCTTTGATAGATTCTTATATATATAAATAAACTAATTATAATCGTCATTATTATTATTATATATAATAATGAAATATATAGAGAGAATATAATTGTCATAATAAATTAATAAATAAAGCATACATAAATTTAGTTAAATCTCAGTTCAATTATACAGCTGATTTTGGCAATGTTACCTGCGTTGCCAAGGGTATTTGACCTTTTAAGATCACACTGTTTTACACCACTGCACCTTCAAGAGGAGAAAATGGTAATTATACGGATGTAATGCATCATCTTTTGCCCTAAGGGGCTTTTGGAATTGTGTTTTAAAGGTGTCTAATTTGCATAATTGATGAATTCATATCTCAGGGTCTCCATTTCTTTACGAGACAACACGAGGTTCCACTTGCAGATTGAAACTGATCCTAAATCTGGTTTCTCGTAATTAAAAGAATACATGAAAGCTTAAATCTCGTTAAGTTGGTCTTTAAAGGGTGAGACAGGAAAAGCATTTTATTGTTTTCGGGACTGGAAAGGATGAAGCAACAGCTATTTACAACCTTTGCTCATATGAGATTTGAGAGTCTTTGGCAAGAGTTGCAGATTTGTCACAAAATACCTGAAGGATTTTTGAGGAAAAGTATAATGTGGAGTTTCTCTACTGTCCTTCTACTGTTATTCATTTGGAACAAAATGAAAACTGCCACAAATTACCTACTGCAAATGATATGAATTTATTTCCTGAAACTCCAGCAGCATAATCCTTTGAACAGCTCTTGGAGAAGTGAGATGTCTTCCCTACTTCTACAGCCTTTTGCCAGTGACTGATATGAAACATGAGGATACCATTTAAGCTTCAGTTCTGGCTGAGATGGACAGACTTGGGATCTCACTTTTGGAAAAGCTGGGAAGTTACAGTGGCAATCATAATGAGTCTGAACAGATACAGACACACTGTAGTGCTTTAACCACTACAGAGAACACCAATTTAATCAGAAATCAGCCATCCAAAAGCCTCTACTTTCACTTAGGATGACACGAGACCTTTCCTGAAGCTATTTGTCTTCGTTTGTTACTGAGAAAGCCCCTGAATACTTCAGATAACAGGTCAGACCGAGGGGATGGTTTGATTACTCTGTCTAGGGTGCTAAGGATCCCCGTGCCTGCAGTTCAGCAGCAGCTTTCTGCAGCACACGTGCAAACTGAGCCACACTTGGCTCATGCAACTGCATCTGGCACGTGGGTCTGCTGAATGTGTCTGCTACAGCACCCAGTAACTCGGGGGTTAATGGTCAGTGCAGAATTTCAATGTCCAACCAAACGGTGCTGGAATATGTGCAACTGTAACCTTGACAGAAGCAAAACAGTATCCCAGCCTGAGCAGTGCCAAAGCAAACGTTAAGGAAAGGTCAGGGGGAGGAACGCCAGGATCCCGCTAATTGGAACCACTCCGGTGCTCGTGTGCGGGGGACGGAGCTCGTTCCCCAGGAAAGGAGCTGGGCTTGGGGGCTTGGGCAGGAAAGTGCCAAAACCCCAACAATATTATTTTTCTCTTGCCTTTTTTATCCCCTCTGCTGTGACAACTTTAAGCTGTCACTCTGTGTTGAACGGATTGTGAAGCCCTGAGTGAGCCGCCTGCAGAAGGAGGTGGCAGATGTACTCCATCTTAGCATCAATTTCCATTTTGGCTTGGTACAAAAAAAGCTACAAAACCAAACCAAACAAAATCCCAACACCTGAGATGGTGAGACACCACTACAAAACCAACACGGTCTATTTTTTCTGTAACATCTCAAAAATCTACCAGACGAGCTGCCATCTCTCCCCTTGGAACTTATTTCTAATTTTCCTAATTTTGCAGAGAGAGAAGTACAATGGCTGCTGAGTCTCAGCCCAGTGGCCACAGTCACTCAGGGAAATTCAAAAGGTGCTCAGCAAAGAGTAATGAAAGGGAACATTTTCATAAACCCCCCTAAAATCTCGTGCGCACTGCTCTGCATGACCAAGATAAAATCACATTTAATGGACAGGTCTGTCCCCTCTGAATGAAGCAACTGATTGGAGACATGTAGCATTTAATATCTTCTCATACAGCTCACCCACTGCCACGTGATGGCAATGCCTGAGGGATGGCACTGGAATGGCACTGGAATATCGAGTAGGAAATTCAGTTAAATTTTTGCTTTGTACATTTACTGTCTGAGTGTCTCCCATGCCTATTCAGTAATTTTAGCTATGTGTACACAAATGCCTTCTATTTTTTTTATATGTGTGTGGTCTGAGAGCCACAACATTAATCAGGTTTATATATATATTTGTCATTTTGTCTTCCCATCCATATTCTTAAGAAAAGAAAAACACATTCAGCAATAAAATGAATGTTCTGTGGCTCTTTATAAGAAACAGCCATTTGACATTAAGCCCTAAAGCCTTTATCTAACACAATGTTATTGCACACAAGAAAATGCTATAAAAATAAGGTATTTCGACTCTTGGACAAATCTATCCTGAGAAATATTTGCCATTGCCAAATATAAGCATTTTCAACTGACTGTAAATGGGACAGTCATGGTACAGCAGTTTCTACTCACCCATTCAGCCCACAGCACACCCTTTTGTTTGGCAATCAAGCTTTCCAAAGGGAGTCACAGTGACCAGGCTGTGTCCCAACAGGGACTTGTCCAGTATCCACTTTGGAACTGGGCAAATATTATCCATGTATGGACGACCCTGGACAAGGCAGTTCAGTATCACACAACCCAAATAAAGAGTTACTCTACTCACCCTGAGTACCTGGCTACTACAGCTCGGTCTCACCCATGCTTTGCTACCATCAAGCAGGAACATGGTGCATTTCTTCCTCTCCGTACCCACCATAAGCTCTAAATAAAGTGTCATGGCATTTTAAAAGAAGAAATACTCAGAATATTGAGAATTTTCCCAATTTATATTAATTACCAACTAGTACTTTGGGGACAAAATATCTTATGAGAATTTTGCTGCATTAGGTTAGAAGCATCAAGGGGGCATACGAAGAAGGAGTGAGTTTGTACAAATGTTCCTTTCCAGCTGACCTTTTTCTGATTTGCTGGTGACAAGCTTCTGTAGAGCTTCTTGCCTTGCTTGCCAGCATTCCAAATGGTGAACGATGTCCAGGAGCTCAGGACTCTGTCCTCAAGAAACCTGACTCGGTGATTCCAGATGGTTCCCCTGGAGAGTTAGAAAAAGGGCAGATTTTGACCCCTAAAACTTTCAGCACTATTATATACCCGTATGCATATGTACACCCTCACCTACGTGTAAACCTGACCAAAGCGATTCACATAATACAAAAAAAAATAAATCACATCAAAACATTATACTGGACATTTCTGAGGGAAATGTAGAAAAGAAATTCTGTGGAAGTTCTCAAGACAAGAAAACATCTGGATAGATGGGAAGCAGTAGCTAAACAACTTCTATTTTCAAGAACCCTCCCAGATCACAACAATATGAAAAGCTGCAGCTGTGGTAATGAAATTCAACCCTTCCCAGACCTGTACGCACCTATGAGCTGCTCTAGAACCCTGCAGTGACACAGGCAAAGCTTCTCCTAAACCCAAGCTGACCTCCTCCTGCTCATCTGCCCATGTGATCATTCTCCTTGGCTGATGTGAAGTTGGAATCTCACAAATATAGAAGCCCAGCTTACTCCCAGCACCAGCCAGTGCTACAGCACAAATGCATTTACACTGGGGTATTTGCCTCGAGCCTCCAACACGTTGGGTGTCAAAGCTCTCAGTCAGCAACAGCAACTACCACTGAGCTGCAGAGTCCCACACAAACCACCCTGTTACACAATTCACGCTGACCAACCTGCACACACACACACACACTTCAGACCAAATAAGAGAGATTTAACTGTGAAAGTTCCAAAGTATCATTTGGCAATGACACAAATGTGACTGTCCCTTTATTTGAAGGCAACTTTCATAAGAAACTGCATTTCTAGAAACAAAAAGCAGTGGGATTTTTTTTTTTTTTTTCTTCTAGAGAGTGGCATGCCTCATAAAATATTTTAAAACATGCTTTAGGAAAAAAAGCAAACTGGCAGATGTCTGTGTGCAATTACACTTTTAAGTCTTCCTCTTTGGGATAAGTTCCCCACCATAATTAAGCCAAGTGGTTGAGGTAAACGAGGGTGACACTAATACCAAATGACAAATCCCACGGCTCCGGAACCAGTAGCAAGGGACCATCCAACAGCCTTAGATACTGAAGATCTGCTGACATCTTCAGCAAGTTCAAGACAGGTTCTCAGAAAGAGAAAACAATGTCAAGGAAAGCAGTTTGTTCATGACCCATTTCTCCCAACTGGCAAATCCACTTGGACAACTACAGCTTTTTTTCATGTTTGAGTGTGTGTGTTCTACCCTATAATGTAATATTTAAGACTACATCATTTATCATGGATTAAAGAAGACTGCCTGCTGTTAAAAACATCTGCTTTATTTCCAGTGTTAATATTCATTAACTAGGAACCCACCTCAGATTTATAAAACAGTTTCCTAGAGAGAATAAATTGATTTCCCCAATTTGACAAATGAATCTTGCTAACCTACATCTCTTGGACAAGGCACCTTGAGTTGTAACTTTCTTTCACAGGAAATTCTGATGGACACCTTGTGCCTCCTTACTTAAGGCAATCTTCAAATAGGGTTTTTCATTTGCTTATTTGCATCCTTCCTTCACAGCCCTGAGTTATGTTCTGAAGACTGAGGCACATGGGGATCTTGCTGGGACTGTTCCTCAGCTCCAGTGACCCCACTTCACTCCAGCACAGCCAAATCCTGCTTAGCACTTCATCACTGACCCTGGTGGGATAACTTGGAAAGGGCTTCATGCACAAATAAATGGGCCCAAGCACAACAACCACTCCATATAAAATTCCCTCACAGTTTCAAGGATGACGGCTCTGTACCAGCATTTCAGCTAATGGAGAAAAGAAATTCTTGGATTTGATCAAAAATCTCTTCTAATGCAACCACAAGATGCATTCCTGCTGCAAAGCTTTAACTGCTGCTGGCATCCTTTGACACTTGCCTTTTTCCATGTTCATCAAAGCGTACTGTATTCCCAGAAGGAAAGTTCAAGGAACAAAATATGAAGGTCAAGTATTTTTCCAGGATCACTTTACTAGAAATTTTAGAGCTTCTG
Source organism: Mohoua ochrocephala (assembly GCA_013398855.1). Classification (NCBI taxonomy): domain Eukaryota; kingdom Metazoa; phylum Chordata; class Aves; order Passeriformes; family Acanthizidae; genus Mohoua; species Mohoua ochrocephala. The sequence goes on along the minus strand of VZTA01009262.1, from coordinate 725,080 downwards.
CGCTCTTCTAAAAAGGAAGATTATTGCTTTGCACATAAATGGAAAGGTTTTAAAAGTGATTTTCCTTTGAAATGTGACTTCAGAAGGATAACGCCGTATTACATTCCAAAGGAACTTCAGAATCTGTTCTGCTGGCTTGAGTGACACCGGCAAGTTTCTTTTCCACTTGAGTTTGCATCATTAAGAAAGCTAAAGTAAAAAACCAGGCAGCCTTACAAGGCATGAAAAGAACTTCTAGCTAACTTCTAGGTGCAGTGCAAACACTGCAATCCACCTCCAGGCTTAGAGAAGATGTTTCTAATTGTCACGGGGATGGATGTCCCAGCACAGCAGTGCTGGTTCTTCCAGACAGCTCCTGGTTGCTGTCTAGGTCACGGGAGCCTCTGTGCCACAGGAGTCCCTGTTGAGGTAAAATTCAATCAGACCAAGTCTCAGTGTTGTTAATCACCCATGAAGATTTCAGCCTGAAGCAGATTTACTGACTCATCTCACCTACGAACGTTATCCTGGAAAAAGCAAGCGGGGAAAGCATGTAAGAGAACTGCACTCCGAAATAAAAGGGTATGAAAGGTATTCAACTCCAGATTAACTGGATTGTTGTTCAACCATAAGAATATTGCCAGACAGTTCCATTTAACACCAATAAATAACTTTCTTAAATGCCTACTGTGGGTTGTCAAAATGAAGCCAATATACCCAGCAGTTGTGATTTTTTGCTTGCATCACTATGAGGCATTCTTATGACAACGCCCACAGAAAAGCATTTGAAGCTCACATCCCCATACCGTGTGTTTTCAATGAAAAAATTAAGTTGTATCAAACACTTTGAAGTCTTGAGTTAACCCTGAAATACTTTTAACAGTGCAAGCTGAGATATCAGATAAATACAGAACTGAGGAGAGAATTTGTGACTGAGCTCTTAGAGTGACACTCGCAGGCTTCATCTTTGTGAGAACTCACTCTGCACAAACAATCCCACACGCCGAAGCAAAAGGGAGCTTACAGGTGTCAAAGGAGGCAGTTTCAGTTATTCCCTTCAGGTTTCCGGTTCACCTAATTTGCCACATTTTTTGATGTTTCCAGAATAGATAACTGGGATTCCTGCCTCGAGGGATAAGGGAATGCCATTTTCCCATCCTTTACGAGCCAGTGCAGGTGCACCAGACGGGAGCTGCAGCAACGTGCAAAGGGTAATTAAAGAAAACGCCTGAAACGATCTAGAAGTTGTACAAACCACTACTCAGAGGTGATTCTCACAGCTATTTTCAGATTATGCACTATTACATATTCACAGCCACCAGCAAAACCTAGGAGGTATTATTACTCTGCATCACCCCAAATCAAGACTGCTTTTCCTACCTATCTCAGAAAATATTAGAGTAAGCAATTTGCAGTAGCCTTCAGTATCGTTTCCAAGCCTGTATTCAGTTCACAAGATTTTCCTCAGCCAGAAGGTGGGATAAAATTCTTCTCACTGTACAAATTTGTTCCCATATCCTAACACTCTTTCTTGACCCTAACTCTCGAAATACACTATTTCCCCCATTTCTTTCATTTTGTTCTCACAACTTTGTAAAAGAAACGTTAGAAGTGTTTCCACTCGAAGCGTCACTCTTGAGGCTTACATAATTTTCCTAAGATCTCGCTCGCCGTGGCCCCTCAATGCTCATCAGTTATGGAGCCTGGGAGGAAGAAGAGGAGCCAAAACCCTGCAAGAGTGAAACGAGGGTATTCATGCAGCAGTGAGAATGACTACGCCGTGTGTTCCTCAGCCCCAAGTAGTTATTACCAGACCATCCACCCAAGTAATGCAACAATGGAGCTCTGTTAAAAATGTGTGGTGACCTACTGACTGAATACAGGAGTCAAGAAACATCTGCTCCACTCCTATTTTGAAATGAAAGATAATGTGACAATAAAAGCAATATGATTTAATGTCTGAGCTCAGTCAAACCTCGCCATATTGTTGCACTGCCTTTCCCCTCCTTCCCCCGGCGAGGCCACATAAGTGAATCCACAGAGCAAAGACAGATGTACAACTACTTGAGAAATGCAGAAATACAAGCCCAATATCCTGAACAGTACTGGAATTTTAGGCATCGATTGCCATCCACAGAAACACTATAGATCCATAAATCTGACCTCTTCTCTCTGTGCTGGCCCCGCACAGTGCTCAGGTAACGCCAGGCAGGAAGAGGAGCTGCCCCAGTGAACGGCTCTTCCAGGGCCTTTTTATTGATGGCAGGATAAGAGAGTTCTGTGTGATAGGTGAACCTCACCTGATCGATAAACCAGAGATGGAGGAACAGAGAACTTCGTAATCACAGCGAGAGCTGAAAAAACAGATCCCTTACAGCTAGTGCTGCACGCAGAATTCAAGGCCCTTACCATCCACAGGAAATTCAGAAATAAATCCTGTTTGAACCTTGGCCATACTGGTGAATAAACTGATTTCTTTTGCCGTTGTTGTCCTGTTGAACTTCATGTGAACTTATTAATTGCTGGACTATATCGGCCCACTGAGTTATTACATTTACACTGTTAATAAGTTCTATTAATGTCTGAGTTCATCTTCAGGTCACGGGTCATTAGCTGAGGCATGGTTTGCATTGTGGCCTATTTTTCATGAAAGGCTTATTAAGAAAGACAGAGACTATCAATGTTAATGGCATTTACTTTTCAAGAATCTAATGAGGTCATTAGTTTCCATGTTTAATTGAAGTGCCAAATTGCAAGCATAGAAGATAAAAATGCAGTTGACCTCATCTTTATTTCAGCTCTACAGGAATATGTTACGCTATTCCTCTCCCCTGCCTATTTTTGGCCACGTATGTTTGTGCAGGAAACGAAGGAGGCATTCCTGTGCTCACCACAGATACGAGACCCAGCCTCAGAGCACCTCCGAAACAGCCAAATGTGTGCTTCACACTAATGCCTGTTCTTCTTCGCTCAGATGACACTGGAAGCTTCCAGTGCCTGAAACCAGATGGTTTCAATAGCTCATGTAATTCTGGTCATTTCTGCAGAGCAGTATCATACTCATTCTGAGCACGGGGGATCTGAAATTACCGAAGCCTTGAAGGTGCGCTTCACCTTTTCTGTGTAAAAGGGAACTGCCCGGATCCTAGACAGAAGGTACAAACCTTATTTTCCACAGATACTGAATTTGTCTTGACTAAAAACTTGGAAATTGCCCCAAGGATTAGCTGCGTGCCCCGACCACCTGTCTTCATGAGTGGCACTACCTAAAGACAAGCGCAGAGTTTTATTATGGCTCACCTCGCTCCCAGCTCACTTTCATCTCGCAGTGAGGTATTGTTGTATACACAGTTCCTTTCTCTCTCCTTTGGCAAGATAAAAATCTATGAATTTTAAAATGTTTTTATTACACATCAGACTTTCTTACTCCAGTACTTCTCACTCTAAAGCCAGCTCCGATATGGTCTCACATCAATGCAATGTGGCCGTGCAGCACTGAGTACGCACAGCCCTGGGATACAACACCAAATAAAGTGATTTAGATCCAAGAGATATGATATGTGGGATTTTGTGTTGTGAATTCCTAGCTGAAGAGAACTTTCTCAAAATCCAGCAGGTATCCATCACAGACTTTGGATGAAATGACAATGAGAACATGCATATTTCTGCATGCACCGAATGAAATCTAAATATAGACACTGAACTTCATGCAGATTCTGTCACGCACCCAAAACGTTTAATAATGCAGACTGATGCCTCCAGGGTAAGGGAGAATGCAAATAAGATTTAGTTTCCTGCTTCACAGATATTCTCAACTCAAGATATTTGTTCCAGAAGGATACTAATCATAAGAAATGACCTAAAGCACATGAATGTTTACAATTATACACACTAACTGAAAAACAAAGAACCAAATGTCACTTGCCAAGCAGTTTTACATATATTTTAGGAAGTCTGAAAATGCAGTGAGGCTTCTTTCCCCCTGAACGGTTCTGGAAGACACCCACAAAAACTGAAACCATCACAGGCTACGAGCGACTGTTGTCTTTGCTGAAAAGAATGAATGATGCACCTTTGTATAAAAACGTCCTGCTGTGGTTTTTAAGACTGAAACTAGGCATAAAGTGCTCAAAAAACATAATCAACTTTCCTACAAACACCATTTTGATCTCAGATAAGATATTAATTTGCCTGGTGAGTAACTACTTCCAAATCCAGGTCTAGGCTAACTCAAAATTAGAAGATGGCATGGGACAATGGCAAAAAGCAGAACACCACAGAAAACTGCTCAACAAAACACACCATAAAGAAAAAGGCTTCTAGAAAAGCCAGAACATGCATTAAATAAGGTGGAATGACCAAGAGGCAAATTAGGCAAGACCCAATTTAAATTATGAACTTAAACCTTCGTGATGAGTCCATTAATCTCTTTTTGCTCAACGCGCACCTCGGTCTCCAGACAGAAACACTGGGCAGCCCTTCACAACTTGGGCAACAAACGAGGGAATGAGCCAGGACAAAGAGCTGTTGCACAACCTCGTGTTTGGAAAGTCACACCAAATATCATCCCCAGTAGTACCAGCAGCAAGCCAAGAGGAAGAGCAGCTCGCCTGATTTCTTAGAATGAGACAAGAAAGGCGCCAATTTGGACATCCACCCTGCACATCTGAGACAGCTCACAGCATTTCCACATTCCCCCAGGATGCTGTAATTCAGGGTGCTTGTGCCACACAACCTTGGAGATCTGAATAAGCAACAGCTTGCAGTAAATTCAAAACAAATAATTTTCCAAGAATTAGATGCTTTCCCACAGATAGGAGCAAAAGGCTTCCAAGAGTTCTTAGCATCCCATAATGCGTGGCTGAAAAGTTGGTCACAAACTGCCAAAAGGATCACACAGTAAAAGGGGAAAAAAAAACCCCCTTACATTTAAACACGAATAAAAAGGAAAATAATTTATCTCACGCTTGTTTGCAAAATCAAAGTCATATGTACTATTTGCTTGAGTGACCTTTTCATAGTTAAATGATTTTGTATAGATATGCACATATAGATGTATTTATAAAGATCTGTAGTGACATTAACCATGGGTGTGCTATTTATGGGACTTATTTATTTTACACTACGTACAGCAATACAATAATACAGGGATGGAGAACTAAAATGTACACATCAATGTTCGGTTTTATTAGTCAGTTCCGTAAAGCCATAAAAACAGGACTGACTGAAAAGTGCACTTACATCATTAATCAGTAAGAAAACAGTTTACTTAATTACCACTGTGATTCTGGCATGGGATTCCTGAAGGACAGTAAAACTCATGTAACTTTTTATTAATGTCAGTGCATAAGAGAAAGGAACAACTTTGGCTCAGCCTGCAGCACGTAGAGGAACCAGCAATTTAACACCTCCTTTAGGGGCTGAGCAGCCCTGGAAAGGCAGCAGGCAACAAAGGCACCTTACAAGGAAGCACCTGAGATAATTACCCCTAAACATCCTCAGGGATTTTTCAAACCTCATTATCTGATTTAGATGGTTTAGACCCTTTAAAATAAGAACATAATATATGTAAAGGCAGCACATTATCAGACTAAAGGTTTGGTTTTGGTCTGGTTCTTTTTTTTTTCAAAAGACCATTTTTGTTGCTATTACAAGTTTCTGTTTACCTTTTAAATATTGAGGCAGTTGGTTTTGAAATTAAGCCTTAACATTTAAAAAAATATTCTTTACATTATGGTTCATATGGCAAAAAACATGAGAATGAAACCCTTGCATATTACGTATTAAAAATCCTAATTAAAAACCCCAATACAATGTCACCATCTTTGCTGCATATGATCCAAGATAAACCCAACTTTTAAATTCTCCTAGGAAGCCCAGCTTACTCTAGGACGGAGTGAGTCGCAGCCTGGGGATGGTACCGGTAGAGCAGGAGGCAATGGTTCACTCGAAACACTTCACCACCCTTCTGGAGGTGCTCATAAAAGAACAACAAATCTTCTGGGACGCCCTGGAACAGAAAACAGTTATTTCATCAGTATTCAGTTACATCTGAAGAAGTTTTATTTTTCTGCCAAATGAATACGGTTTAACATAATTGTTATTCACAAACACAACTTTTCTGTTGCCCAGGGAGGTTGTGGACTCCTCATCCTTGGAAGCGTCCAAGGCCAGGTTGGATGGGGCTTGGAGCAATCTGGTTTAGTAGAAGGTGTCCTGAAGGTGAAACAGGAAGATCTTTAAGTTCCCTTCCAACCTGAGCCCATCTCTGACTCTATAATATTATTTGCGTATGCCCCGATGAACTTATCCAATGGGTCATGAAATAAATGTAGCCAATGCTACTGAATGACCAGTGCTATTTAAAAATGAAGGGTTTTTAAAGCTGACTGCAAGGACAGAGGTGGAAAAACCAACATCATCTCATTTTGACAGGGATCTCAAGTTTGGTGCAGGTGAATCCGAAAGAAAAAGAAACCCAGCTGCTAAACAGTTTGTGCAGCCTAAAGCTTCGTGTAACCAAATAGTTTAAACTGAAAAGGATCCGTGACTTCAGAAGGGTTTTTTTCTCATTTTACTGGAATTCTCCTTCTTTCTCTGGTTGTCATATAAATACTGGTCTCTACTTAGGCAAGGTGTCTCAGGCTCCATAATAACGGACCTCAATAAAAACCACAATAAAGGCAACCTCAGAATGAGGCAACATCTCAAAACAAAGGGTTTTTTTCTTGAAACTTCCTTCCATGGTACATTCATCCTAATGGGATTGCACTCTCTGCTGCTGAAAACACCGAAGGATAAAAGCTCCCACAATTGTGCATCTAGCAGGCGTCAGGAAACATTCGAGATTTCACAATCATTTCAACATTTTCCACTTAAAAAATCAGAGAATCTTCATGCAACAGATGCAGTGGCAGAAGGGCAATTATATGGCTCACAGTACTCAGTTCCATTTTGTGGCATATGAAAGCATAAACTCACCCTTAAAGCCCTACCGTGAAGGTAAAAAAAGTAGCATTTATTTATATTTTGCAAAGCTACAACTTCTTCAAATACTAGAACATTTCATTTTTTCATGTTTATTATTTCGTTCCTCCAATACAGTGTTTAAAAGGTCACATGGTTTTTACCAGACTATAAAAGCTCCCTTTTATAAAACCAGGTGGGTTAAAGAAAATATTTAAGTGTAGCAACAATAAAAAGCTGAAAGATAACATGACAAAATTGAGAAGGAAAAGAAGGTGAAGAGATTGAAATACATTTCTTTCTGTAGACAATATCACCTACATGAATAACCAGGCCATAAACCTCAGCCTCAATTTTAACCATTCTATTTCAACACAGAAAAATAATAAGAGTACAAGTTTAAAAAAAAGATATTAATTGAATTTTTTCCCTATTACTAAAGCTTCTGAGTTTCTTCCATAATTAAGAAAATGAGATTCTCTAATTAAAGTGCTGGACTGGCCCTCTAGTTATGAGAGCAATACAGTTCAGTGACTGTTTCTCATACCCACCAGGCTGAGTAGCCAGAGGGGTGTGGGAGTGGAAGAGAAACGAGACAAAAAAAATCTTTGAACCCTGGAAAACAATTCCAAAACACTCAGCTGAACATACGTATCTTGGGAGAAATCAGAATCCAGTCAGGCTCTGGGCTCTGCAGCTCCAGCCCTCACTCGGGGATTCATGTGTGACACCGCGTTGGGCCACGCTCCCACATTCTGAAGGGAACGGGTTCCGCTCCGGCTGCTCACCAAGGGCAGCTCCTCTGGAGCTCTTGGTTGTCTTTGCAGACATTGTTCTGACTTCTGGTTTGAGCTGCAGTGCTGAAGAAAACTTTTAGACAACCTCATACAATTTATGCTTTATATGAACCTACTTTAAAAGCCACAAAAGAAATCTGGGAGAAGCTGGACTGGCAGCCAGCAACCACAGTCACCACGAGTACAAGAAAAGCACAAAATCGATTTCTTTCCATTTATCTTGTAGCCCTTTCTATATTTTTTCTTATTCTAGACTTTAAGGGAAATACTGAGCCAGCAGCAAAGTTTAAACCTTTTTCTCTTTTCTGGTCACACACCAGACTGTGTCTCAGGGCACAAGTGCAGCAGATATCAGCTTGCTGCAGGAGTCAGCTCTTAATTCACATCTACGATTACATCACAGACATTTCAGCAATTCCTTTTCTTTTGGATAAGCATTTACATTATCCAAGACAACCGTTAATATGTATATTTAAGAGGAGTCACTGCAGAAGTAAAAGGATCTTTCAAAACACTGCTTGGTTCCAAATGCTCTCTTGCTTTCCTTTAACTGGCAGAAATACTCTGGAATAAAGTGCACTCAGCCCTAGGAAGGAGCAGGTGCCTTGTACTGCTCAGCAGTGGCCTCTCACATTACAAAGGAGCAGCACTGCCATGCATTTTTCAGAGGAGGAGAGATGTTGACTGTGTTATGGATCCTGCAGGGATGGGACTTCCTACGGCTCTCGAGCGTGTAAGTTTGCTGCAATACAAGAGTTTCTTCCCAGTTGAGATCTATTATTGGATCCAGATGGCATTTTAAACACCAGGAATCTTTGTGAAACAACACAACTTTGAAAGAAAAAGCTGTTTAACCACTAAAGGGATATTTTAATGTATTTTTTTGAAAATTAATATCCATAGCTAAAAGTATCAATTACTAAGCCAGCATTTCAGCAATAGGCTACCACATCAATAGCTTTCAGCAATAATAAATACAATTAAATTGCACAGTTTACATGTTACTGGACTACATGCAGAATTTTCCACATCACAGGCAGAACCCAACCCCACATCCTCTGCTGCACTAAGGGATAAACTGATTACAGCTCCCAGAGAAAAGCACAGCCTGTCCCTGCTCTGCTCTAACCAGCCAAATGCAAAATCATCGTTCACTTTATCACATTCCTACTGAACAGGGGAAGGGTTTCTGTTGACCCCAGTATTTGGGGAAGGCACTGCTTGCTGTGCTGACGGTTGTACGGATGAGGGGACTGGTTTTTTATACACCATGGGGTGTCAAGCAGAACCCTAACTTGAGTTAAAGTAACTCCTTGTTCAGGGACCGAACACAAATATCCATGGTCCTTCTCTTGCCATCTTCTCATTGCTCGCTGTTCTCACTCCAAGGCAGCAAATTGTGCTCCAACTGCAGTGACCCCAACATTCTTCAAGGAGGTTCAAGTATCTCACAACAAGCAATTCTGGCTACGATTCTTGCACCTCCACCACTGGTAATGATGAGGAGCATCAGTAGGGAGGACCAGCAATTTCTGGAGGAGTTTTAATGCAAGTGGCGCCCTGTGCAATGCTGTAACCATTAACACCTGGTGAGATCATGCTGGAGCCCTGGGATGACCAACAGTAACTTCTGCAGCACTTCAGGCTGACAGCAGTCCTTTCCTCTGGTCTCTTGGACAGAAACCACCATGGGGCTGTAGAGGCATAAACACAATATAAAAGCTGCCTTTTACTGCTAAAAAATCAAATAGATGGGAGGGATTCTGCCACAGAATCAATCTGTCCCAACTTCCTCAGCCATCTCTATTCAGCCTTGCCTCAGTCACCTTTGACTCCCTGCCCTCTCCCAGCTCATAAGCACCCTGGCAGAGGTGGCAGATCCTTGTGAGCACAACCAGTGGAGATTTAGCCTGTGCAGAGAAATCTGACTGGTGAAAATGGGAGATTATTTCATGTATCCATGCACTTAGAATAAACAGCAATGACAAACAAGAGGAGAAGTAAATCAATCCACACGGGAGAAAAGCCTTCAGGTTTGGAAAAGCTTGGTCCTTCCTTTTGATCAGGGGCATCAAGCAAAACTGGGCTATAACTCGGTACACATTTTGTAAACCAGACAGCACCATCGAGGTAACTGTTGGACAGAAAAAGCCAAATTGCTTTAATTCATCAGAGGAGCCTAAAATTGGTGAATGGAAAGAATTAAAGAGCTATTAATAGCTTTTCTACAGGATTATCCAAGATATTAAGTCTCTCTTTCTGCAGATCTGTCACTTCATTTCTTGGCTCTCATCCAAACCATGCCTTTCCATCATTTTGCCTTGATTATAGGACCTGAAGCCCTCCAGTATTTACCTCATTGTTTGGGAAATAACAGGTTAAAGGAAATTCCAAAAGGTTGCTTTCATCCGAACGTCTTGGCACAGAGAAATACACTTAAACAAAGATGATGGGGAAGTCAAATGGAAGGGAGGTGGTAAATTCTAAATGATATTTAATAACACACCAGCAGAAAATATAATCAGACCTAGGTTATGGGGTGAATTTTCAAATAGCTTATAAAGTGTAATTAATCACTGGCTCCACCACTTTTTCTCTCCTTTTCAGATCAAATATTGATCTCTGTTCAGCCTTAACTATATCAATCCAAAACCAAACAAAAAAACCCCCAGTAGTGCCTGTGTCGTATCCTGATTTCCCCCAAAGCACCTTGATAAGTTATTTGACAGACTAACAATATTTTAATTCGTGTTCCAAAAAACCAAATTCCTACTTAGCCTTTTACCTCTCAGGCATTACCATAAGCACTTGCATTTCTAAAGGGAATGACATTTGTGTGCTCTGGCAGAGAAACATGGAAAATTGCATCAGTGAGCGCCTAACAGCTACAGAGTTACCTCAGAGCTTACAGCACGGGCTACAGCCTCCTGTGCTCAAAAGGATATTTTGACACCTCCTCAGTTCGTGGTTTTTGTGACCTTTTATCACAAAAATAGAATGAAACTGAGCTCCAGACACTTTGTTCAGAGGCAGAGTTTGTATTCAGAAAGGCCAGTGGTTTACAATGCACTGTTCCATCTGGGGCTCATTAAGAATAATTTCCCCCTGTTTACACTTCGAGATTAGCTCACAACTTTAAGGCTGTCACTCCATTTTCAGTTTTCATACACTTAAAAAGGAAGGATAAACACAGGGGTGACAGGAAATTTGGAGCCAAGTTGTGGTAAAATTCTAGAGAAAGAGACAAGTTTGGCACGGCACAGTTGTGATGTGGAGAGTAATTCTGCCTGGAGAGAGCCAAGGCTGTGCAATTTTCCACACTTGCATGGAGTGGAGCCTGCAGGGTGGCAATGCTCATTTCCACAGCTCTCCTCGTACTCAGGATTTCTGTCAGACACATGAAGCTATAACTTTTCTTCACCAACAACAGACACCTCGTCTACCCCTGCACATGACTGGGGAGCTCCCCACTCTCACAGCTTCTAAAATCTGCTCTTCACATTATACCAGAACACAGACATTTTTTAACTCAGCACAATTTTCTGCGATGCTTTTGGATGTGGTTATTACTTTTTAACAATGGTGCTACTTACCAGGAGACACCAAAAACTCCAGCAGCAAACCTACTCATGGTGATGGCACACACTAAGTGTCAAGTGGGAGTTCTGAAGGATTTAGTGAAGTGCTGCTGCTTCTTTCAATAAGGAAGAACTGCACTCTTTATCCAAAATGGCTGGATAACAGAAAGATTATTTTCTTTTAGTTTCCCAAAAAAAAGTAAGTCAGAAACACAGTTCATGTGACTCTTCTTCTAGCAGGGGGCTCTATTTGAAATGTTCCTTTATAGGCTTGTGACCACTTCCTTAGTCTCAGAACACCATCAGAGCTTGCTAAAATCTTTTCAGTCCTCCTGCTTTAATTATCATTTATCACAGATGGCATAAACAACACCTCTACCATTTCAGTTAATTAACACATAAAACAAACCTGTCAGGCTCTTAGAGACCATTTATGAAGATACTATTTAGGATTTTGTTTGGACCTAAAAGGAATACACTTCCAACAACTGCAGATCTGGATCAGAAAGAACTTCATTTATTAAAACAAAAAAAAAAAATTCAGAAAAATCTGTTTCACTTAAAGCCTGGATGGCTGGAGAGAGACATCCATATCTACCTGGAATAAAAAAAGGATTACACCACAGCATATCTATTTGTATTTTATCACTCCACCCATACTGTTACCATAAACATCAAATCATCATTTCTTCCATGGAAGAATTACCCTCCATTTTTCCTAAGCACTAAAATATGAAGAACAGGTGTTTGGATTTAATTTCAAATGAGAAATGCAGCTTTTTGGCAAGAAACAGTTTAGCAAACGGAGAAGGCCAAAACATGGAGATTTGTTGGCCTGTTCCTGTGTTTACTTCCAGCAATAAGACACTTGCAAGTCCCATTAATAACCACTAACTCAAAAATGGAGATGGAAGTGATCAGATTAACACAGATCCTGGGTCAGGTCAGAACATCCACGCAGGGATGAGACCCTCAAGAGTATTCTCGGCTCTGCTGATACACAGAGAAAATCTTTCTTTGCCTCAAAGGAATTCTTTTCAAATGAAAATGAACGAGTTAGAGCAATGCTAAATACTTTGCAACACTAAATGCTGCAAGATTCAAGACGTGATTTTGTGTCCTTTAAACCCACAGAGGACAAAGGTTTGACTTCATTGCTTGTGCCCATTGCTTTGTTCAGATCTGTGCTTGTTTGTAGGGTATTTTTCTGTATCAGTCAGAGTCTGAGCTTGGACATGTTGGACACTTCACAATAGGGACAAACAATATGTTCAACTTATCACTGGTAATTCTTAAAACTAGAAGGACATTTCATGCATTGTGGCTAAAAAATCATCAGGATTAAGACTGTCAGTGTATTACAGCTGAATAACCAGTGGCATAATTCCTACACAATTATACAGAGAGAGCAAAACAGAAAAAAACCCAACTCATAAAAACAAAACAAAGAGATTAAAAAAAACCAAACTGAAAAGCAAAAAAGCACAGAACAATAGTCTATTTAACTTCACCTCTTGAACTTTATCATTAGGCTTGCTGTTCTATTGTTGCCACTGCTTTAACTTGCTTGCTTTCTTTTTGGAGCTTACTAACAACGCTCAAGAAGCTAAGTCAAACATCCTTCAGAGAGTGAAAATACAATGATAAGAAATAATAATAAAAAAGAAATAAAGAGCATGGGTCAGCAAATGTAGATTGTGTTGGGAGCCAGGCACCATTCCCAGCTCTTCCACTCACCCACCATGTAATTAAGGGTAAAGCCTTTCACTGCTCTAAACAATTCAGTTCTCTGTCTGCTGTCTCCTTATAATTACAGTTTTTTTGGCAGCCCAAAGAATAATATTTGTATATCCTCATGCATCCATACATACACATGTGTATGTTTGTGCGTATAGATACACACTGCGTGGCACTGAAAGGCTTCGTTTAGAAGCTATAAAAAAATAATCATCATCAAAAGTAGTAGTTTAAATAATAAAATAGGAAATAGCCTTAGAAGATTTTTTTAGAGTGCTAATAAATGAAAGCTTGCAAAAAAAAAAATAAAATTCATAACCACCCATTTTAGCCCTAAAATCTCACCAAAACTACTGGAAGCAAAACCTCTCAGAACCAAACCACACAAAATGGATCCAAATGTATCTAAATTAAATCTATTTGTCCACATATTTCAAATACCACAATAAATACTGCTAACAGACATCCATGAATTTTATTCCATAAACATGCTGATGAGCCTACAGCAATCAAATTGAACTCATACAGGAAATTCATAAAGACAAAGAACACCTAACCGTCAGGGAAGGAACATTCCTGAGATCACAGGTATTTAATTTGTAACCTCTCAGTCCTGATCCTTGAGGAGAAGCTACTTAAAATCTTCCAAGGACAAGCACAAGAACTAAGATTGACAAGAGAGCACGAGCCAGGCAGATAAATGAGTTTTAGTGGTAGTTATGGCCCTTCTTCCTCCATCTCAGGGATATAAATCTCCCCCCTTAGGTGAATGTACTTTTATCTCTCTGCCATCCTGCGCCTTTCTTCCCTCCCAATCTCTTTCAGCAACCTATTTCACCTTGCCGGGACAGTCCATAACAAAACTATGGGCTCACTTGTTTTTAGCTTTCAGATCTGCTGCATCTATTTCAGGGACCAAAGAGGAGCTTGTATGTCTGAAACCTTTAATTTCTCCTGGTATGCTGACATATTTAACAGATGTGTCACAATGTCGATCTCAGGTAGGTCCTTCCATCACCAGAGTCAGTCCCAAACAACTTTAGTTAGTTGGAGACTGTTTTTTTTTTTTAAATAAGAGGTGTATGGTATGACCCAGGTTTTTTTAGAGATCAGTTTTCATCTACATCCCTTCCCCTAGTGTTCCTTAATAACAGGTTCCGGGCTTTCAGAGGCTGTTAAACAAAGGGGTGGTTCTGGACCGCACATCATCTGCACCACTCACCTTTCCACCCTCATCAAATCTTCCCACGTGAAAAAACCACTCTCGAGAACAGAACCAGGTTGGCATGATCACAGTAGGCCCGTGGGAGGTAAACACCTAGGAAAGAGGTAAAAAAAGCCAGTCAGTCAACAGAATGTCAAACCCAGCAGCTGCTGAGGAGCAAAGTAGACCTTACACATCTACCTGAAATTATGCCTATGCATAACCTTCAGCAATTTCAAGCACTGAGAAAAGCAAGGGCTCGGAATTTAGCATGTGCTAAAAAGTGTTGAAAGTGCAGTGTGCACCAGAATCTCCCAGGTGCCACAGCCCAAAAGGTGAGTCTGGTGCCTGCTTCATATTCCATGACCTTCTCTTCTATCCCAAGCTGCAACATGCGCGGAGAACTTAAAACATTTTTCCAGATTTAGAGTATTATACTGGAGTTGGCACTTTATCAATAATGGTGATGTTGATATCGAAGTGAATGAATTGAGAAGAATCGTGGGAAGTTGAAGTTCTTAAACTGAACCCTTCAATTGTTGAACATTGATTTTTTTTTCCAATTTATATTCCTTATACATGTATTAAGTAGGAACTTTTACTGATCTTTTATTTCTGCCAAAGACACTTAAATCCTAATCAAGCTTGGACAAGTAAAATGCAATTTGTTTTAAACATTACCTGAGTACCCAGGGGTACCTACGATAAAAGGTTGTTGGAAAGGAAGAGCTTTAAGGAGAGGAAAGGGAATAACTATTAATTTCATCCTCTTCACTCGTGACAGCCAAGAACTGTACAAATGGGTCTTTGAAGCTTTAAACAAACTTCTTGTAAATACAACCGTGAAATAAGCCAGAATGTGGATTACAGAAGGTAAACTGCTTCTTTCTTTTAGCACAAGATGAAGTATCCAGGCAAAGAAGAGACTGAACCTGTCAAACACAACGTGCAAAGTGAAGGCAGGAGCTTGTGCCTGCTTCCAACAGCGACACAGAAACCACAGAGCACGCCCCGGGTTCTGAAGGCAAAAGAAACCAACCTCACAACTGCTGTCAGTCAAACACCAGTGACAATGTGGATCCTGTAAGCTGACAATTTCATAGCATGCTACAGTGGTAACATTAACATTCCTGTACAGCTGAAGCTCTTAAACACAGAGCATGGGTGTACATTTGTCACATGCACCTCAGCATCTACGTTTTAAAGGTGCTCCTCTTGATGTCATCCTAAGGGAGCTCCACAAACTCTTCTTATGTCTGGCAACTTCCATTTCCACAGATAAACATGGATTTAAAACCACATACAGACACTTAAATCAATTGTCCAAATTAATTAGATTAGAAGTCTAACCAAAATTCAACAGATGAGCTACTCCTACTTTTCTTACGGGCATCTGCCCAAGCACAGGCATCCACTTCAGGGTGAAGCACACGGCATCCCATCTCCAGGAACACAGTGACAGAACTTCACCGACCCTAAAGGGATCCTAGGGTGACTCATTCTCATATACACACTTCCATTCTAGGCAGTTATATTTAGTCAGAGCAATCCTATCACCTAATGGCTGTGGCTTAACACATCGGCAGGTTGCCCAGAGCTGAAATACTCTAGTTCAGATGTGCTAAATGTAAAAAAACTCTCCCCAAGAGTCAGTGGGAGCTGAAAGAGTCAAAGCAATCCCAGAAAACCAGAGCAGACGTGATTACTCAGTACATGGTTATTAGCTCCACATTAATTACAAGGGCAATTGAGTATGGCCTGAACCAAACAATGACCAAACAGTAATCCCAAAAGAAAACAGCAGCAGGGAGAAAAGCCAGGCCAGAGGGCATTGCATTGAATCTCATTTCTGAATGAAACAAAAACTTCAAAAGAAAGTCTTGAGCCCGTTGGTACTTGTGAAATGTGTTTGAAGAGGCCACAAAGCCATTTCCTCAGTGCTGTCAGGTCCATCAGAGAACAGAAATGCACTTCACCTTAGAGATGGAGCTCGATGCAATTAGCCGTGCTCACGTGCGAAGAGCATCCATCCCAAACATCCCAGATAATGTGTGCTCCACTGACACAGACACTTCAGTGAAACCAGACACAACAGACTCGGAAAATTTGAGAAAAACCATCCAAAAGCCACTTATGTTAACACAGATGATGAGATGATGATGATTTTACAGCAGACCATCACACACCGCACACACCGATGTCTTTCCTAAATCCAGCAGTGTTCGATGGCTCACTGTCCATCTGAGGAGAGATACCAGAGGAGAATCAGGGCATGGGCAAAACAGGGACTGATGATGCCACAGATGATTTCAGGATCTTATCCTGAAACCTATACAGCACAGCAGCTGAGAGTCAGTGAATTGGCAAATAAACTTTTCCTACGTGAATACTGAGAGTGCAACATCGAAACTAACTTTAGGAAATTTATTTGTGCTGCTGTCACAAAGGACAAATTCACACTACCTCGTCCCTTGCTATGTAACAATAACTTCTGTGAAGCTGAAATTCTCTTTTTTGTTGTTGTTGTTAGCTCAGTCTTCAGCTGAATCTCCTGATCCAACAAACCACAAATCAGCAGTGCTACCACAAAGGAGGATGCAGGAAAACGGGGCACCAAGCGAAGAGAACAAGACCCTTCTCTTCAGCAGCAGCAGAGATAATCCAGAAATAATCTTTAACCTGATAAAACTGCTAGAAGTCTACATTTACACCACATCTACGTTGACTGAAGAACTCTCCCACTCATCCTGCCTCTGGCTACACACCCCAGTCACAGCACTGGCACTCACCTGACCCCAGGATGGATCAGAGCACTACATCAGTAAAAAGCCATTATTTTCCTTGCTTTTAGTTTTCTACAGCCTTAGTTCTCTGAATCAGTTCACTGTGGGGTCAGAGCAGCAATACCACTGACACACTGGAGAGGGAAGGAACAAGCTTTGGAGAGGAAAACAAGCCCTCCCTTTTTGGTCACTGCCCACAGTTAATCAGTCCAGCTGTAACATAAAACTGCATCCTCTGAATACCCACTCTGACGGGAGGAGAACTGGCCAGGAAAAACACTAACTGCTAGCAACTGCTCTGAAACACTGCAGCATCTGCCAAACTTCTGAAAACCACCTTCCAGAGCTTTTGAAATTTTATCTTCAAGAGAAAAAAAAAATAACCTCAACCTTCTGCACTTTGGAAATTCTATATTTCACCTTGGTTTAGTCTGATGGGAAAGTTTCCTCTGTATTTCTTTTTTGTCTATTCTTGTCATAAACTCTTGCCAAGGTGTTAAAATATGGTCAAATTGCCTTATTCTGTGATAAAAACTTCAACTTTTCACTTCGTGAGACTGACACTCTAGATTTTATCCATAAATCTCTTAGATAACGTGGACTGGAACGAGAGAAACAAAGAGGACACGCTCGTCTTAACTTAAAAATCACTCAAAAGCAGAATTTGAA
The DNA here is from genome assembly GCA_013398855.1 of Mohoua ochrocephala. Taxonomy (NCBI): domain Eukaryota; kingdom Metazoa; phylum Chordata; class Aves; order Passeriformes; family Acanthizidae; genus Mohoua; species Mohoua ochrocephala. The sequence continues at coordinate 707,367 of VZTA01009262.1, read as the reverse complement.
TGATGGTGCCATGAACTGCTATGTTTAGTTTTCTTGGAAATATTCTCCAACTGTGCTTAACAAATGTCTTGTGCCACCTTGGAACATCAGTGCGTTTTCAGATCTCCTTGAGGAATTAATTCAGTATATTGGAGAGCAGGTTGAACCTGTGAACCTTTCACACACAGCTGGATTGAAAGATTAATGCTTATTAATAATACTTGTTCTTAATTACAGTACACTGTAGGCCGTAAAAATGATCTAAATATATGAATACGGTTGAATGAAACCAACTTGTTAAAAACCTGTTACAGAGGCTTAGCTGAAGGTATAAATCTGTTCAGGTTTAGAATTCCTAAAGAACAGTGTTGTCATAACCTAACTGGAATCCATCTCCAGAAGATGGGCACAAACTCCTATTTCAGCATCTTATTTACTAAATTATTTACAACTTTTATCACTGTCTGGGTTTATTCCAAGGATCAAGTCACAAGTAATTGAAACTGGTTTGTCCTTGTTCACTGTTTGGCTATCGAATTACATCCAACTGTTACACAGATTCTCTGAAAATAAATCTAAAGAATACAAAGAGTTGATAAAGTGACTTTCATTGTTGTGTTTCAAAGCTGTCAACAGCACATGTAACTCTGGTTCCCACTGATGCTCACTGCAGATCGTGTCAGCATTCGGTGCAAAATTTCAGTTCCAATACAGAGAAAGGCATTTGTGTGTTTACAGTAACTTCTCAAGGAAAGCTCTATTTCCTGAAACGAAGTCTAACAGCAGCGTGACAAAAGCAGATATGCAGATGGTGAAACAACCTTATCACATCAGATATCATCAGATATCAGGACACAGAGGGAAATCAGGCAGTTCACAAGAGCAACAGATTTAATCGCAGGCCAAGACTGCTTTCCAAAGCAACGAGCTAATTCCCCAAAACACACTACCCATTTAATCCTACCTATGCTACAGCATTCTTCAAAATGTTTCTAATCCTTGATTTGTCTGGATATAAATCTCTTCTGTTGAGATAAATAAAGCTTTCTGATATCCAGAGGCAGACATCGAGACGTTAGAAGGTGAAAAAGAAAAGAAAACAAATCCCATGGTGGAGGGTCACCGTGATTTTGTAAGCTGTAGGCAGACCAGAGACTAAAGGACTTCATTCCTGACCCTGCAGCAACGATGTGTTAAGATGCCTGTGCATGAATTCAGCAGGGAATGTACCAGGACCTTGTTACTAAAGTGCACCAGGCTTACACCCAGAATCAGGTGTGTGTATGTGTTCCTGTGAGAGAAGAGGCACAGAAGGCAGGGAAGAAGAAAAAAAGACTCTTCCTACTTCAAAAGAGTATTGGGCAAGATTTTTCAAAAGAAAATAACTACAACAAGCTTCATCGAGCTTTTAGGAACCGAAACAGCCAGTGTGGTATGGATTCCATGCAGATAGTTCATATTGTACTGAACTGCTGTACCCTTTCCTAGGCCTGTACAAATAACTGCCTGTGTCACCTCATCAATGCAAGCTTCGAGAGCAGCTGAAAATCCTTCTCTAAAGAAGCTGGAATCCGGCACAGCAAAAAGTAGATTAGAGAAATAAACCATACCTTGCCTCTCTGCACTGAAAAGCTGGCATGCACACAGCAATTCTGGTGCAGGCCTGACTGAAAACCAGTGGTACTTAACCTTCACAATCCCAAACTCTACTAAGCAACAAAACTAATCAAAAAGAGTACAAGAGTCCTGAGAACTGCTAATGCCAGTGAAAAGCAGAGAGCATTCAGCACCTCCCAGAAGGTATTCCCGCTCCTGGAAAATTTATGACCTACAGCTCCCCATGATTTCCTCTGGATTTGAAGCCTGAATGAAGGCTGGAGTGTTTCACAGTTTGCAGGAAACACAGAACAGAGCCAGTGAGAGGAGCTGTGGGGTGATGCTTTCTCTAATGCAAAAAAGGGACAGTAACGGGAGGAAAGCTGGGGGAGAAAAGCTGAATTTGCCTGAACTGCTGTAACAACCTCCCCGGTTCCACACAGTTTATTGCACTTCTGGTGCTTTTCAGCAGGCCATTCACTTTCAGAAAAATACAACAGTCCTCTTTATAGCTATGCGACCATTATATCAAAATATCAAATTTTTACAGATCGTATTCCCTATGTTAAATAAAATCTTCATGCCAAGTCTCTGCAGCGAAACCACCACCTGGAATGCACACGAGGGTGTGTATCAGCAGGGCATCACCTCCTCCTGACATCTCTGGCTACAGCAGAGCCCCACAAAGAATGAAATGCTGGGTAAAGACTGCGTATAGCAGGCTACTCTTTACCGAGGTGTTTTGATTTCCTTAAAATTTGCTGCTGAAAGTAAAACTGTTTACAAACTTGCTACAAGTAAATATATTAACTTTGGGTTTCTAGTCCAATACCTATGGATTGAATTGGCTGCAGCTTTGCTTTTTGTGAGCCAGCTCCTGCCAGCCCCATTGTGTGGGATAATTGAGAGCCAACCATACTGCTGAATATCGCTGTTTTGTAGCTGAATGCCCAAGAGCAAGCACCATTCTTCTTGTCATTTTTAGAGCTTTTCCCTACTAATGACGATGAATTAACCTACTGCTGAAGCCAAAACAATAGCTGCATGCAAAGGAAACAGCCTGTATGATTTTAGCATGTCTTAGATCTCTTTTTTTTGGGTCTGTAGGCTACTGAAAGTGGTCTTTGCAACATCCGTGCCTTAACAAGTCTCTCTAATTCTTGGAGAGTTTCCAGTATTTAAAGAGTCAAGTATTTACAATGGAAGAATTACTCCATCCAGTAAAATGAAGCATTCTGCACCAAGAGGTTGTCTTCTTGGCTTGCTGTTTGTGCTGCGCTTTTACTACAGGAGAAAGAAAACAATCTGCTTAAAGTCATATTGGCAGGTCCTAAACTGTGATTAGAGCAAACGAGAAATCTGCTAAGAAACAACGCTGACCAATGCTGATGTAAAATAAGTCATAAAAATTACCTTCCCATTTGACTTGTGGACATGCCATTTAGAATTCTCACAAGATGAAGACTGAATTGGTCTTTCATATTTGTGACTTATTAGATAGTATTTAACAGATGACAATACAGACAACAGAACTATCTCCCTGCATAGCGTGTAACTAAAAGATAAAACTATTCTGCTTCTAAAAGTGCAATGCTGCTGTGTCCGCGATTAACAAACTTCCCTAAAATGCGCTAGCAAAGAGGAAAACAAATTCCCATAAAAAGCAACACATGGAACTTTTCTACACACCAGCTCCCAGAATTAATGTTCAGCTGAAACGTGAGTAAACCTCCCAGCAAATCTCAGCTTCAGCAAATTTTAAAATGCAGGTATTTGGAGAGAGAAACATGAAATACTTCTGAGTGTTCAGGATTATCCAAGAGCGTAACATATCCTTCATACTAATGCTCAGTGATTCTCTTTTTCAAATAAAAGCTCGTGCTACAAAAGTTTTATGCAACTTGGAAGGGGGGGGGGGGACACATGACCCTCAGTTAAATGAAAGAAATACAAGTGCCTTATAAACAAGCATCAGACTGTAGGGAAGGAGATCACTTTTGAATTTGAGAAGTTCAGCTGTGTGCTAATGTACATGCAAAAGACCCACAGGAGAAATATTAAATATTCATGCAAACTTGCTGTATTTATTCCAATACAAATTATATTTCTTCTGTGGTTTTTATCCCCTCCATAGACTTTTACCCTTTAGAGAAGGCAAAGAGAAAACTTAGATCAGATCTTAAACTACAGATTCTGATTATCTGATTAACAGCTGCGATAGTAGAATGTTTTCTTTAGGAAATCAAAGCAAACTTTACCCTAAATCTCTCCCTCATGTCTTCCATCATACCACAAGTCTTTGGGGAGTATCAAAGCACCAAATGCATTCCAGTGCCTTGAGAGTGTTTGATTTGAGTTCTGTAACACTTCAGAACTGTGAATGGGAGAACAAGGAAAAGACAGAAAATAAAAATGTATTTTAGAAAAATAAATGTCACCGCTAGTGCAGAAACAGTAACAGCAGATTTTACAGGGGGGAAATTTAAGATCTCGGGGTTGTAGCCTCCGGCACACTGTCTCTAATCGTTTACCCCACAACCATAATGAAATATAGACATACTGAGAATAAGAAAACCCCGGTACCTCAGCAACAGTTTTTACGCACACATACGTCTTTGATAACGAAAGGGACCCAATACACGTCCAGAACCCAGTGATCTCTCACAAGAGTTTGTTTTTCAACAGTGCAGAAGACAAAGCTGGAAAGACCTCAACCAACCCTGAGCATTCGCAGAGATAAAAATTAAGTGCCCATCCATCTGTAAAAGTCTGAGACAAACCAGAGCTGAGAGCACTACAAAGCTTTCCCCTCCTCTCTGCATTCTCCTGTTTCAACCTCCCTGATAATTTGTTGATGAGTTTATATGTGGGATTTGATTTTGTAGGTTCTTTCCCCGCTTCCCAGCCAGAAATGTGCCCAACATTTCCTTTAATTTGTGACTGACTCGAACCCCCAAACTCTCAGCATGGGCAGCTCGAAGTCACACTGCACCTCTGAATCTGGGCCCTGGGTGTGCATCACTCCTGACATTCATTCCCACAGAAAATTCTGCCTGAACTTGGCATTCCCCGTCCCTGCTTTGAAGTCGTTACTGCTCGGACAGCCATTCGATCCATCCAGCATGTTAAAATAGATTTAAAGAACTCAGGGATAAGAAAGAAGGCAATTAATAGCTTCAGATCTTCCAAGCAGAGGCTGGTGTGAGTGATCAGGGCACCCACACTCCAGCTGGGACAACATAAAATCAACAATAACTAAGCCCAGGTTCACCCCAAGTTGGAGATAAAACGCAAGCAGCCGTCTCTGCCAGGGAGAATTTCTGCCACGGGGCAACTGAACCCCTGCAAGGCCTCTGGCACCATCTCTGATGAATACAGAGGAGCTCCAGAGGGCTTCCAAATTCACCAGTTCAGGTAGGCACCTTTGAAGGGTGAACACCTCATGTAGCCCTGCATTCCTATAATCAGACTGCTATAATCAGCCTCAAACCGATGAAATGATTTTCTCTAATAAGATTACATATTTTTAAGAAATCATCTCTAAAAGGCTGTTTCAGCACACAATATGAATCTGATAATAAGCGAAGTGCAGCTGAAATGTTCAAAGAATTAAGAGGAACCCAACTGTGCTACACATACGAAAAAGATTTTTTACATTCTTTTTTAACACCTCCTTCTTTTCCTGTCCTGCAGAAATATTTACACCAAGAAAGACAGTAGATATTTACAATATGGCCCTCAGCATCTACCATCAATAAACTGTAAGGGCATCTGCACTAAAGGGTCTTGCTATAATATCAAAGAAAAACTGTTAATAACTATCTAAAGGAAACCAAATGAATCAGAAAAGAAAATGCTGATTTTTCATTTGCCAAGAAGATGAAAATCAGTGCAGGAAGCAGATGCTAGAATTGTACTGAATGTAATTTAAAATCTGAAAACACAACAGCAGCTTTGGCTATACCGAAACACAGTTGTAGCACCAGCTGGAAAGGATCTACTACGCAGCTCTTGTGATTTATATCTTTGAGAGCTTCATGGGTCACTCAACATAAACACCCTTGTTTGTCTCACACATCCTGCTAAAAATGATTAAGATTTAAATGAGGTTTCAGGTCTCTGAACTACAAATTCTGAGAAAAGGTAGAGTAACACAAAAAAGCACGATAACAATGTATCGTAGAACTACTGTGGTTAAAAATATTTAATAATAATTATTTTCCTATCGTTCCTTCACAGAATTTAGATAAAAGCTTAGATAATTTCCCCCAAAGTCTCCAAAATTAGTAACAAGAACTTTGCATGTGCTACTTGTTAAAAAAAAAAATAAATAAAGAGATAAACTACAGCAATCCAGAGGAGCTGACAGCAAAGCTGTCTCTGTGTTTTTTCCTGATAATCATTGATGATGAAGGTTGATCCAATCTTTCCTACAACAAGGGAAGACACCAGTTTGGACATTCCGATTGGGAACAGCAAAACTCTCTGCCGGTATGGATGGAGTGTTCAGTGTTCCCAACTGAGCAAAGCAGTCACGGTGACAAACAACTACAGCTTTGAAACTCAGCTAAAACGGCAGCATAACAAAAGACCAAAAAGAACGAAGTCAGATTTCCCCATAAGGCTTTATCCAACTTAGCTTTGCATTTTAAGTAAAATCAATATTTCAACAATGCTTATTCCTGTTTCTTATAAAATATTTACTATAACCTCTTTTTTGGATATGGGGATCTCTGCCCTTTTCAAAACTGCACCACTTCACGAGCTGATCCTACACAAAAACAAATCACAGAACCAGAAGGATCCACGGATGGCAGTAATGGAGCCCAAGTTCCAAAATCAGCAAAACCTCAGAAATAATCTTTTGAATCCTGATTCAGGAAACCATTCCATCAGTAGCATGTATGCAGGCAAGCTGCAAATTGTTTAAATATTTAGCCAGGTTGAGACATTTCCGAACAGCAATTTCTCACACATGCACATGTGTTATTCTACCCCAGAAAAACTGATTCGAGACTGGAAGGAGAAAAAAGCAGCTTTTTAAAGAGAAAATGGATCTTGAAAAAACAGGCTAATTCATCTATAAAAGATAGATATTTGTGTTGTGAAGGTTACATCATCTCCACTAGCATCAAGTCACCTCTTCTAATTTGAATTCAGGTAAAGAGCAGCAAGCTGTGATCTCCCAAAATTGGCTGAAGCATTTTAGCCACACAGCCAATTTCACGATAATAAACATCATCTTCCCCTTCAAAAAAAAAAAAAAAAAAAAACNAAAAAAAACCACCCCAAAAAATAACTTCAAATACTGCCAAAAGATGATAAAACTAAAGAGGTACAATACCTTCAGGACTCGTTATTCTGGCAAAATTCAGCTAACACTCTGTGAAAGTGACACACATTGGGCCTTTGACAGCCTGCCTGTGTCAGTGTAGGGTTGGTCACCGAGGAATCAGCCACAGAGAAGGAACTCCAACAGCAGCTCTCTGGTCTCAAACCTCCAAACTCATTGGACAATGAGCAACATCATTCCTAAACAGAAAAAATACTGACTGGCAAGTCTTCCTTGCTAATGCAAATGGAGACATCACCTCTTTAAAGCTCGCGGAACATGAAAAGTTGTCCTATTCAGTCAAAATTTCAATTTGTTTTCCTACTTCATTGAAACATGAGAAAACTTAATTCTAGGAAGATGTAGAGAATATGGTGCTCTGTCTTACTGCTGCTATTTGTACAACTGCCACGGGGAAGGAGAAAAGAAAATACCCTCCAGGCTGAGAAAAACCTCCCTGTGACAGCAGAGATCCCAGCACCAGAGGAACCGAGGGAAGAGCACTTCCATAATCCACACACAGGCTGTGGGCGCTTCCCTGCACCAGGTGTGCCAAGATTTTAGCACTGCAGCAAGTGTGACACTTCAAGCACTTTAATGTGAATGGAGTTGTTTATAATAACCTCTTCCCTTCATTTCCAAGGGGAGCTTCTCACATGTTTCATACTGTACCACGATACCGTGTTTATACCAACTGCCACTTAGGAAAGACATAAACCAGGTTTATGTACAGTATCTGCAAAATGTAAAGTTAATAAATGTTACCAAGCAGCTGTACAGTGTTTTGAGTTCAATGGCAGACGTTTCTGTTTCCACTTACATCAGTGAAAATCTAGACTACCTTCGCTGACTTCAGTGGAATTGCTGCATCCAGCGCAGAACTGGATGGGATATTCGTACTTCTGATCCATCGTAGACCTCTGATAGACCTACAAGATCCCCTGCAGGCAGACAGAGGGTCTGGGAGGGGAGGAGGTGCATTAGCTCAGGTCTGGTGCCACACCAAGCCACATCGGGGAGTCAGCAACATGAATTCATCACTGGGATAAAACTCATTGTCATCAAATGTGCCAACATACCCAGAACAGAGGCATTTCTGCTGGAACGGCCTGCCCAGCCCCAGGTCATTTGGATATCAAGACCATATCTAAAAGTTTTTAAGGGAGTACAAATATTTTAAAGTACAGCAGCAATTAAAAAACTCCCATTTTTATACACACCGAGAAAAAAAGAATAAATAGACTGTTTCAGTTGGAACCTACAACGATCATCCAGTCCCGCTGCCTGAGCACTTCAGGGCTGGCTGAGGTAAAACATGGTATTAGGGGCACTGCCCAAATGCCTCTTCAACACTGACAGACCCGGAGCACTGACCACCGCTTTGGGAAGCCGGGTCAAAAAATAACAGACACTTTTATTTCATCACCACCAAAAGATGATTGGACAGGTTTTACTCAGCCTCATCATATTACTTTGGATATTTCTGTGACAGGCTGGGCTTATTCTCAATTTCCAAGCTGTAAAGTTTCCAACTTCCAAGCTTTCAGCCCAGATACATTTCTGCACATCCTTTCCCTTGGCTCTTGCCCTGCTAATTCCACTGGGCCCCAGTGGCCAACCCACCCCACCCCCCGATCTTCCCTGAGCGCCTGCTCCCACAGCAGTGGGATCATGGATGAGATGGCACTGGGCAGCAGTTTGCCCCTCATGTCACTCACAGTCAAATGCCTCAGACTTCCCTTCAGGGAACACAAAACAAACCAGACGTCCTTTGAAGGAAAAGGAAAGGAATATAACAAGATCATCAAGAAAACAAAAAAGAATAGAAGAAAAAAATGGAGAAGACTTGAAACTTCCTCTGCTGTCACAGCTGTTCTGGGCCTTGGATTCTGTTTAAATATTGTTCAGCCTAACAGTCAAACATTCAGAAGAACAAACTGCGCTTGCTGGGCAACAACCATCATCCCTGGACTCTCTCACTTCTGCTGCACCGTGAGAGCTCTCACCTCCTCACACGAATTGAAGTAAATAAATGAAAGGAAACTTTTAAGATCAATGTCATGATCTAAGTATTTTTGGCAGAAGTACCCTAATACAAGCTATAACGCTATGGAATTAGTTAATGAAATTTTAGTTAAAAGAAAAACATTTGTACCTTAAGGTGTTAGTTTATCTTTGGAGCTACACAGAATATTATCTGGAGAGTTATCAGTGATTTAAACCAGCTTATTCAAGCTAAAACCCACCATGCTTTCTTCCCCAAACCCATGCTTTTGCTAATCATGGCAAACTTTATAGAAACTTTGCATTACAGAAATGCAAATCACTCCACCTTTGGTAGCAGTTTACAAAAAACAAATCTCAATGTTCCCTGCATTAAACTAAATGTAAGTCAGAAGTGCTATGAAAGCAGAATGGGCACACAGAGACAAGGTTCTTTTACACTGCAGTGTTTTAGCAGATGTTACTTTTAGAGGGAACCAACTTTTAAATCGCAAATGAAGCTTTTCAGTGATGAACACTGATAGAAAAATTTGCTTTTCAAGCATATTTCATTCCTTTCCTTTATGAAAAAAATGTCTGGATCAATGTTCTTTTTAGATTGAATCAAACAATGCATATTTTTGACAACCTTAGTGTTTCACTCATTTTTTCAGCCTCATCACCTGTTGTCACAATAGCGTTGTCATTCGACATTGCTCTACACGTAATTTCTTTTCTTACTAAGACGGACTTACTATTGCTGAGACTAATAAGGGCAGGAGTTGGTATTGTCCAACTCAGCATCATTTCTCATTAGCCAGCTGCAAACTCAAGATACCCTCAGCACTGCAGCTGCTTCACAAATCCGACCACGATTCTCAATGTCAACATTTAAAACAGCAAAAGAATTTAAAATCCAAATCCATTTCATATTAAAAAACATAATCTTGTCAGGAATGTCCTTCGTGTTCTAAATATTTCCATTTGGCTGAAATAAACCATTCCCTGGACAAAACGAGGAAAGCAAGGCTTTCTAAAGCAGGAGAGAATGAAAACCTTTATGCTTTACTTTTGAAACTCTTCCTGAGCACGCAGTTTCAAACGCAGTCTCAACCAATCCAGTTAACGCTTCCCAGCTCCCGGATGAGCCCTCAGACAGCAAACGCACCCCACAGCTTTACAGTAACTGTGGAAATGTAGAAATGCATCCTCTGCTACTGTGTGGGCCTGTGCTGTAATTCATTTTCAACAGCTGGAGCAAAGCATTTTTTTGCCATTTTCGCTGCCTTTCATAAACAAGAGGAATTGTCCTGAAAGACACTGGCCCGTGTCCCACAGCTCCGAGGCTGTGCAGCCCTCGTGCAGCGCTGACCCTGGTGCCCACCAAGCCACTCTCACCTCCCTCCTCAGCAGGATGGGAGAGAAAACAAGATGAAAAGCTCATGGGTCAAGATAAAGGCAGTTCAATTAAAAAAACCCCCAAGGCTGAACATGGAAACAAATTAAAAAATAGAAAAAAGATGATTTATTCTCCATTTCCCAGCAGCAGGCAATGTTTGGCCGCTTCCTGGGGCCTCAGTACAGAGCGGCTGCCTTGGAAAACAAATGCCTTAATAACCAATGCCCCCCTTTCCTTCCTCTGGCTTTTATCGCTGAAGGTGCATCACACTGTAGGAACATCCCTGGAGTCAGCTGAGGTCAGCTGTCCTGGCCATGTCCCCTCCCAACCTCCTGCCCACCCCCAGCCCTCCAGGGCTGCAGGAATGTGGGATCCCTGCTCAGCCCTGGCCAAACCACTGCTGTGTTACCAAAACCAGCCCAGGTATCAGTGCAGAACAGCATTCTGTGAGGACAGGTAACTCCAGCCCAGCGAGACCCAGCACACCTTGATTTGTACTTGAAAAAAACTTCTTAACCAAAGGGCAACAGTCTGAAGCTGCTCTGGTTCTGAGTATTTGCAAATATTTGAAGCTGTTTTGTTAACAGCTAATGTCAGTGAAGAAAAGCATGACTACACATTCTGACCTCAGTTAGGAGGAGTAAACAGCTTCCCCCTAAATTCAGCAAAAGACACAACATCGTGCTAAGAAACTCAGTTAAAGAACTCGCATTCTGATGACAGATCACAAGTTTCAATACTGTAGGGAGAGAATTCTTTACTTAAAAGAAAGGCTCTTGGAACTCACAGATGATTTATGACACCCTTGGGCATTTCTCTCACGGTCTCAAAATTAAGAGGAATTGTTAACACAATCTTCTGATCAAAGAGCATCAGTGGGTAACAGAACATAAATTTTTCTTTTTGTGTTTGAAAAGGTAAAACATCACTGTCCTCTGGGAAGAAAAGAAAAATAGTCACAAGTAGGATTACAAAAGAAAAAGTCAAAGATAAAAGAAACCTAAAATTCAGCTCTGCTAGGTATGCCCTCAGCCTCCTCTGCAGATGCCCCATACCAAAAATGCCCAGACATTGCTCAGGTGCAGGTGGCCAAAGTCTCCTCAAGATGGCAATTGTAGTCACTGACCTGTATCCAGCAAAACCAAATTGAATTCAAGTTTCAGTACGGAACAGATGACTGAAGCAAAATGAGGAGAGATAAGGAGGGAAATGGAGCAGGGGGGAAGGTGATGGAAATGAAAGCACCCTGTGAAAGGCCTTTGGGCAGGACCCAAAAACTGTAGATAAGACTGAAAAATCTACAAGGCTGGGAACAGCAAGGAAAGAAACTGCTTAGCTTTGCTTCCTTTCATGCCTTATGGAGGAAAACCCCCAGATTTTGCATGGTTAAAGAGACTAGACTATGACAAGAAATATCTGTTGGTTTCATCAGCTTGTCCCATCACAGCAACAACTCAAAAGACGCCAAATTTTGCCCATCTACACAGCCCAAAGGAGGTGATGTTGTGTGTATGCCTAATACCTTTCAACACGTTCTAACGCATCTCGTAACTCCACACTCAAGTCTAATTCACATGAAGTCATTTTAAAGAAAACAAAAGTAACATGATATACCAATTTATTTTATAAATGTCTGCACTTACAGACTAAAACATGTGGATTTGTTTTTAAATTTAATCTACGCTGTTTTATTGATGAGTTTCCTAAATCCATCCTAAATTAGGCTGCATCAAATACAAACCTCTAAATACATTTTCGCACTCTCTGCCGAGCTGTAGAGGCTATTAGAATATATCCAAAATCTCTTTTACAGATTTCATGCAACACATGGAAGATGAAGAGAATCACCTCAATCATTAATCAAAAATTACTTCTTGCCATTAACATTTACTTTTTTTCTCTGAAAGTTTACGTGTCACAGAAAGCAGAAAGTACAGATGAGTAAGGTTTCTATTTGTCCTTCCATAAACATTGCCTCTCCATGGAATCTGCTCCAAGGTTAAGGTTTAGCCTGGAATCCCACACTCCCCTGGTAGGAGGAATTGGGATACCGGTCTGATATAAGGGTGGCAGTAGCAGCTTAGGAGGAGATCCCAGGGGATGCACTTGCACAGAATATAGATTTGGCATATACCAAAATAAATCCAACCAAACACAAAGCTTGTTCACAGTTCCGCCTCATTTCGTATTTGAATATAGACCACATGCTTGGGGATTAAGCTGGTGAACCCAATCTGTCTCTTCCAGGAAACAGCAATGAAACAACTGGGCTATAGAACTGTCAATTATTTCATACAGACCAGCTGTGCACCAAGTTGTGCTCCAAACACAGGCCTTAGAAGAACATCTTCTGTAACAAGAGCCTTAAATGCAGAACAGATTCACATGTAACTGAACCAGTGCTCTTTCCACAGGAAGAAAAATCCTACACATTAATAGTGTAAAGACGACACCCACAACAACACCCCTTCAAATATCCCTTTTTCCATTTAATACTTTATTTACTGGCAGTGCCCCTTTTACCACTTCGTATAGGAAAGAATCCAAGATGGGGAAATTGCACTTGTACTTGCTACCTTGACTTTATTGCTGCCCAAATGATGCTTCACCAGACAGCAAGCAGACCTCTATGGAGAAAATAGCCTGCCAAATTCTGGAGTTACAGGCTAAAAACCAGACACGAGCTAAACGAGCAGCACAGGATCCATAAATCTCAGGCAACACTAAATTGAACTGAAGCTTATTTTTCCTTTTGATCTCACTCAGCAGATTAACCAGGCTTTCCCAGTGATCAGGACCTAATACTTTGAAAAAAGACACACAGAAAAGCTGACAGTTTTTATAATTCATTTCCAATACTTATGCCTTTTTTCAAGTCTTTTCAAGAGCCGATACTTGCACATGACTGCAGAGGTACACAGAAAAGATGGATAGTAAATCCTGACGGGGAAAAAGGCCCCCATCACTTCTTGTCTTGCACTTCTAAGAAAGTAAATGTTAATGTTATGAGTTATGTTAATGACTTACGTTAGTCATGTCTAATCATATATGTTTTGTAAAAAGCTTCCGGGCAGTAACAGCTGGAGTAGGAGCCCCAGTCTTGTTTACGAGGGACAAACTTGTTAAATGAACTATACAAAGAAGCCAATGAAGTCTCAGCTAGGAATCAGAACAGAGTGGGGGAAATGACCACCTGTACAATTCAGGCTGTTCCAACAGCCTGAAAGCAAAATATGACTCACAAAGCTACTGAAAACGTGTCTTTTACAGAATCAAAAGCCAATTTCTGGAATGAGCATTCACTTCATTATTTGAAGAGTTTCCCTGTAAAACTTGCCCTGTGACAGTATCCCAGGAGCAGGGCTCAGTTGCTCCGTTCTCTTTAAAACTTGCACAAGAAAAGGCTCCTGCAGTGGAGAAACCATTTGGTCCTACAGATCACTTGACTGCCTTAGTGAAACAAACGTGCATGAGGTCACATCATCTTGTGCTTGACACAACCTTACTGTGCATGTATACCCTAACTGCTAGTATAAACATCCCAGAACAAAATGGACACATTTCAGAAATGTCTGCCCGTAAGACATCTGTGTTTCTGGACAGGGAAACACCTGCGGCAACGAGACACAGTTGTTGAAGTTCTGATCCAAGCTGACCCCGTAAGACTTTGAATCTAAGGATCCAGTGACTGTCAGTGTTTTCACTTACAAGCAGTACTGCTACCTAGCAGACAGGTGCTTATTCTTTTATTGTAATAAATGCTTCAGGAACATGCTGATGACAGAAAAAGTCATCGATAAAAGTGCACACCTCATGTTCCAAAATCCCACTTTTTGTTTGCACCGTTTGCATTCATCGTGTATTTCCCAACCTATGAGAAAAGTTTGTGATACAACAACGGGACCTAAAAAGAGAATATTTAATAGAGTATCGCTTCAAGAGATGAGGTAAATAATTTATTTCTCTTCGGAACCACTGCCATGAGTGGTTCCAGTGCAATTCCAGCAGGTCAGAAGTCCGTCTGCTCTCAGTAATCAATACAGACTTCTCCCTGTGGGCTTTGGCAGCTTCCCCGTGTCCCACTGTGGCAAGCATGATCTGAAAACTCTGAACATAATTCAGTATTGAGACAGGAAAAGAGATTAGAAATGAAAATCTTGTTCGAAGTTGATACTTATGCCAGACCCACCAAGTTGCTTAGAGAAAGCTTTATACAGATAGTTAAAGCTGCTTTGTTAGGCAGCTTTAGAAATATTTTGAGCTGTGGGAATTTCTCCCCAGTTTGCCCTTCTTCCCTCCCTTTTTTAAGTAAGAACTTCTGTGAACCAGTATTCAAGGCCAAGCTTCAGAAAGCATACAGGGCCACTGGGTCATCTGCATTACAATGCCTGATTCAGCATGTATTTATATCGTAAATTATGGTTCACTATAAGAAAATTATTTCCTGTCAAAATGGAAGTGCTCGGTTTTGACAGTTAATTTATATGCCTGACCAAAAAATAGACCCCAGTGAAAAACTAATTAACTTAATTTTATCTAATGCACACCCATATGGAGGCAGAGAGCACAATTAGAGATTCATAATTTTATTATCTGGATCAGAAGATTCATTTTGAATAGACAAAGAATAGTCCTACACAGCTATAAACATATAAATGGTGAAGATCCTGGACTACTAAGCACATCTGTATTGGTTACATTTGTATTTAGTAATTGTTTACTTTTCCCCTCACAAAATCTACAATATTTACCTTAATAGTTATCAGCTGAAAGTGATCTCAATTTTCCTCTTAGAAAACTTTTGTTTGGAAAACAAACATTGTGTATTACAAGTTATATTTTGTATTGTTCCCTTCCAAAGTAATAGATGATTTCTAGGGCCCTGCACTGCTCTTGCCAAAGCAAAGAAATGCAATGTGTGAATAAAACAAGTTACATTGGTAATAGATCTGTGACTATAAATACATCAGTGTTGTCCAGTTTCATTTAGGAAAATCACTATAATAGTTCAAAACTATGGAACTTATAAAAATGCTCTTTTCAAAATGCAAATTATTTCTCAGCAAAAGAGTTTCTCTCATTCTACAGTCTAATATTACAAAGTATCTAAATTTGAGATATTAAAATCTACCATTATTTGCCCTCTTTTTTGTTTTGTTTTCTTTTGTTTTTTAAGGGACTATTTCCTGATTTCTACAGGTTTTAACTTTGGTCTTAGATGCAAACAATACCAGCACTTCCAAATAGCTTGAAAATATAAGCATCACTGATAGATTTCATTCAATGAAAATGACATTAACTGTCAACAAACCAAGTGCTATGAATGAATCAGCATTCCTTTTCTTTATTAAACTCTCCTAATCACACAATTACTGCTTGTTAGGACAAGTTCCCTACACAGTCCTTCTGTCAACAACAAATAATCAGCTTCACCCACCTGAAAATTCAGATAAACTATTAGAACTAATAATGGGAAACCTGTGTAAGTCCACTCTTTGTCTCCATTCAAAGCATGCTCAAGCAGATGAAAATCCCCAAGTGGACTCGATGAGACCGAACGGTGCTCACTTATCTTTGTAAGACACACACATTTTGGGTCGGCAGCCACACAAACGATTCCCAGCTGAAAATACGATCCATTTTCATCTGACAACCTTTTAAACTTGTCACGGGAACATTCGGGTTCTTACATCCAGTTAAGCAGTAGGCAGACACACGACTCCCGGTCACGAGCCTGTATCAGTCTTGGAGACACCGAAATCTCCAGCACTAACAACACATCAGAGCCAGAGAAGCTGTGGCTGCCCCATCCCTGGATGTGTCCAAGGCCAGGCTGGATGGGACTCTGAGCAATCTGGTCTAGTGGAAGGTGTCCGTGCCCATGGCAGGGCGTTGGAACTGGATGAGCTTTGAGGCCCCTTAAAACCAAAACTATCCCAGGATTCGATGATTCTATGGAAGTTGTTCTCTACCCTCGACCACCTACAGCAGTTTATCACATTTTCTATGGTTTCCCCACGTTTTCTCACAGGTGAGTCCTGGGATTTCAAGTTCCTCACCTGGAGCTATGGGTCTTGCCTTAATCCACCCTTAATTTTTGCTGTAATGGTGAACCCTGCAAACAGAGGCGTTACGCTCTTCAATCTCCCTGCCACAGTTTAGTGATGGAAATCAGACCAGGCTCCATCGTCTTCTCCAACACAAAACTGAAGAAGTCAGCTCAAATTAAAAATGTCACGCACAGAAATGCATTTGCAAGAGGCTAGTAGCGCTTCTTATAGGGGATTATGGAACAAGGCACCGCAAGCTGTGATGATATTAAAATAACCGCGTGCATCTGTAGGAGAGCTTTGCTGAAAATCTAACATAAGGACAAATTCCCAAGATTAAAGGATTTAAACAATGAGCTGCCAAACAAGGCTTCTAAGAGTATTTACAAGATGAATTACTATTTTAAAATCCATACAGAACTTTGCTGTACTGCCCAATGAAAGCCAATATGGCCATTTGTCCTATCACTCACTCTAACAGCCCAGTCGAGCCATGTCCCACGAACAACTACAATATTTAATAGACCACGAATGCAGAGGTATCTCCTTCCTGTGGGAATGAGACATAAGAAGGACATTAGAATGTACAACTGCCAGCTCCTCAAGGCCTGGCTTTGGATTCCACACAGCTACAATCACAGAAACAACAGTTGGAATATGTAAAACTGAGGAGAAAACAAATTTACTGGAACAACCCAAAGTTTCTGTAGCAGAATAAACATATCCAGTAATTCTGATGTTCTGCTGCCGGCACAACACAATCAGAAGAAGAATTTAATTAGAGAGCTGTTAGAAAGACAGTAAACAAGAACCACACATCCACACAAGTGCTTTTGTCTTCTGCTCTAAACGCGCAGCACCCACACAAGAGGAAAAGACATTATTTTGCATATTGCCAAAAATATGACAAGAGCTATTACCAATAATCAGTGAGATGACACACACAGTGTAAATGTCTAAAGTTTCTAAAGTAGAAGTTCCTAACTGAAATTCTTCTCTCCTGTCACGACTTTAATACCTTCATATCATCACCTATATTGCATGACTTCCTGCTATTTTTTTTCTAACTTTCACCCTATTCTATCCAAATGAGAACACTGTAAATACTTATTTCCCCAGTATTTACAGGGAAATTTCCCCAACTTCCCAGTAAATATATTCCACAGCTTCACTGTGTACCTGAAATGACACATAAATAAGTGTATATATGCACACACAAACATCAGAAAACCACCCAGTGCTTGCAGGTACAGAACTGCATCTGCTGCAACCACTTGTTTGGGTTTTCTATCTTGACAGTACTACCCTGGATACAAGTAGAAATATAATTTGCTTTTGATTTTTGAAGAGCTCTAAGAAAGTTAGAAAAGCTCTAAGAAACTTCAATGTGTACCTCTAACTTTTGTTACCGCCTTTGAGCTCTCAGCAACGTTTAATTGACTGATACATTTCCATCCAGTTCAGCAATTCAGAGGTTAAAGGGGAGAGACCGGAGGGAGGAGGGAGACTTCAGCAACTTCTTGTCAGTATTGAATTGTAAATAAAGGTTTAAGCCACTCAAAATTCTATCTTTTGTGCAGATTTCATAAAGTCTTCACAGATATCAATTAGTATTACTCAAGGACTACAGGTGTCTCAAATTCCTTAGATGCCCTGGTGATTTTAAAGTGCCTTTAAATGCATGTTTCTATAACCACTGTTATGCTTTCTAAACAAGCAAATTAAAATTCCATAGATTAGGAAGGCAGGGATTGGTTCACTTCATTAGAGTTTGATCCCTTCCATTTTCTGAAAATCCATTTTGTTAGGTAAGACTAAGCTTACGTTGCATGAAATACCTCATGAAATACCTCTCTTTCCCCCCCCCCAATACTTACTTCAAATTAGCTCTACAATTTCCCCAAGAAGCTTCTCAAAAATATGTACTTTTGATTTAATCCAGGGCACACTGAGCACACACATGTTCTACACCCCCTAACAAAACTAAAGCCAAACTGCAATTTATTTTCTAAAGGGAGAAATCACAGCAATCACTCAAATTTCCAGCTGTAACTACTGATTTCCTAACAAGGAGCAGTTAAATTCTCCTATGTCAAATAAACACGAAGTAGGAATTGGTAGGAAATAAACAGAATAATGTGAAGAGAATGTATTTGGATGACCTGTGAATAAACCAATTACATGCTTACAGGTATTTCCGTAACACGAAGGTGATCAATTTATTTGCAAGATAAACTGATGGAATGTATTTTATTCCTCTGCATCAGCAGCAATCTTTGCTAGCAGTTAATAAAGATATCTGCCCTTTCAGAGGTGTTTTCTTCATACTTGCTTGTTCAAGAACAGCACCAGAAACAAAACTCATGGGAAAATGCCTGAGTAACAGCTAACATCAAGCTAGGATCGGCTCAAACTGAAGGAGGAAAAGAAAGGGAAAAACACTTGTGTGGGTAATGCCTTTGAAGTTTTTCAATAGACAAATGTCATGCAGGTTTCACTCACGGTGCAAGAACACTGTAAATTCAGACACATTCCGACTGCCAGCTCGGTGCGTCCCACATACCAAAGCAAAAGGGCTGAAAACGCTCTGTTAAATCACTGCCTACCTCATGCAGTGTCCCACTTGTGAAAAAGCCTCACATTCTCCTGTTGCTAAAACTGCAGGTAGACATTTGCCTCGAGCTCTGGATTCTGTCTCGTGCTGTTTCTGTTCCTTCATGAAAGGGATGCTTGTGTCTTGCTGGAGGCCTTTAGAGAAATGCGACTGTGAAAGTGAAGCCAGACAAACAGTTGGCATGGCAGAAAAATCTGTCTCCTAAGCAGAGGCCCAGCAAAGAAACACAACATGCTTTGTCCACCTACAAAATATCAATGATATTTAGAAAAGACATTAAAAATCACTATCAGTTACTGTCTACGAAAGACTGGCTACACAGGAACTATTCCCCTGTGTTCTCCTGAAACATATAAACAATTGCCAGTCATTTTTTGTCTGGTACTTTACTGTATAAACAGCCTGTTAGAAAAGTCACCATCACCAGCAATCCTCCCCCCAACTAAATCTCTCTCCTGGCTTTGCCAGACTGTCTTTTTAAACAGGAAGTTGAAACACATAGGTTATCTTTTTCTCTTTTTAAATATGGATGCTATCTTGGTTTAAACCTTTTTTTTTTAAATATGGCTTTTAAGTCTTCCTCTGAAAATACTGCAAACATCGAGATTACCCTTCACCTAACTGCTCCACCTCACAGCATTAATACAATGCTAAAACAAAAGCAGAACTTTCCATAACTCATATTCATACATCTGTGAATCGAGATTTAATTTTCTTCATTTTTGCTTTAAAATAATGTGATAGACAATATATCAGATAAACTGCAATGGCCAAGGGTAATTTTAAGAACCAGCTTGCTTTCTTCTGTTTCTTGATGTATATCTAGGGCAAGTGTAAGAACTCAAAACCACTGTGTTAGAGAGTGAGAGCGACAGGACTTGGTGACATTAGAAAGGGAGACAACATATGGAGGCAAGGAAGAGGTGCTGATAAACTTCTGACTATTCATCAAGACAAAGAGTGGAATTTGGAAAAATAACTAACTTCCGTCAGGCTGATTTGATTGAAAGTGCTGCACCATGAGTTGAACAGCAATGACCCACAGACAAAAGGGGAAGAGGTGGGCCCCATGTTCCCCATACCCACCACCCCTTCCTGGCCTGAAATGTCCATCCCCTCCCTGGCACTGGTTCTGGCCCTCCTTCAGCTCCAACACGGACTGACTCAGCTTGCTAGGCTGGCAAAAAAGGAGAGAGAAAAAAGGAAGTGAGAGGAAGAGGGAGGGAGGGGATCTTGGCTGGATTGTTTGTTTGGTGGCAGCAGGCCACGAGATCAGCTCTGCTGCATTCTGTGGCTGCTCCACAACGTGAAGCTCGGCAAGGCTGCCGGAGCTGGTGGAGCTGCACCTGCGGTTCCAAGAAGGATTTGCTGCTCTTCCCCTCCTGGCCACACATTCCCCTCGACCTTCCCTTCTTACAGCCCCGCTGTTCAAACCCTCAGCAGTTCAGTTCAGCTTGCTAGCCAAACAAAAAAAAAAAATTTCTTTTTCTCTCTTTATTTCCTACCAGCCCAGGAAGATCAATTGGCTCCTTCAAGAGAAGACAAGCACCAGAAATAGCTCAAGGGAGGGTGCTGGGCTGCCCTGCTGGAAGTCAAGTTTTTGGATGAGAGTGAGGTCTTAAGACAAGCTCAGCAGCTCTTCAGGAACCTTTGGCTGCAACCCTACAACAATCTCAGTAACACCTGCCTGGTTTCTGCCTCCTCCCACCTCTGTGCTGCACAGGCGCTCCTCCACACCTTGACATTAAACAAAGAGCAAAACCTTGTTTTCTTTTCTTTGTGAAGAGCTGAACTGGCTCATCAAGAAGTCAGCTAAACCCTTGTACCAGCAAGGAAATGGGTGGGATCATGAATAAAGGAGAGAGAGAGAGGGTAGGATGGACCTTTGTAAACTAAAATATCAAAAGAATCACATCTTAAAAATGCAGTTGAATGCATTTAAATACAGGAGCAAAGACCTTACAGAATTCAATCTGAAATAGGTATTTACTCTAAGACAAACTTTATGCTGAATGATGCTTCGTTACAAAATAAAAACATCATTGCTGCCTTGTTTAGACCAACTAAGGGCAGAAATGAACACACGCAAGTCTGCTTTACAATTATATGAAAATAAGAGATAGTTTGAAATGTTTTCTGTCCATTACTTCCAGAATCACTATTAACTAGAAATCTCTTACACATTTACCTTTCTTACTTTCACAGTTTTTCTACCTAATGCAACCTGCATTTTGTAGGTCATGCAAAGCATTTGCAACACAGCCTTAAAGGATGTAAGGAAAAACAACCTGTGGCCACACACAGAGGTAACAGCTCCTAAATTTTCTGATAACATTAGATACCACCTGCTGTCTGCCACCCCTGAGTCCTGAGAAGGTGCCTTCCACAGCAAGGACAGGTCTCAGCAGTTCTCTGAAAACAAGGTTCTACATAATAACATGAAAAAAATGCTGGATATCAAAGCTGCCCTTGGTTCATCTGTGAACAGCAAATGACTTACTGATCACATTTTTTTTACTGCAGACTTCCAAGTACAGCTAGATACTGGTGCTCTAAGTCAGGCTGATCTGGAAACTGTATTTTACCTCAGCCCAGATCAGACTGATCGTATTTTATTTTTAATCCCACGCATAAAATCTAGCAAGTGAGTAAAGTGGAGGTTATCATTCTAATCCCAGTTTTGCTTTTGCTACAGATCTCAGCACAGTCTTCATTTCTCCTGAAATCAAGGAGACAGGACTATCCTGTTTTGTGAGAACTAGAAATTTGGAAATGCTGCAATCCTGAACCCTGGTTGGATGCCAGAAACACATTCTTAATCTGTTTCATAATTATTACCGTGGCCAAAAGGTGGCCAACATTTACCACTGATAACCGCCTTCATATCTTGGGGTTTCTTCTTCTTTTTTTTTTGAGACACAGAACAATAAGGCTGAGCACTTGCTCTACCAAAAAAAGAAACCCTAAAAAACCCCACTTCCCTCTGGTGTTCAAATTCACCACATCTTTAGATTTGTTTTAAGTTTATGCAGCTGACCAAATTCAGAACAAACATTACTATACAAAAAATGCTGACACATGGACTACACCATAGAGCAGCTGATCTTATGTGCATAATAATGAACTCCCTGATGGAGTTTTCAACTTGGAAAACCGGGAGTGTCTTCTATTTTAGATTCCTTTCAACAACTAAGGACCTCATTCATGAGGTAAATTTATCTTGGGAAATGCCCTGGAAGCACAGACTGTACTTTTCCTATGTACAGTGGCTATTTTCTGAAGATTTATCACATACATTTCTCAGGAAGAGATTACATTTAATTATTTCCAAAACTGGTTGTATTATACAGATAATGAAGCACCTTTACTAAAATATAGAGGATTTTTTTCCACAATCCTTCTCTTCTGAATAGTCTTACCTAGATATATAAACCTTGTAATTAAGGGATTTAAGCTCAATCATTTTATCCTTGTTTTTTATTGTCCTGTGTTTATTTATTGTTACAGCAGCAGCTGAGGGAAACATTTGGAAAGATCTCACAAGGAAAAGTTCTTTTTGGCTTTTCACACTGTAAGTGTCCAGCCAGCTCCTGTATAATCACACAATAGCGAGTGAATTAGGAGTGTGGGTTTTAATTTATTGCAAGATTTCTTTTTTAGCTGCTTTTTTTTTCCTTTGGCAACGCAGATCTACAATCCAAAAACCACATCCAAAGTGTAGATGGCACTGGATTCTGGTTTCAGTTCATTCTTTACTTTGGCCACGACGTGAACCATAAATCAACCCGCTAGTGGAATGTAGCTGAGGTTTGCTAACACTTCTGTGACACTGCAAGGCAGGGATCTGCATGAGAAAGCCAAAGAACAAGGATATAAAGACACGGGGTGAATATTTATATAACTATTAAATGACAAGCACCATTGTCTTGTGCTGCTAAAGGGTATAATTCCATCTCCTGAGAGCATCACAAAAAACCTGAAGAAACTGGGAAAAAAAAAGAAAATGTTGTATTTTAACAAATTATTCATCTAGGTTATATTTTAAATGATGATCTGTTTTAAAGAATGTAGCTCTAGATGACAAACAACTCAATTGATTACTTATAGGTAAGGATATAAAATTCCTCTGAGTCTAAACCTTTCTCTGCCAAAATATCCTATTATAGGCTAATTTCTACAAGGATAGAAACGCAAGTAAGCTTCACTCAAAGTAGTTGAAAGATGTCTAAATTTTATATATGCATGTAATAGGAAACTTGGATCTCCCTGAACACAGGAAAGCTTCACCCACAGGACTCAAGGACATCGATCCAGAGATTTAAGGGAACCGAGGGAGGGGTTTGAAGCCAACACACAGGTACGGCCACACAGCTGTTCTGTCTGAGCATCTCCAGAGCTCCAACTGCCTTAGGAAACTTTTGGTTCACAACCACTTGGATATATGTAAAATCTAAGCCCTCTTTGCATCAGTTTTTTTACTGACCAGGAGGTGACAAGCTGCATAAACCACAAGAGATTCACCACTTATACTGCACTTCCTTGAATTTCTTGAAGGCTCCCAAGGCAGGTGGACAGGAACACCAAAAGAAGCATTGGGAAGGGTTGCACCATCATCCAACACGTGGGAAAAGGGATGAACAATACTGCACACATGGACAAGAGAGCAAAGGTTCTGAAAGCAGGAGAATTATATTCAATTGAAAGACCAAATGAGAAATAAATGAATTATTATAACAGAAAATGAAGGAGAGGCCATGTATTCCAGAACAAAACCTTGCACAGGGTGCAGGACAGTGTCTGACAGCAGGAGGATTGTTAGCTGTATCCAGAAGGAGCCCAGTGACAAAAAGAGAAGCCCATCTGCCTGCGGTTACCTCATCTTCTAGCACTCTGCCTCTCACTCAATTCTTCTGGAAACACACACTGTGGGGTTTTATAAACATCATTTTCATTTCCTTTTCAGGGAGTTGTCGATCATCAGTCCTTATTATTGTGCCTAACTATATCAACTCCACAGAAAAGTTCCAGCCTTCTCTCCAAACATCCCTCAGCTTCTTTCTCAAAGGCCTACGAGGAAACAGAAGCAAACACAATACAAAAGCTCTGGAGCATATGTCTGTGCACTTTCCACCACCAAAATAGAAAAACCACTGACCCAGAAATACCCTGAACTGTGTAAGGTTCTCTAAAGACCCCAAGCAATCAACAGAATGTATCTTGGCTCTATACGAATCAGAACAATATTTTTCTTTATCTTTCTTTTCTCCTTAGACAGTTGCAATGGTAACCTCTCATGGCATGTGATGAGGTCTGTGGTGAGAAGGCTGGAAGGAAGATCAGAGTGCCCAGAGACTGTGAAAAACCAGACACTGACTTAAACGAAACTAGGACTCTGAGCTGTAAGCAAAAAGGATTGGCTTGAGTATGTGCCTTGATGAAAAACCTTCTAAAACCTCTGTCAAGTGCGGTAGCCAACTGAGCAAAGTGGAACAGGACTTTTTCTCCAAAGCACAGGCTGGTGTGTTTTCCTAGCAGGTGGGAAGGAGCAACAGAGGGGGCATTCTGCCACAGCAGGAGGTGATGGGACTACTTTGCTTTTCTAGTAAGAAAAAGGCCAGGCTTTTAATGTTCCCTGTTCTGTGTTGAATTAGTTGGACTCCTACTTCTGAAGCACATAGCTCTTTGCAGCACAACCTCAAGGACTCTGTTTTTCTCCTTCGACAACACTGATGGGTTTTTCGTAGGGTTTTAATACTTCGTCTCATTAAATAACACAAAAAGTGATGCTTTGATTATTTCCTAAGCCAACACCAGGAAAATAAGCACTTCCAGCTGCTGTCATGCAATGACCACCTTAAAGTGCAGCATGGCTTCTCTAAAATTCTCTCAAACAACTGTTTACAATTGTTGCATCTGTGGAGCATTATGCATTTCCTTTGATTCTGATGGACAAAAAGAACTGCTTGACATCCAACCCCGTAGTGGATCAAGGAAATGCAAAGAAAGCAAGTACATCTCTCTTTAAATGAATCAGAGAATAACCTGAGCTGGAAGAGACACACAAGGATCATCAAGTCCAAATCCTTACCTTACAGTACAGTCTGTTTAAATTAAGAATAAATCAGCGTCCAATAACACAGCACTTCCTAAAATGTCTAACATACAAAATACTTGTTAATATTGCTACAACTGTCTTGCCAGCAAAAAAAGAAGTCAAATAAACCCTAAATCTGCTGGCTTCTAATAACAATCTTATGTGTCCCATGTAAATATACTAGCTACTAAAATGGTTGCCTTAAAATACAAAAAGCCTCCAGTTCTTCCATGATATTAGTCAGACTGCTTCTGCAATAAGGACAGAGAGAACATGAATTTGGACCTTAAGAGAAGCTGAAAAAGTAGGCAAAGCGCTGAATAATCTTATTTTGATACATTTGCATTCATGAAAAATACCACTGAAACTCAGAAAACTTTGATTCATATTTAAAAAAAAAAAATTGAAAACAACATTCCTTTGTTTAGTGTCAATAATAATTTCGTAACAACATTGCATATACAGAATTCCAAGCTGCCTTTGGAGACAAAGTGCCCCAGTGACAGTAAGTCAGTGAGGCTTTCAGAGCCAGTCCCTTTGATCCACACATGTGAGGAGCTCCCGCCCAAACACACTCATTCAGTTTTCATGCCTCAGCTCCCAAGGGACACAGCAGCAGTTTGAGTGTCAGACTTGTGAAGCAAGAGCAGGAAAATAATCCAGAAACAGTTACACAGTTTGTGAGTTCCAATCTTAACTGGCATTTTTCATCAATGGTGTTTTACCATCAAAACCAACGTCTGGGTGCTAACATTGCTCTTTTAATGGCTCATCAAGTTCATGAATAAGCCACAAATAGCAAACTCTCAAGAGACTGGAAAAGATTTGGCAATTTCCATTTCCAAGGTAGACAAACCAGTATTGTTAATTTTGCCTTCTCCCCTCAGCCTCTGGCATATCAACCACCTTTCTGGAACTCCTCTTGGTTCAGATTCTTCCCTCCCATATCGCTCAGGACGACTTTCATAACTCCAGTAAACTTCCCAATCGTTTTCTTTCTATGGATTCTCCGAAAACCAACCCACATGCACAATATTTCTTCTCCCATTCCCGGCCTCTGGCAGCCTCAGTCTCCGGCAGACAGAGCAAACCATTCCATTAAATCGGGATATGCTCCGAAGGCTCACAGCAAGCACCCAGGAATGCTCTGTGTGTGTGTGTGTGTGTGTGGAGAGTACTTGTGCATCAGGGCTCAGAAATAACATGCTGAGTTCACCAAAAAGACTGCTGGACCTTGCAACAGCATAAAGAAGCTGTCAGGATGAGAGAGGGAAAGCCATTCACGCTTGGTGAAGTATTTAGGTTTAAAACTATTCATTTCTGATTGAAAACAATCAAAGGCCAAGGAAACAGAGGCATTCTGTTGTCTAACTGTATTCCAAAATATGCCTTTACTGACGGAGCAGAGAATTCTGGCAGGGAGCGTGGCTGACGGGGAGAAGTGGATGAACCCAGGGGATACAAAAAAATCACCTGCCAAAGGAGGAAAAACCATGGACCAAATGGACTGGGAATGTTAAAGAGGCAGCAGCAGAGGCCAGCAAAACACGAAAATGATGGGACTGAACAGCAGCAGGATACCCCTGGGTGTCAAAGGACCCAAAGCCCCGTGGCACTGGACAGGCACAAGCAGGGTGTTACTGGAGCTGTTTGTGTTGGTGGGTGTGAAAGTCAGCTACTTATGGGCACTTAATGTCAAGGGACATTAACAAGGACAAAACAGGATCTGACTTCTAAACTGACACTTTGTTTTTACTGACTTCTAATGAGATGTAATTTGAAGGATTTTAAGAGGGACAGGCAGCCAGAAGAATTCTTCATTAATCTAAGGCTCAGTAGATAAACAACTGCAATTAGCAGTGGAGAGAAAGGGTTAAACCAGTCGGTTTTGTGCTAAGACAAACAAACAAACAAACAAACAAACCTTTCTTCAATTCAGGCTTAAAGGTTCTCATTTCTTCCATAACAGAAGACAGATGATTCACAGCTGTTTGGCATCTGCTGCACTTCTACCTAGAGAATGCGTTCTCTTTGTCATTAGATATCTCCCAACACATGGATGGGAGGACTCACATCCCGTCCCCTGGAGCACCAGTGTCCTGGATGTTATTAAATGTTCTTTACACATTTCTGATGGTGGAAATCAAGAACTAGACACCTACAGGCACAGAAATATGAAAGCAGGATCTGCTTATCTACACCTAAGAAATGACATTTTCACTTAATATGGGTATTTAATTTGTGAGAGAATCTAAAAGCACCGCACTTCAATTTAAAACAAGATCTTTATTATGCTCATTGTCAACAAAAAAATAAAACCCAACCTTACAGTTAGGAAGGCCAAAATGTGTCTGGTCCTCCTACTCATGACCAGGAAAGTCTCATGTTTACTGCATGATTCAGAAAACGTAGTTGTTACTGAGCTGCAGCATTTTACAAGTGCAAGATGAACCAAACTTTTGGTTATTTTGTTCAAAATGCAGAAGTTTTTGACCACATGAAACTAATTTTATATATGCCACTGATTCAAAACAAAAAAAGAAGTTCACGTATTACTGTTGGCAACAAATTATTCCATAGAATCACATGGATGAAATAACTCTGTTAAAACAGCTGTGCAAAGTACTCAAATTGGCTTGCTTTCTTCCTTTCCAATAAACCTCTAGCCTGCTTGGAAAGTCCTATTTTTTCCAGACTTCAGTTTGGGAGGCTTATTTGGTAATCTGTCATTTTTCACAGGCACATGCTCTCTTATTTTCTAGCAGCTGTGTACATACAAATTTCCATAAAAACCTACAGATATCCACTTAAAAGATCAAATTTCGGAGGCTTGGAACCTGGTAAAGGAGGAAAGAATAACAGCAGAGCACAAGTAGTAGTTCTCAAAACATATTACAAGTAGAAGAAATGAAAGCAACATTTACCTATTTTCTCTTCAAAAACAGAACAAAAAAAAGCATTGAATTCTCACGCTAATACAAACACATCTATCAGGAGTGATTTGAAATGAATCCGTGCCGGCCCTGTAACATTGGCCAAAAACATTAAGAAGAAGCACTTTTCCTCAATGCAATATTTAAAAACTAATTAACAGCAACAAATGTAAAGCTGTGGTCAGAAGATGCCCAGAGTTAAAGCAGTTGGTGAGTAAAGCACTATAAATGGCCCAAGATTTGCATACACAGCCTACACGGGGACACGTGTAAAATCCAGAGCCCTCATTATTTGTATTTACAAATACAAATGTGTTTGTATCTCATCCTGACAATGAGAAGCCCTGAAAAAACAGCAAATAGTTAACAGCACTTAATGCCAGTACAGACACACATCTGCCCAACAGGGCATGGTAAAACAATTCCAGCCTGTTCATGCTCACGGCCGAGCCCGCAGCATCCTGGTTTTAGGAGAAGTGGAAGGATTTTTTCAGGTATTGTTAGAATGTTTTCCCCCATCCTCTGCCCCTCCAAAGCTCTGCCCTAAGATTAATGAAGTAGTTCATGCCTTTCAAAGCTACAGGAAGCCAAAATAATGACTAAATATTCTTCAGTTATGTTTTCAAACTTGTCTGCACAACTCTCTTGAAACTCACGATTCTGATAAAATTACACGGCTCTGTCTCCCAAGGAACCAGCTACCCAGAGCAATCCTGATGTTCTCAAATTATAATTATTATAGATTACTGCAGGACCAGTGGCAGTAATTCCTTGGTAAAGGATCTCAAATTCAGACAGGCAGAATTAAAATACATTTTAGAAGGTAATTATGAAAACTGTGCCTGAACAAGGCTCTGTTTTTTATAAAAGGTAGATAAGTTACTTCTCTTTGCCAGTTGCTCATACGTGATTATGGATAGTCACAGATACTGAGTCCAAACAACATATTTTTGCTTTAAAAAGGGGTTTGGCAGAAGTCAAAAAAGCCAAAACCTGTTATTTATATTACCATTAAAAACAGACAGTAAAAATTTTTGGTTTGCTGATGGTGGTGACATTTCTACATTCTACAATCACCAAAGTTGTCAGGAAAAAAATTAACCAAATACATCAAATCCCAAATGGAAATTCAAACAACTTTCAGAATATGTGAAGCGGCGGCTTCACAGCTTGGTTTTAGAAAGAAGTTTATTTCCTTGTAAAATTTATTATTTGTGTTTAGAGAGCTCTCTGGTAAGAGGTCAGAACTGAGACAAGATTCCACTTCAGGTTATTCATCCAAAGTTCTACGGAAGGACGGCAACAGAAAGTCCAGATCAGGCTGCCTTCCTGCAAAATAACTCTTCAGCTTGTAATTCTCCTTGTAATTTTGGAAAGCTTCTGACTTGGCCAGCAAATATTTGGCTATTGATACATGATGAGTACGAAACAATGGACAGTTTTCAGCTAATTTGCAGGTAAATACCTTGGCAGGACACATTCTGAATACGTGGTCTGACACAGGCAGCTTTACATTTTCACACCAACTGTTAATTACCAATCCTTAATTGTCTTGCCTTTAGAGGGCTCAGGATGTCTGTGCCCTGGCCGGGGCTGCTCCAAGAGCTCTCCTTCACCAGGACCTCCAGTCACACAGCAAATGCATTGGCATCTTTCGGACTAAAAATTTATTTGATTAGCACTGCATATGTGTTTTTCCTGACAAATTAGCATAAGCCCTGCCACAGCGATGGCAGCTTGCCATCCAGGCTGAAGCTGTGTTAAGAGTTTTCACTGAAGAGAAAGTTGAATTGAGTTCTACGTCTCGCTGCTTGCACCTGGTATCCTGCTATAAAAGGAGATTTCGGACTTCACCTCGCAATACAGAACTTGAAACTAAAGTATCAGAGAACACATGCTTGCTACTGAGGCATGTAATTTCTTCCTTCCTCTTTATTCTAAAATTATTCACGTTACCTACTCGATGAAAAAAATAAAAAGCCCAAGCGACCCAAGCTTTGAGTCGCACACGGAACACACAGATTCTTATCACAGGGACCCCGTTCTCAGGCAGCAGTGAAATGCATGCTGTCCTGTCAGACAGAAAATAATTTCTTGTTCCTGAATAACAAAACATGTATTTACTACAGATACTGTTTCAGCCACTTAAGAAATATTTTTATGCTTTGCTTTTGTCATTTTATCAATGCTCTATTTGTGTTCAATAGCATCCTCCATTGTACAGAGCAGCAGGGATGACAGACCCAATCACTGGAACTTGACATTAACGTGCTCACATTCCATGGCTACAGCTTGGTTATAAAAGCCATGAAAGAGTGAATTTAATATATGGCAGAACACCAGAAGTTTTGTTTTGTTTTGTTTCAAATTCTAGAAACCATCTTTCTGATCCTGAATAGCAACCAGGTCCACAAAGTTTCCTCTCCTTCCACTAAGCTGGTTTTGTTCATTCTCCTCTCACCATGGCCTCCCAAAGGGCCAGGGATGATTCCTCCACCACTGCCTGCACCTGCTAAACTTGAAGATCAAAAGTACTTCTTTGCAGACAAAAATGTTTCCAATTTTCCATCGCTAATATATGATTATTTATACAGCTCTACCAGCAAAGAGGAAAATGGGAATTCATTGAACATGGCATCAACACCATCATTACCTCAACAAGCCCATTCAGTTAAGAGACAAAACGAGCTACAGTAAAAATTCTTTCAACCACTGGGAAATGCCTATTTACACGAGTATGCAAAGCAGTGCTGTCGACAGCAGAGGTTCCCCAGGTCACCTGCAACCATAAGAATTTTACAGAAAATTACTCTGAAGGCAAAAGGATAGCACTTCATCATTTTTAATTTGCAGGAAATTGCTGCCATTTAAGTTACTGTGTAAAAATACATTAAAATCTGGGAAGGACTGTGCTTTAAATACGGTTCAAGCTAGAAGAATTAAAATGTGAAATGACACAGTGGCAATTACCGCAGTAAATGAAAGGGTCAGCTGTTCTGAGGAGGAGGCAAACATCTAGCAAAGAAACACAAAATCCATAAAAAGTTTTCAACCCATAATTTTGTATCAATGGACACAGATCTCTCAGACCAGAACACTGAGCCTTCTAGCACCATTATTCTTTCAGCCCAGGGACAGAACCAAGGCCACACAAAAGTGACTTTGTATCATCTGACTGGGCTGCAGCCCCCAGGACCTGCTCTCGCGCTGACAGGAAATAGCCGCTGCCTCGAGCCTTCATCTCCTCCCCACGTGAAACAGAGGAGACCACAGACCAGCCTCTGTTCTCTTCTAATTGTCAACATCTGCTCGGCACAGCTATGAATAATTTTATGACACACAAAAAAAATCTCTCCTACTGACTCCAAAGGCTGTTGGGTTTGTGTTTTTCTTTTTTTCTTTTTTGAACGCGAAATCTGACACTGAAATTAAGAGAGAGCCTGTTTTGCTTGTAGGTTAAGATTTACATTCTTCTGAAAGATGCCATTAAAATGGAATTCAGGGTAGGTAGGAAAAGCTGATGGTGCTGGTTATTCCCTTCTAAAGTCAGGTGGCCAAATAAAGGCTGGCAGTTGAGAGAATCCATTATTTTCAAATATTGGACAGAAATGGAGCACCAGCCCACTGATGGAGGTAGCTGTGATCCCTCTGACTGCTCGTTTCATGCCAAGCACAACAAACCTCAGCTCAAACATCTCAGCCCTAAAAAAGTGAGGATGCAGATGGACACATTCAACATGACCTGGGTTTCAGTTCAAAGGAGAAACACATTTGAGGACAGCTTAGCAGCACTGCCACTTGAAACCTCAACTTTCCTGCTCTTCCAAGTGAGCCACCAGGGGTTCTAAGACTGTCAGAACATAGCACTTTCTAATTTATTTTCATTTCACAGTCACAGACTTATTTATTTATTTATAACAGAAGAGTGCCAATATGAAAGGTATGGATAAAACTCTGGGGACGTGGCCACACTACAGTTTTAGATGGTCACTAGGCCTGGCTAAAAAGGAAGAGGAGAAAGGAAAAAGGGAGATGCACATCAGCCTGCGTGCAACCCTCATGAGCAATGTGACTCTTCATGAGCAGGAGAAGCAGAAGAATGGAAAGAGAAATAATTAAAGAACAAATCACAAGGGGAGTCAGTCCTTGCCAGTGTAATTGTCAGACAGTTTTCCAGGGCCAGAACACAATGTGATAAGGCTTTCTTAACTGACTCCTGCACAGAGCACAGGTTGATTGTTGGCTGCATGTGGGACAACACCAGGAAAAAACCAATCTGTCCTCCTTTAGCTTAAATACTCGGGAAATGCACAGAAGGAACAGAACACCGAGAACATAAAGCTAAACACGGCTCTTATAGTGAGTTACTGAAGCACACACTATTATCCAGGACCACTGCAGTGACTTCTTTCTCTCTCCTTCTGGCTTCTATGATAATAAAGCTGAGATTTCCCTGCACTTTCCCAGCTGTAAATGCTGTGACAGTTCATTTGCTTCTCGCTAGCTTGGGTTCAGTATTACCTTGCTGGCCTGGCAGTGCTCCAAGGGAAGTGTGTAAAAGTGTGTGAGCACTTGGACAGTCTGGTTTCTCTCAGAAACATTAAAACCCTTTTAAATGCAATTGCCAACCTGGTGACCAATTTACCTCCTTCCCCTGAGGCCCTGACTGTGAGAGAGCGTTTCATGGACACAACACTGTTTTTTCCTGGATATTAAGATGATACTATCACTATTCCTCTGCTACTTTCTTGTACTCACGGGTGGTTACATTCCAATTTCTTCATTAAAAACTACTAAGCAATCTGCTCCTTGCAAAATGAATGGGCTATTAAGGATGTGGTGAACTTGTGGCTCTTTTGTGAAGCATCAGGGAAAGACAACATCATGTGGGGGAAGAGGTGAAACTAAGAATGAAGTGAGCAAGTGAAAGCTGTTGAGTGCTGTCACGGCAAGAACAAGCAATTCCAAAAGCTGCAGCGGAAGACGGCAAAAATGAAACATCCAACAAAACACACTAAAGAAAGATAAGAGATACTAAAGAGTATAAGAGTCTAGAGTATAAGACCTACCCACACAGTCCCAAAGTCCCCAAAATTGCACAGTGTCAAACCAATGGGTTTCAGAAAAATAAGAGTCTGGAGTGCATGCTCAAAATAAATTTCAATTGTCAGTGAAACCATTAGGTGATATTAAGCACAAACTCGGACCCTGTTCTACTAGCTTTTAAAACAGAACATGGCAAAGGGGCTTAAAAAGGTGTACACTAGATAAGAAAAAAATCAAACCAGACACGGCTGTGGAAGAAGCATTTGTTTAATATGTGCAGTCTGATGTAAAAAAAATCAAAGATGCCAAAAAACCAACCAAAAAGCAAAAAAAAAAAACCAACAACAAAAGCGCAAGCTTAACAAGCTACACTATATGTAACACACTTATTTTGTCTTTTGTGGCTAGATAAATCCTCCAAAGTTATAAAGATTAAAACATTCTTTTAAGTAAGATTTGACTAGACAGCAAGCAGTTTCCTCAATTTGTCTTTTCTACTTTATTATCATAACCCTGAGATTAATATGCTCATGACTATATTTATTTCATGCTGACATTATTACAGAATAGGTATGCAAAGAATTATCCAAAATAAACATAGACCTCCTGGCATGCTCTGGAATTATACACCTGAAAATAAATTCCTTTTACTATACAAACTTCCTGAACGCCTATCTTTTATGTTGACAGGCATGACTGAGATCTACTCCAACAAACTCAACACCACAAATGAATGGTACCCAATTAGTGTAATAAAAAGAAGTCTAGTAACATCTGCTTTATCTGTTTCAGTAGCTCTGAAGAAATCAAAGAAGCAGTTTGCAGCAACTACTAAGCTCTCCTCCTCTGCTTATCAGCAGCATTTGCTTTGATATACTTTCTATATTCTTTCCACCTACATCTGGAGCTCTGTAGCCTATTATCGTATTTGTAGCTAGCCCTGGTACTTTTCCCTACCCTGACAGGAAGAAAGACAAAACACATTCCAGAGGCTCCAAGCTGGGGGTCCAAGGCCCCTGTCCTATCTTGGCTCTCTGGGAGCCAAGGTTGAAACCAGCTCTTGGAGACACATTTTCATAAACAGAGTTTAGTTCCTATCTAAAGGGGGGAGGATTCAGAAAAGGGCTGAACCGAGGAGGAATTACCTCATCACTTATGTCTCTAAGTGGGGATTTTTGTCAGTTGTGCTGATTTGCTAAACCTATAAAACTGTATTTTATAGGGGTGGGCATTTTCCATATCTGCCCCTTGAGGGCCTCCAATAAAGACCAGCCTTTACATCATCTCCTACACTAATATTATCTCCAAAGTGTGTTGTTTCATTTCGAGGTTCTTTAAGGCATCAGTGGAACTGGATGTGCTGCTCACCCTTAAGATGATGAAACTGCCATAAGTGCACAGACAAATATCCATTCTCAATGAAAAAGGACACGCTGTTGTTCACAGCTACGCTGATCCGAGCTAACGCACTGAAAAGCTCACTGTAATTTTTTTATTTGCACAACTTCAGCTCAAGAACTTCTAATCACAGCCCGTTTGGCCAAGACTGTAAAAACAGAATAAAAATCCCATGTCCCAGTTTGTCACACTTGTACTAAGAAAAAAAGTACATAAACACTGAATTACTCATTAAATCTGGACTCTTATACTCCAAAGCTGTCCGACTGAACAATGAATCCAGCGTTTTTACAACACAGAAAGGAAAAATATAAATTCAAACATAACAGTATAATATATATTGTTAACACTTATGAGAGGATATGGAGGATGTAAATATTTTAAAACTCAGCTTCCTTAAGTAGTTAAAAAATCAGAAAAGCAACAACCACTGTAGAGACAAATGTCAAACATGGCGGAGTGGAGTCAGTATAAAAAAGTATGAAGGAACCAAATCTTGAGTGCAACAGATCAAATAGAATGTGCTTAACTCATGCTCATACACAATTTTTAAAACAGTGTTAAAACAGCGTTCAGAGCCCAGTTGCAAGAGACGAGGAAATGGTTTTTTCCTATGTATAAGGCTACAAGAGGGAGCTGCATTGCAGATAAAATATGTTTGAAATGCATAATTTTTATTGCACTAGAAGCCACAGTAAAAATATTTCCGTTCTTTTGTGGTATCAGCACTTTGATTTTCAAATTCAAAGAAAGCAAATTACAGAAGCAGAGGGTGTATCAGCTCTGTGCTCTCACATATGGACAACCAGCTGAAAAATAAACTTCACTGAGTTGGAAATGTGTACTCGGAGTGGGCTTTGTGTTTTGAAAGGACAAAAAAAAGTAAGGGCTAATTCAATATCTTATCTATTATTTTAAAATAAAGGCTGGATTTTTTCCCTCAAAGAGAGGCAAAAGTATAGTTCCTTAAACTATAAAAGGCAATGATGTAAAAGCCCAAAGTGAAGTTTAAGGGCTGTTTATTTGGAAGTCAGCACAAGCACATCAACAGGGTAAATAGGGAAGATCAAACAAGAGTTAAGTGGAGCACTCAGAAACTGGAAGTTGTTAGTTGGTTTCATCCATGTCCTTAACTGCAGCTCTACATTAACAACTGAGTCTTCAATTTATTTTAACATCTTACCCTATTTTTCAAAATAATTTTCAAGAGTATTGAGGAGGCATAAGTGGCAGTAATAACTTGGAAAGCCAATTATGCATTTCTGAAGATTTAATCCTTGACAGTTTTCCTTCACACTTGGCATTACCTGTCCATCTCCGATGTCAAATGTCTCCAAAAAATGGTGTTTAGAATGCAAATCTGTTGCATTCCTTATGGGTACGATTAATTACTGAAAATACAAGAAAATGCCATCGGCTGGAACAAATTATAGCTCACATCAGAAATAGCTGTTTTCTACCAGTTTCATTTCTATGTCCATCAAAATCATATCAGGCTTTTTCTGCCATACAGGAATCCGTCATGCTGTAATGCTGCATTCGTCAAGAACGTTTTGGAATAAAGTCAAACTTATTGTAATCACAAATCCCTTTTGTACTATATGACAATATTTCTGTTCCATTTAAACATTGCCATGTATTATGAGCCACATTCCAGCCTTGTTTAATCATGCAAATTATCAAACAAGATATGAAGAGGAAAAATACAAGTTATTTAACACTCCTTCCCCTATGGGACACCTTTAAACTCATGCAAAACTGCACACACACAAAGCACAAGCTGTATACATTTCTGAATTCCAGCAAACCTGTTTCTAAGTTCAAAATATGTGACCCTGAGCTGCCTTTTCATAAAACCTCACTGGGAAGTTCTAATTGTGCTTTGAGTTCACAGATGTGGCTAAGCCACTTCTCATTAAACTTTGTAGAATTCCATGAACCCTTTGACATGTATTTTCACATGTAAATATAAACACTGTCAAGCTTGTGAAACTTTGGTTCATTCTCCTCCAGAGGAGAACAAGGATCAACCAACCAGAAAAGGAAGCAGCCAGTTGTTTTTTCTTATATGGTACAGGCTCGATCCCATACAAACTGCTAGAATCTGCTGCAATAACCAGTAACTCTGGCTGTTCCACTCAGCAGAAAAGCATCAGGACCTCACTATTAGTGCCACATTTTTAGATAACATGGGTCAAGGAAGAGGAAACAGCGATCAAAAAAATCCCAAGAAAGTGCTGAGTATCTTTTTATTGAAAGACAACAAACACAACTGAGCCATTAATAGTGGCAAAGACGGGGGG
>VZTA01009262.1:623754-670601 GCA_013398855.1 Mohoua ochrocephala | reverse complement strand
GGGGAGGGCAGAGGGGATTTCAATCAGCCTTTTCATGTTTTATTCATTCTTAAGTGAGAAAGCCTTTCCCTCTGGCCAGTTTTTGCCTTTACTAACATAACCAGACAACAGGCATTGCATACATCCACTTTCAGATTGCTGCCTTGATTATTATTTCAGTTGTGACACACCGACAGCTGACCCAAGCACTAATAAAGTGGAATTTTCTGTCTGCAGGTAGACAAAACAGCTGCTGTAAGCCAGAGATATTCAATCTGTGGCCCACCTGGAAAATTCATCCTACTTGCAATTTACTCCTACCAGCTTTTCACCGCTAAGAAGTTCCTTATTGAGACACATGATGATAATGAAATATTGAGTGCACTGAATTTATGGAAAAGGTCCAGCCACGCTGTCAGGTCCTTCTTGCCTTAAAAACAAGTTACATGCTCTGACTCCACCACTATGCTGGATCTATTTCCAAACTGAGCATCTATAGTAAATGCTGATTTGTAGCACGAATGTTTATCAAATATGAATTAAACTCTAGTATAGGAAGACTTAGTAAGTAGAAGAGCACAGCTTTTAAAGCTGTCAGTGAAATGTAACAGGCACCCATTAGAGCAGAGAGAGGTGTGTGCTATGAAAAACATTAATTATTGCTCTTCTGTCAGGTGGCTGGCAGAGATTATTGCTAAGAACTACAAATCACCTGTGACAACTTCCAGATTTATCCAACACCAAGAGCTCCAAGGTAACCTGCAAAGTCCAGCAGGTATCAGGAAGTCATACAGACACAGCCACCCAGAATCGCTGTGGCTTTTTCAGACAGTTCTTTATCTACCTTAGGACAATCCAGCCTTATCATCCACAGGCCCTTCCTTTTGGCAGGAGTCTCCTCACGAGCCACTCTAAGTTTGCTGCCTGCTTCCTAAGTGAACAACCACACGAAGGCATGGGAATGTCTTGTCTTTGAGGAGGAAAAAATGGTAGATGGAATTGTGCTTCGGGCTGAACAGAATACTTCACAGGCTGAGAGACTAAACTAACCTAAAGCAGGGATTTAACAGATGTGGGAAGGAACTCAGCTCTTTTACTTACAGTCAGAAACAGTCCTTAAAAATGACTTGTATAAATATTTGTGCAATTAATCCAACCTTAAAACCGTTCAGACTTTTTCACTTACACAGCCCAGTAAACATTTCCAGTGTAAAAGAAGGGCTGCACGATCAAACCTCAATCACATTTACAAGCACAATTTGGACTCGGATATCCTGTCGGATTAGTTTTAATCTACATTTTTTTCCACTTAACTTCAACATCAAAACAGTCAGTTCTCTTAATTTGTTTGCTCATTTTCCTCCTGTACCTGTCACTGCAATCTGCACTTACTGAACAGTTACAATTATCCATTTTTATTTGTTTTTTACTCTTGGCCAGAAAGAGCGACTCTTCCAGAACACATGTATTTAAGGTTTATATCAATATACCCATAAAAGTGTGGTTTAATCACCTGTCATTTATACAGAAGATAACACTGAAGAAGCAAATATTGATCTTTTTAAAAGTAGGTTTTTTCATCATCATGCTCTCTTTGTACTCTCTCACTCCCACCACACTCTCTGGGGTATATATTCTGAAATTTCACGCATACCATAAAGTATCTCTGGAATGTTACAGTATAATTGTTTAGAGAAACATTTAACGGATGAGTAAGCATCAAGAGGCCAGGGCTAAGGGAAAAGTTAAAATGCTGGCAGCATTTTGTATTGAATGATCTTCTCAGCATGAGGACCGGGGATGGACATTTGATCCAAAAATCTGGTATTGACTCAAGCGGTTTAAACCCAGCATCCAGCACAGAGGTGTCTGAAGGCACCTCCTGAAACATCTGCTACCAACCACCGCTCCCAAACCTGCCTTTGGGCACTGCCCAGGAGAGCGATCCAGTGCCACAGGATGTAATTTGATCAATAACATAAACATCATGATAGGGGATGACATGATCTTGACAATCGGCTCTTTTTCCTTTTTCAGTTGATTGCTTGGTTTCCCAATTTCCAGCACAAACAATCTGCGTGTGCATGGTGTAGAGATGCAGCAGAAGTGACTGGAAAGAGCTGGGCACTGAGCACGGACACAGCTAAAAAAAGCTGAACATGCTTTCACAACAGGAATCTGCTGCAGACAATGCGCTGTAAATTAAAGCAAATTTTCCTGAATTCCCTGAAGGACTGCTCCTCCCAGAGATTCTACAAATCCATTAACACAGGTCCATCATTACAGTTTTTTGGGGTTTATGTACTGAAGAGAGTTTTAAAAATACACCCAAAATAAAGCATTTGATGTATTGGGGTAGATGAGTGGGATAAATCAGGCCTAACCTTAGACAATTGATTCATACCCTGATTATTAAAGTACAGCTGAGATGGCTTTTACTCCCAATTCCTCCTCTGCCCCATACTTTTTTAAGTAAGAAAAAGCAAAATAATTATCCCTCCACCTGAATGTCTAATCAGAAGAACGGATACAAAAGCAGAAGTGCCACGTGCTCACACGCTCTGGAAACCAAGCAGAATTTTAGCTCCAGAGCTGGAAAAGCCAAGCTGCCCCAGGCCTGTGTCACAGCTGAAGCTTGTCTGATGATTGGGCACCTAAAATCTCCCTCCAAGGGGATTCCGTGGTGCTTAACAACATCTGAGTTGCAGCTGGTGCAGCACAATTTCTCCAAAACTTCAGACTTTCACAGAATTCTCAGAAATCTACTGTCTTTGAGGAGCTTTCTGTTTCTGCACTAAACTTAGTGGAGAACAGGTAACACGTTAAAAAATAATGAGGAGCACATCAATAGTGCGAATCTATAAATCTCGTCTTGTTAATGAACTCAGGGGTGAGTACCACAAATTCTGCTAGTTCCAAAACCAATGTATGATCCAAAATTGCTCATCTACCTATAAAATGTGTGACTCTAAATTATACGTAAAAATAATGGATTTATTAAGGTTTTAAGAGGTATTTGTAGCACATAAAATTGCAAGGGACTTCCCAGGTATTTGCATCCTACTGTCAGAAACACTATATTAAATCATCTGTTCCAGAACACAGATTCCCATCTTATTTAAAATGAGGGGGGTTTTTTTGCATAATCTCAAAATCACAATGTTTGTTTTAATTTTCCACTTAATTCATCAAAGATCCAGTGGCCATTTAGATGAAACATTTCAGATCGTGTAGGACAAACTTTTACATCCTCAAGTTTTTCTTTCTCTTCACCAACCCAGTGATCCAGATGCTGTGGTCAGATAAACACACTGGTTTAAATCTGTATTTTTTCCAATGCCACACTCACAGGCAAATCCAAATATTCCATGGGTAACTTTTTCTGTAATTACTTTCCCTTGGTGAATTACAGGGACCCGTAATACCACTGGTGATTTTAAAACAAGGTCTGCAGATTACTCCTTGTGTTACAATGACCATAGCAGGGCCTGTGAGGAGGTTTTTGGAGTTAGGGTAACAGGGAACACAACGCAGTTTATAATGAAGGCTAACAAATAAGGATATGTTAATCTTTTCAACCACTTAAATCCAGGGAAATGAAAACCAAATGTCTTCCTAACATAGCATCCCAAAACCCAAGCCCAGATACTTGGATCCTAAAGCCTGCTGGGATGTTTTCTGCTAACCATCTATTAGATTTCTTATATTCTGTACAACATTCCTCCACAAGCTGGATTGATTTCTTCCACAGCTTAACTTGTTTTTGCCAAAGTCTCTTTTAGTCTCTATTTTAGTTCAGCATTGGCCTCCTGCCTAATGAAACAACTGTTCTTTATGCCAAAACTGTCATCTTCAGTTGCTCAAGACGCATCTCACTTACAAACACGCATAATGAGCCTGATGTTTAATGCCTGAAGAACTGCTGGTTTAAAATGATCCTAAGCAAAGCTTAAACAGACACAGGAGTGCTCAATACCTTGGGTGGGAGAAGAATCATTCTCAAGAAAGATTTTTTTTTTTCCCTTTTGTATACAAATACACTTTTTGAAAGGAAAACCCTAAATACTAGAACATGAAAGCATATGTAGTTAACTACAGGCAGCAGTGAGACATGTAAGGCTCACCCCAAACCTGAAAGCTTCATTCTCATTCAGTGTGAAGTCATTGTTACGTATTGATCGTGTGCACCATGACCTTGGGTTCTCTTGAACAAACTATGTCTAAATGTGAGAATCTGATAACCTTAATAAACTATCAAGTATTGCTTATGACTGAAAAAAACCCATCCAAATAAACCTCTTTCTCTATTTTCCTGCTGTAATTTCAGACACAGCTGAAACACACGTACCTGGGTAAGAAGTTGTTCCTGGGTTAGGTTATTGATCCAGCGAGTGTATCGCTCCGTAGAGTCCATTGGCTCTCTTCTGACTTGGCAACCAACAATCTAAAGCAAAATGAGATAAATCCCCTAGGTTAAACTGCTGTACACCCACGTGGCAACAAAACAGCGTCATAAAATAAACATCCAAAACACGGCAACTCCAAGAATTAAGATTATCTATAGTTCTTGCTAGCCCCCTTCTATGCTCACAACATAATACGGCACAGCTGCTCTGCTGAAATGTTAAATAGTTACAGACTTTAAAGGTCTCTAGAAAACACTGAGGAACATCTTTCCAATAACCT
Organism: Mohoua ochrocephala; assembly: GCA_013398855.1. Lineage (NCBI taxonomy): Eukaryota > Metazoa > Chordata > Aves > Passeriformes > Acanthizidae > Mohoua > Mohoua ochrocephala. The sequence continues at coordinate 665,936 of VZTA01009262.1, read as the reverse complement.
CACTCTTGGGAATATTTGAACCATTTTGGTTGAAAATTTCAAAGGGAGTTTTCCATAGGCAAACATCTAGAATACAAAATTTCAACCAAAAGTTAGTCCAGCAAATGAAAATTGGAACTTGAGTAACACCAGACAATCCTACCGACAGTGCCATAACCTTTAATACTCCACATTACTTTTAATTAATATAAACCAAGGAAAATCCCTGCATATTCTGATTTGTCTTGTTCATGGCAGAACAACGTAGACACCTATTTTGATTTGGTCACTGAAGCACCCATTTCAGCACTATCTTCTTATCTAATACTGTTCTGTATCTGTATGGGTTAAATATGAATTTTGGTATTATTATGCCAGTAGGTGCTCAGAAATAGCTTCCAATATGTATCAGAGAGAATATTAGTGGGATTACATATTACCTGTATCTGCACAGATGCATATTAATGCAATTTCATAGAAACACTAAACTGGTCATAAATCTCTGATTAGACAAGGAAGAAGCTGAGGAGAAACCCAGGAGTGTGACTGGACAGAACTCTGCTGTCTGCTCCTCCCATAGTCTGCAGTCTACATGAAACCTTCAGGGTACCACAGGACTCAATTATTTATGCAAAGTAAGCTGCTACTGTTTTATACCAACTACTGCACTCCCATCATACTGTAACTCTCCATTTCTCTTCCTGATTTTGATGGTGCTTCCTATTGAGGATGTGTTTGTCCACTGAGAACGAACACCACAGTGTTTCAGTGTTTCTGAACACTAATTTCCGATAATCAAGTTCTGTTCAAGAGCAGGTGGGAAACTTCCTCGGTATATTTTCCCTAAGCATTCATAAATCTTCCAGGTACCTATGTTTACGGAGCTTTAAACCCCAGAGAGATGTGAACAGTCAGGCCAGAGTTCTGCATGTGCAGTTATGAATACTTTTGATGTGGGAACAAAAAACACCACGAGAAGATCTTGCTGGGGGATTGCTGGCAATGAAACATCACAATTTAGAGTATGATTAAATACAACCAAAATAACAAGCATGGAAAAAAAGGAAAATGTTATTTTCTCATCCCATAAGAATAAACCAGAATGTCTCTGAACTAGAAAATGTTTCCTCAATGACAACGATGAATTACTGTGGAAAACTTCAATTCTCATCCTAACTTAACCCTCACATTACAGCTAAGTAATACTATGATATTTTCAGAAGGTTTACCTAAGATTCTTTAAAACTGAATATCAATTAGAAGAGTTCATAGAGATGTTTTTCATGGGGGGACACCACAGAGATAAAAACCTGACAAAGGTTGTGTCAGATATATGTCTATCCTGTGCTGCAAGGATGACTTTTAATTAAAAATAGAACTCTTTCTAGTATTCATACATCAAGCCCTTATTAGCCTTCTCTTGCATATCCTAGGTTTTCCTAACTTACAAAGACACTTTACAAAACTCTGCATAAAAGATAAACGGGAAAAATTACCTTTCTTTTATCTCTCAAGCTATTCTATAACAGCACAAGATGGAAACTTAGTTTCTTTATTTAAAGAGTCACAGTGAAGCTGAACAGATACAGAATACAAAGAGCTTTCAAAAGATGAGAGATTAAAGAGGAGAATTTCAAAACTGTCTTTCTGAAAACCTGGTTTTCAATTACAGCCAAGTAGGAAGTGCAGTCATCTCTTTCCAGGCAGCTTGAAATTTAAATTAGAAGCAGAGGACAGAGTTTCACAGTTTTACATTAATTTCTGACCAGACTGATAATTTCATAAATGCTGTAGATAATTTAAGCAAACTAAAGTAAATGTTGAGTCCAGGTGCTCAGCTAAAGGACTGTAATTCCCTGAAGCCCAAAGAACAACTGGTTCAAATCTCGACTCCTCACACGTGAAGAGAAAACTGAACAGGTTTGATCAATTATCTGCACACACATGAGGAGAGGTGAAGGCAGACAGAAGAAGTGCTATTAAACTGGATCCTGACAGCACTTTTCTGGATTATACATCACTGTTTAGGTACCTGAATCTCTCTTCTCTAATAACTCAACCACTCCGCACAACTAGGAGCAGAGTTAATGAATTGTATCTAAACGAGATTATCAGAATGAATGTCAGGGGTATGTGCGTTATGCCACTGCATTGAAAACATTTCCAGGAGTTAGGGAGCTCTAAAGCCAGTACAATACGATTATGATACAACTAAAACAGTACAAATAACAATAATACAAATATCAATAGTACAAATAGCAGTGAGGGTCTCCAGGTCGCAGCACCCTGGGCTAGCCACAATGTGTGAAACAAAAATCCAACGAGCACATTCAGTAAATTCAGAGTTATGCTCACGTTCAGAGGAACTAGGCAGGATTACTACACACATCACCAAATTCTGCTCAGAGTCACCTGCAGTCACTGTCCCGTGAGGTACAAAACTGCTCCACCGAAACACAAGAGGATCTCAGTCCCACATCTGCCATGTGCAAACCCCAGCACTCCACACCCAGTCGCTGACATGCCAGAACTTGTTCCAGCTTTTCACTCCTGGCTTTAAATCGCAATATTCAGGTAGAGATGTTTCTTATTTTCATCATTTTAGGTTTTTATGTTTTCCCTTGCACATGTAAATGGAAAAGGAAGCGGGAGGGAGGAAACAAAGTTTAAATGAGTCGGCAATAATTAAAACCAACACACTTTCTGCAGATGTGGTGTTTTTGAGTTTTTTAATCACTGCAACTTCCTTTACCACAAACAATCTTCCTTATTCAGGCAGCAGCCTATGGGTCAGAACCCACCCGTTGTACGAAAGAGGAAATGAGGATGAAAAAATAATTGGTCTTCAATTTTATCCCAATATTTTCCATCCTTGTTTTAAAAAAAGAGGAAATGAACAAAGACAGGCAAAAGCATAAACTCTCCACAAAGCAGTAGGCACTGGATGTACAAACATACACAGGAGTTCTTCACAGAATATGTCTTCTTTTTAGGAACTTTATTATTGGACCAGGTACTGGAAAAATATGTATTTTAACATGAAAAAATCCACGGCTTTTCTGTACAAAATAAATGCGACTTTCAAAGGTTATATAAAGTACAAAACTTTATTCTGCACTCTGAGGAAGAATGTGCAGTGTTGTGTTTCATTTTAGAATTATGACAGAATGATGTAAACCTCCTTGAAGAGAATGTAATTAAGTACTTAGTGAGGCTTTAATTAGAAAAATCGTAACATCTGATCCTAGATAATGTTCTGTGAAAAGAAAGACTATCCAAATAGCAAGCAAAATAGGGAGGATTATCTCTAGGGCACGACACCTTTTTCCCCAATATGTCTCTTTATGAGAGCCCACAGATGGAAAAATCCAAACATAAAAAGCTAATAAGAGTTATTTACCTTATCCCGAATGTTTAAGAACAGCTTTAGTTAATCAAGCCCACATCTTTTGTGTTAAGGAAAGGTAGATGTCACCTCTGCTGTCTCCAAACCCTACTTCAATCATTTTTACTGTAGGAACTTCCATGCAGTAATTTCCTTTAAGAAAGATTTTGTGATCATCATTTAATGCAATCAGAAAGAAAAAATAAACTAAGGAAAAATAAAACAAAGAAATATTTTTATGTGGTTAAAATCCTTCCAAAACTATACACTGCAGGAAGAAGGTAGTAAAATGTGTTTCCTCTCCCAACCATTTCCAAGAGAGGAAACTGTTCTTCAAAACATGACACCTGTGAGGTAATTTGCATTAGGTGCAAATATACAAAACACACCCTGGTGTATTTAAGGCATGTTTTAAAAATTATAAAGTATGTTGATAGTGCCGACTCCCCAAAGAAGCCTTTAGGTCAGATGAATATCCATTTCCACAGATGTTCTTATCTTGGAGCAATCCGTACTTAAGAACACCTGTCAAACATTCTACTTGACGCTAGTTCCAGTCCAAAGTCCGCAAAGGGATGTTACATGTTTATTTTCAGCACATGAAAAGAGAGTAATTAAAAACCAGGGAAGCCTGAATTTTCTTTAGTGAATTTATATGGAAAACAAGAAGTCAAGGTGGTGTAATCAGAATGAGGCCAGCTGAGCATCACAACACAGGAACATTTAAAAAGACGTTGTCACACACGTGAATTCATGAAGTTTGAACACGACATTTTGGGAAAAACTTCAAGGAAATATCACTGAAGAGATACCAATTTCTTTTGTCTGTAGTTCCACAAAGTCTGACTGGATTGTAATAGTTATCACCTCAGCAAAATGTCTGAACACCAGGAGGAGGGAATCTTCATTTTCAAACATTTTATGCTTCAGACATAGATTTAAAAATGAAATACGTTTACATGAATGAAGTACATTACAATCAGACTTTCATGAATATCAAACTCCAATAATCACAATTGTTTGATGGGGTTATTGGCATGTGGAGGCCATTTTAAACACAAATTTAATTATAAAGTCATGTAAGTTGGGCTGTTTCCCATTTGGGCTATTCGATTAAATGTAGAACAGACTCAGACTGACATCGTGACTTTGAAAATGCTCTGCGGTTTTTTTCAGAAATACCAAATTAAAAAAAAATCTTTAAGGAAGTTGCCTAATAAAAAGCAAAGACGCAGCTGAATTCCAGCAGATCTGGATGATACACAGGGAAAGGCCCAATTACTGAAAATGTAAGAATATTACTCTCACATTGTCAAAGAAAGAATTTTCATATTCTTCAGTGCAAAATAAGAAAAGGAATCATATTTTTTCCTCTAAACATACTCCACTGTCACCACTTCAGAACAAAACCTTCACACGACTGCTGCTTTAGTTCCTACCCTCCATACCAAGAGAAGATTATTGAAATATTATAAATGACTTTTAAAAGCCTCTAGTGACCATTTCCAGAGGTGAAAACCATAAATGTTTTTCTAAGTATCTATATTGGATAGTCTTAATTCAGAGTCACATTTTCCACACACTGGAGAAAAATGTAGAAGATGTGGTAGTTTGATAACAGCATGCAGTAGAAGGGAGCTGAAAAAAAAAAATTCTGCTGACCAGAATAGTTAAGACTGGTTCATGAAAATATTTCTCCGGACACGTTTTTCTCCCACATCAAAAATCAACTGATGTTGGGCAATCAGCAACTGTATGTAATCACCACAAGAATATAATCTCATTTTCCCTTCTGTCTATACCAAAGATAGACCAGAGCCTCTTCAGATCTACTCAGCCCCTTTAGTGGAACAAATTCCTGCTAACAGGTTTATGCAAACAAATTTGATTTGTCATTCAAGACATGACAGTACTCAATTAATGTCTCTCCAATAGCTGTTGTATGAATTAATTGTTATATGAAAGCCAACCTCTACAGGCAGTGCTTGCTGGGACAGGCCTGGGCAGCACACACTGATCTGTCTCAAACACGCTGAGTAAGGGAGTCAGGAGGAGAGCTGTGCAAATTAACTGAGGAGAAAACAAATTATTTAAGTTCTACGTAAAGATTTTAATCAACTTCATGTCCAAAATAAAAGCACTTATCGAAGGAAAATCTGCTAAGCTATATGCCACAACTAGAGGACAAAGCTTTTAAGGGGAGATGGTAAAACCTGGACTTGAGAATTAAAGACACAGAATAAGAGAAGATAACCAACAACCTCGTTGCACACTGGAAGGATGAAAATTAAATAGAGGTACGGAATGGAACTTAAACGGAGGACAGAGAGGTAATATTTAGCATTATGTAGTTATGCTTTATGGCAGTTTAATAAAACCTCACATACACTCATTGTCTTTTCACACCTCAAAATTACAGAATCAACTGATCTGATCATTTTAGCCACAAGTAAAGAATGATGTGATTCAAACTGGTGCTCTCTGTAAGCAGAGCACTCTGTAAGGGAGGAAGGAAAAAACAGTCTTTCTAATGCGTGGCAGAAAGGTGTGACAGGCCCCGACAAGCAGAACAGCACAGGGTACAGTGACATGACAAAAAAAATTATCTATTAGATTATGACTTTCAAAATAAATTTTAAAAAAATTATGTTTCCAGACCAAAAGAAAAAAAATCAAAACTCTTAACTTCTAAATGTAGTTAATTTGTGAAGTTCAGTACGGGTGGGAGGGAAACAGCCAATGCCTTTGGCCTAGAGCTGTGCCTTAAAGAAGGGAGCAGCTCAGCTCTCATTCATCTGTTGATTTCTCCAATTCACTGGCCGATTGTGCAATGTTTGTTTCAGCTCTCCCAGGGCAGGTGAACAGGTCTGAGAGCCACCAGCGCCAGGCATTGTTCAAGTTCACTCGATCCAATCAACTATCTCAGAGTCACATTAACCATCAAAGATATGCAGAATTCAGGCAGTTGGTTAACACAGGCAGATAATGCAATAGATAAAGATGGCTTTAGGCACTGCTGCTCTTGAGCTAAATCCAAGCTACAGCATATGCCAAAAACCTGCTTTAGAGATGCAAAATAGTGAGAATTGCTCACTGAAGAAATGCAAATGGTATATTCATGTTCTCTCACATGCCCAGGTATCCTACCTGTTGGAGACAGAGGATAGTAATTTCACAACAAATAGAAAGGTGTTCATTGTGACACTGATACTGATTCACCTCCTACTGAGCCAGTGGAAACAAGAGGAAATAATGTTCTTTATTTCTATTGCCCTCATTCTGACTGACTCCAGCGTTGTTTTCTCACTGAGGTGGGAGACAGTGAGGAAAAGTTTAGCTATTTTATAAACTTTTTAATGTTACGGTCTCCAAGATTGTTCCCAGATCCAATGATTTGCCTTCAGCATGCCCAGAGCAGGGCCTGCTGGAAGCACCCAGCAACAAGACAGCCAGGGAGCAGATACCTCTGACATTCCCCTCTCTCCTCGAAACAAAAAGCTTTGGGAGTTCTCAGAGGGCACTACTCAGTTGAAATTAAATAACAGAATAAACGTGAGGCACAGAAAGACTGCACAGTGTGTGTGGTTTGGGAAATAATTTCCTGGGCTACTCCAAACTCAGAAATGTTGTTCTACAGAACACTGGTGTGTACACAAGGTTGGATCTCCTCCAGAAGAACACAAGCCTATATAAAATAAGATATGAAGGCATGATTTCTTCAGAATTAAGGGAAGTAGAATCTTGGACCTTCCTACTCATTAGCTGCCAACAAAGCATACGTGTTTTGTGGTTGGTAAATAAGCAACACCAGGCTTGCCCTGGATAAATGGGACAGATGCAGCTTCTAGGGATAAATGAAAACTAGAGTGAGACATTTTAGGAAGAGTTGCACATTCTCTCCTTCCTTTTCTGAGCAGAGCAGAGGCCATTTGAAGGCACCTTTGTGCACGGTGCAACGTGAGGGCACAGTGGGCACCGGGCAATCAGTGCCACAGGGATGGCAACCACTACATTATTTACAGAAAGCACAACATCCCTGAGCTTTACAACTGCTAAAAGTAGGGATTTGCATTGAGCCTTATATTTCTTACGCAGAACTTAAGAATTTGTAGTGTAAATACACAAAGTCTCAAAAACTTGTGTCTTCTGAGAGTGTCTGTTTACAGAATTCATGTCAACAGGACTTAGAGGTGATGTAAAATAGTCACCAGAGGACGAGGTGACAGCAGTTGTGGAGAGCTGCTTCTAATAAAAAGCACAATGTATTAGTGATCTGTATTTTGAGATCCAAAACCCTGCACTCTGAACATTTCCAAGGAGAGAACAGTTCCACCCTACGAGCCTTTTATTAAAAAAGTGATCCAGATAAGAGCAGCTTAAGAGAATAAACTTGCTCTTTAAAGCACAATTAAGTAGTCCATACAGGAAATGAGACACAAAGGCTGCTGCTGGTACCTCAGCTGTATTCCAGTACCTGAACTTGGGGCAAGAGAGATGGAGACACAGGTTTCTTTAAAGAATAACCTGTTGGGAAGGTCCCAGAGGCATCTGATATCTTTGGTTCTGCTCTTCAGTAACCAGGCATCAAGTCAGAGTAAGGCAATTTGCATTTAAGAGTAACACAAAAGAGGAAGAACCTCAGGGATTAATTAGGACCTGGGAGATTTCTCTCAGTGGAGAAAGTTGGAGACTTTTCCTACCTGTAGATCTATAGCAACAACAACAGCAGACTGAAGCCTACAATATCAGGGCCCACTGGGAACACTGGTCTTCAAATCTGACTCCCAGTAACAACCAGCAGGACTAGGATTAGGAATAAAATTTCTGAAAGTATATTGAGACAACATAAAGTCAAAAATCCAGGTCAGGAGAAGTTGCAAAACAGTGGAAAGTGCAAGTCTGCAAATCAGAATTTCAGGAACAAACCAAAAAAGCTCACTGCTTCACAAGCATTTCTCAATCTTCTGCCTTTTTTTTTTTTCCCCCCCACTCCTCCACCTACTCCGGTTTATCAGACTGATTGAAGCCAGGCCAGAACTTCAAATACAGAACAAAACTTCATTCAAACATCCCCAAACATCTTCCACGGCCAGAAAATTGAATGGCATGTTTATTCTGAGGACAGCAGAGAGATCATTCTTTTAAGAACAGAAGTCCACCCTGACACTGGTCAGTAGATTTGTGACCAGGTCAACTTTTCTCAAAGTTGTGTCAGAACTATTGAGGGGCTCTGGACCAAACTGATCTATTTGCTCACCAGAAACAGCTGGATATGTTCCCCTTCCTCCTTCAGCCCTTTGAGTTACGAGTTCTGTAAGATCCAACATTAACCCCGAAGGTTATACCTCACACAGGCATCCCACACATTTTCTATACCTGTAACATGGAAAATGTGCTGGGTCTGGTGAAAACAGAGTTCATTTTGCCCACGGCAGCCCTCCCAGTGCTGTGTGCTGGTAACACACCAGGTCTGGCTCCTGCCCCCACAGCACCAAGGCTGCCTCTCCAACACTCCCCCTCTCCAGTGGGCTGGGGGTGGGCAAGGTCTTGGAGCGGCAGTCAGGGCAGCTGATCCAAACTGACCAAAGGACTATTCCTTTGCTTTTAACAAATTACCTTTATCTTGACCCACGAGTTTTTTCCACTTTCTTTTTCCCCTACCACCCTGTCCGTCTCAGGAGTGACAGCACCCGGTCAAGGCCAGGCCGTCACAAGTACCACACTGAAACAGGACCATAAGTTTACATGAATTTGGAACACGGGAGTAACAAGTTTGTGCTGCTTAGAACAGATCAGAAAGACCCTTCAGTCTACTCAGGTCCTCTTTACTACTTGTTTGATCGTCATTTAATAGTTCATACTGAAGGTTGTTGGGCACTGAAGTATAACAGAATATAAACAAAACAGTTGAAGTGCTTTCTAAAAAGACTACGAACTGTTTAGTTGAATTTAATTTAATTTAAAAAGTCTTCATTTACATCTATAGAAGCCATATAAGCAAGAAATATGATAGCTCTTAGCACTAATTTCCATAAAACAAGCACACTGGATCAACTTGCCTTTCTGGTTTTTTTGGCCTCTGACTACAGAGTTATATTAACTGATTGATATCAGAACAAAAACAACTTCCCATTTATCATTTTATTGTGTTTGTAATGCGAGTTGGGTTAACTGCTACTCAGTTACTATTAAAGCTATAATTTAATAAATTACATTGTAAGGATTATCAGATTTCAGAAGAGCCCTAGTACAGGTGGTGTGCTGAGCAGGTACACATCCCACCACCAAGCAGCAGGTTGCTTGGAAGGCATTCCTCAGCTAAAAAGACTGCAATCCTCTCTACTTTGAAGCAAGTGTGTTTTGGAGGAGAAAAAGTTCAAAAGGTGTTTAGTTGACAGAGAGCAATAATCCTAAAACTGTGTGCTTGGTTCAGATACCTGCAGGAAACACCTTTGTGACAGGCCAAGTCAATCGACCTTTCCTTTCCAGAAACCTCTTGCACATTGAAATAACTATCACAAGAGAAAGTGTCAGAGATGTGAAAACAGTAAGGCTGATTTTGCTGAATATTGCTGATAGGAATACAAACTCAGTTCTCAAGTTTATAAAGGAATACCTTTGTCAATAGAATTGACAAATTAACTAACTGCCATAACAACTTATTTATATAAATATAATCTTTGGATAAGTAGAACATTTGCACAAACTCTTTCTAAAGAATACCGACCCTAATCACAGAAAATCACATAACATCAAAATCATACAGATCAGAGAAAAACTATCTCACAGAATATTCCTCACAGTTTATTTCACAGGAATATAGAAGGGAATTCTAATAATGTTTTCTTTTGCAGGCAGACACAGAGAGAACCATCAGCTGAACCGTAGGCCAATTACTCAGTGGTAACAACCCATACATTCCCTATGGTTTACAGTTTCTTAATTATTAAAAGCAGATAAACCATAGCTGTAGCCAATCCTCTGCAGCTTTCCACATGACTTAGAAGGGCCACATAAAAAAGGCATTCTCCTTTAGATTACAGACATTAGCCAAACCTATATACTTTTTTGCAAAAAGAGTATCGCTGTTGTAACGAGATCTGGTTTTCTGAACAGAGAAAATCAAAGGGAAAAAAAGAAGTTCAATCAAAGCTCCTATTCAGTGCAAGGATTAAAAATAAAGGGAAAGAATACACTGGTTATTGCTTTGGCTCCACCAGCCCCACTGTGAAATTTTCATATCCTTTTAAAGATGTATCCGGAACTCTGTCAAAGAAAAACCCAGAAATACACACAAGAAAAAAGTACTCACACTGTTTGGGTGTTGAATGGCAACTTCGTGCTGCAGCCTAACCCGCTGTGGCATCATCACATCATCCTGGAATAAATAGCACACTGTTACTGAACATAAAAAGGGTCACAGTACAGTACTGACACACATTAGAATATGTTGCTAAATTAACATCATTTTACTGGCTTGCAGTCAGAAATGCAAATGGAACAGATATTAGGAGACTTCACACTTTTTGGGGATTAAACTCGAAGCTGTTTGAGCTGGAAGTGATCAAAACTACTACGTGACAACGGTGCCGTGATCTCAACACACATCCACAGGCACCCACACATTTAACATTTATTTCTCAAGAAACTCACCAACTCTTTCACAACTCCCAGAGCAGCACTGGCAGTGTGGGGACAAGGAACTAACCTCAGTTAAAGCCATGAGGTCTGAGGCATGGCAACATGAGGAAATGTTTTCTGTAGTCTGGCTGTACCTTGTTCCACTGAAAATGAAAAGCCTTTGGTCTCTAGATCTAAAAATATGTCCTATTTCATGAGCACAAAAACTAGTACTTGTGAAATGATAAAATTCTAAGAAAAAGGGGAAAAGGGAAGTACCCACACTCATAAAATGCATTAGCATTGACACTGGCTTTAAAACACACTACTTAGATTTAAATTTCATGTTAATACTTCTTCCACTTGTAGCATAAACATCTGTTTTATTTACATACGAAAAGATAGGTTGTTTTGTGAAGAATCAGTAACTTTGCTACCTTGCCTTGAACTGCTAAGAGAGATTCCTTTCAAAATTGTATTATTTCCTGTTCAAAATTAAATCCTTTCTGGACTGTGATTTTACAGTCTGTAAAAACTGCAGCACAATTTTTCTTCCCTAAATTTAGGCCCCTGGGGTTTCTACCTATATTCCTTTCCCATGTTGGTGCTATATTTCCTCCCTTTTAAAGAATCTTTTTTCGATGGTTAAAGCTAACACAGCCTATTTCTTCTCAGAGTATTTCCAAAAAAACTTACCAGGAAAACATAATTCCAAGGAGCCCTGAATTCCTGTTCTACAGACACTCTTTTAACAGTTCCTCACACTGAAATCATTCTAAGATTCCTATTAAAGCAGAAACCCTCAATATTGAATTTCCAACGACTTTCACATTAAAACTTACCATCAAGTCAACAGCAACAAAAAAACCACATTGGTGCTTAAATATCTACAGCTTGCAGAGCTGAATGACCTTGCTATAAAGGTGCCACTATAGTTTTATCAAAACAACACATGATAAAAAAAGTTTCAGAAGTAGATCCAACTACTTAATACAATTCAAGGTTAAAGATAAAACAAAATAATAATAAAACTGACCCTTATCACATGTAAGGTTTATAAAAGACGGGAGGACTACGTTGTCAAAAGCATTTTTCTGTATTTTGCATTTAGGATATGTTGAGTAACAAGCATGACAGCTGTTACTGATTTTCAAAGCCAATAGAGTGAAAAAACCCCTTCTGATTTCTCATGACTGACTTCAAAACTGCAATGATATTATTTACCATCTAATCCACTTTATCAATAAAGCACCAGAATTCCAGTATCCAGCAAGTGTTCCAATAAAACCTTTACCCCATTTCCCACAAGAAGAACCATAATCCTATTTCTTTATGCCAAATACAGAGCTGATTTTTGTAAATTAAAACCTGGTTTTCATACAAGCAACAGCAGATACATTTTAACTGAACTTCGTTCACTCCTTTACAAGTTGCTAAGGACCCTTAGATGTCTCCTTGTTAAATCAAAAACAACAAAAAAGGAGAATGATAAAGAAATCCACCCAAAAGCCAGGAATTTCAATACTTAGAACAATGTTACCCTCATCTTTTACAAGAGACAACGTATGCTCTTGTGCTAAAAGGTCTCACTGTTCACGATCCCACACAACAGAGAGAACTCTTACATTCACAAAGATGAAAAATAATATACTTGATTTAAAAAGGTTAAATCAGCATGGAAAGTATTCAAACCAAATTAAAATAACCTATGCACCGAAGAGGTCAATGTCATGTTTTCATAACCACACAATTTGACAGGAATGGCCCCGTTCCCCTAAGAAAACACTGTGTCAGTTTGATGCTATTGGCAAAACTCACACATCTACAGATCTGGGGCTTAGGCTATCAGAGAGCATCAGTATTCTGTAAACTCCAGCTAAAGAGGGGGCACTATAACCACAAAAACTTCTAAATGCCTCTTTTTATTAATACAGCTTTGTTCTCTAATGCTGGAAAACTCCATGAACTCTTACCCTGGGTGACCTTTATTTCTTTTAATAATTCTGCCTCATTTTTTTATTAACAGCTTTACCCACGCACTGCACTGCTGCATCGCTCTGTGATACCTTCCGAGATCATGGAAGGAGAAAGAAAGAAGGGGGGAAAAAAAGAATATAATAGTCTAGGACATAATCCCAAAGACAATAATAAAGCCAGTAGGTGATGAGGGAGAACAGCACAAAATATAAATCACATCCCAGACAAAACTGAGACACAACCATCATTCAGCTTTCTTGGATTCAGGTTGGTACAAGAAAGGTAACTGCAAAATCCAGCTTCAACAGATTTTTCAGTATTGATGACTGGAAAGTCATCCACCAGGGAGTGGAAAACAGAGTGTATTTACAGTGAAATAACCTTAGGGAACATGGATGGATTTAAGATTGGTATTTAATAACCAAAATAAATTCTAATGAGTGAAACCAAAACCATTGTACCACAAATTAAGAGCACCTGAAAAACAAATTTCAGCTTCAGAGGCCACTGACAGGAGCGAAAGGCCCAACCATGCACTGTACTGGTAAGCATTTATGGAATTTTAGCAACTACAGTATTAAACAACTAAGGTGGCAAAATATTTTACTCAACTGCACATTATGCAATCACAAATTTTCTATCAAAGCTGTTGCACTTATGATATTGAATTCAGCAAATGTGTTGCCAGACTTCAGTTTCTACAGGCAGGGTTTGGTCATCTTTTTTTTTTTGTTTAAAACTGAGAACAAAACCTCAGTAATCAGACAAACACTTTCCAAATTATTTGTCACTCCTTTCAGACATTAAAAAAAAAAAAGGGCCTATACCAAAAAGGGAAGTATATTTAGTTTGTTTCTGTCTCCTAGGTGAGAGTAGGGAAAACAACAATAGCCACAGTGACTTACACTGAAAAATAATTTTAACAAAACAGAAGTTGAACAGAAGTTTTCAATGAAATCCAATTTTCTCTGTTCACATGGAAGTCTCTAACGGTTGTCCTCTAGCAAATATACGGCAAACAGGATGAAGAGAATGGACAAAATAAAAGAAATGTAAAATAAATGCTATATAAATGCATGCTTTCCCTAATCGTATACTTGGAATACAATAGCTGGCCTCTTCAGCCAGGCTGTGTGGACCACACTGGGCTCCACAGTGGTAACTTCATCATTTTCCCTTAAAAATCGGGGTTTCTGCACCTCAGAAAGTAAAATAAAATACACAACTCAATGCACAATGCACATCTACTTTTTGCAACCAAGGACAAGTTCACAGAAAACAAATCACTAATTATAGCTCAGTACTGAGGTGCTTTCTTAAGTTCACATTACAGACTCAGCATCTCAGGCTTTTCCAAAGTCCTCCATATTTGGCTGCTCAAAATACAAAAAAGGATTGAGAGCTGACACACTCCACCCCCATAACAGCAGCACCTTCTCTCCATTACAGCTATTACATGCAAAATACAACCAGCAGCAACACCAGGAGGAACATTTCACTCACTGAGCAACAATATGGCATCTCCAAAATCTTTCAGTTCATCAAATGGTCCATTCATTCATCCTGCACCTGCTCAGACTAGAGGGAAAATCTTTCTTTGCTATTGTTCAGTTCAGCTCCTTGAAGCAGGGAAGTGAAATGCCTGGGAGCTCCAAACGCTGGCCTGTCAACAGCTCTTCTGAAGGAAACACCCCGATCCCAGGCAACTCTCCAGTGGCAGGTTTTTGAAGCAGCCCCACACTATCAAGTTCATTAGAACCAGGCACTCAAATGGCACCCACAAATCACCTGAGACCAATGATCTGTCAGTACTTGCGAGATCATAGAAAAAATGCTACTTTTCTGTTTCTACTCCCAAATTAAACTGAGAAAGAAGGGGACAACAAAGAAAACACCTCAAATTTAAGAAGCTGACTGCATTGAGCGCCTTTCTTTTTTTTGAGCATAGCGACAAACACGTCTACATGGAAAGATCTACGTGGTGTTCTTATGAGCCTCACAATCTTTTCACGGAATCTTTTAATTAAGCATCACCATTAGCTGGTCAGGAAACTTTTGCTGTAGAAGCAGCTCCCACCTCGATGCATTTATTCAACAAATGCAGACATATGCCTTTCCATATCTTGCTTTTCTGTGGTCACTGGACATCAATCCCCTTTGATCTTTCTCACAGCTAGATCACTGAATAAAATGATGTGTTTGCAGTCAAGCAAAGCAGGTCACTCACAAGGTATTCAGTAGCAAAGCCAGCAAACTCAGACAAGAGTAAAAGCTTCACCAGCAATTCCAAACACCCTCTTCAACTACTAAACAGATGAAGACTCATGTAGGGAGAGGTTATGGCAACCAGATTCTGAAGGTTTGCTTCTTCATTTACGAAACAGAAAAATAACATTTCATACCAGACAGAGGCATTTAATCTGGTCTTAATACAAGCACATCTTTACAAAACAACAATAGGAATGATGCCTTCAAGCACCCATATTTTAATTTTTTGGGGCTCATTAGTGATTAGGAAACATGGACAACTCTTCTGGTAATGGAGTTCACCGCTACATCCACATACTTGTTATTTGAGTAACAGCTCATTTCAGTTTTTAAATCGAAGGATGAAGTTCCCAAGGAACAGTATGTTAAACAACAACAGAAAGGAAATACATGAAGTCTGATCACATCTTCATTTCCTAAGAAATACAGACATTAATTTGAAAGAAAGGAGGAACACTTCAGAAGTTTATTACTGCCTGTAACGTATAATGGCAACTAAGAGGAAATCCATGCTTCCAAACCCAGAAGTTACAGAGGCTGCAAAAATAAGCTGTTTATAACTGAATGTGCCTGACACACCTACCACGTCTGGCTAGTGAAGGTCCAACCACCTTCCTCCAAGGCCTTTGGGCCCTAAACGAGGTGAGTTTGAACTTGAACCTCAAGGAACACATGCAACTTCACAGCAATTAAGAATTACCACTCCCAACTTAAATCACACAAGCAAATCTCACAAACCGCAAGGCACAGGTCAGCAGCTGCCAATTCCATCACAGGAATGACAAATCTGGTGGTTCACCCTCACTTTTGGTGAATAAAACTTATCTGTGTCCCCTTGGCATTTTCGACTACTAAGAAGCAGTGACACAATGGCAACATGGTTTAGAGTCACATCTTTGAACTGCCTGAGAATCTCTGAAATCGTGATACATTGCCAACAGAGCCTTTCAAAAGACTAAAACAAGCATGTCAAGGACTCGAGTGAATATGACTGGGTTTGAAACACTGCAGGTCAAAAAAGGAAAAGAAACGTTTTTATGTTTCTTCTTTAACAGTCAGGAACTCTCCAACAACACACTGAATAAACCTGAAATAATTGGAAACTACACAGATGATTAGGATGAAACGAAAGCATGATCCTTTTTAAAGAAATACAGTTTCAGACAAGTAGAGGCACGTTTGTGTGCATGTCAATGAAAACAGCAGTTCCAAGCAGAATTTTTAGTGTAAGAGTTCTGCTGTGCTACAGCTGGGTAAATGCTTCTAACAAAGATGGCACCACCCCAGAGAACTGACAAACTACAGCTACAGTACAATGAAACTGGTAAACAGAGTCATAACTGGAGACAAGTTGAAGAAGAAAAGCTAACAGTGAAATATATTTGCAAAATTAGCTCTAATTTTCCCATACTATAAATGTTATATATGAAAAAATTGTTAAGTATCTTCAATTTTTCTACTTGTTTTCCCAGGGGGGAAAAAATGCCTCAGTAGCTTGGAGGTGAAACCTGTAACAACAACCACAGCAAAAAAACTCCACAATAGCTGTTAGTCAAACAGCTGCCACTTCATACTAGGAAAGGCCGATCAAATTCTGACAGTTCTGAGATCTATAACCTTTTTTTTCCACATTTCTTCCCAGTTTGTTGTCCTCAGAAATCTGTGTTGAGAGACATAACACAAGCAGCTTGTCTCCAGCTGGAATGGCAAGCAAAAACAGTCTTGCCAGAGCCAGTACTTCCAAAGATGCTCCCAAATATGCTCACCCATTCATTTCACTCAGAGAAGACAAAGGAATGCACAAAAAGCCACGGATGTATTTCTCCACCTATTTGTAATGTGCACAAACCACAGCCCCGGCCCCATTCCTCTCCACATCCACCTGGAGCAAACCTGAAACTGTGGCTGCACTTCTGAAGGTCAATTCCTTGGCATTACTGCAGCACATTCCAAAAGGCTGATATCAACATTCCTTCCTAGAGAGCTGGATACTGGACTGGTGACTGAAATGAAGAAGGTAGGTGGTGTGTGGAAGCAGAGCTGTTAAAACAGCTGGCAACATCTGTGTTCCAGCTATTATCACACAACATTTACTAACTACGGCCAAAACACTGAGCAATTTTTGGACTTGGAGCAGTTTCCACATCCATTTTATTTTCTTCAATCTGCTTTCAGCAAAACATGGTAGTCACAAGGAGAGACAGTAGAAAATACATTTAAGTAATGCCAGTCATTTAATATTTCTTTTGCAGCAAGATTAGGCTTCTGGTAGTCCAGAATGCCTCTGTTTTGAAGAAGGAATGGAAATGCATAGAACAGAAAATCTTGGTAACTTCTCCTACGCTTATCCACACTGTAAATCATAAAATCCTCAACTCACTTCAAGTAATTCTTATTAATATTAAATATAAACTTATACTAATGATAATATTGCAGAAATACAATATCATTAGCAGTTATATTCCTTTGTAATTTTAATTTGCCTCCCTGATGTTTTGTTTTCCTGCAATAGTTGCTCAGCCAATAGAAGCAACACAGCAGCATGAAGGTGTAGAACATATGGTAAATAACACATGGAGAATTCTGAAGAATCACTATAAAAATATGAATTAACTTCATTTAGAGAACTTGATTTTCTAGTTTACTGCTAGTGATTTACAAACAACTAGATCCGTCTGGATTGAAAAGAAAGACCGACCCATAATTTACCTCAGTACATTGTGCTATACGCATTTGAGACAGAAGATATGAGGCTCCACGGGATGAGGGTAGATTAATTTCTCACTCATGTACACATGGACCCAGCAAACTTCAGCCAACTCAAGTACACACACTCCTCCTCCTACAGACTCCCTAGAATGCCCTAGAATGCAATGTGGTGGCTGTCCAAGCCTGGAATGCCCAAACTTCACAAATCATAATTAAGTTCTTTTTTTTTTTTTTCATTTTAGATATGTGGACAGCATCACTGGCAATATATCACAAAAATCACAAAATTTTAAAAATATGAACAAAAAAAAAAATTCTTCCATCTAGTTGACAAAGCAAGTGGAGTTTGCAAACTGAAAGATTTCCCTAACTAAAACCTGAGAAAGGCTGTAGAGTTCACATACCTGCTCTCACAACACTTTTTAACAAGCACAGACAATCATAATACTAAGTTGAATTGTATCTGAAAACCTACCCTGTCAGCAGCCAGTTCATCCTGTACTACCCTAACCCATGGTTCAATTCCAATTCAGAGGAAAAAGAAAAAATCAATCTTCAGGTGAAATTACATGAGATCAGTGAGCCTTGAAGGTCCCGCTCTTCTCGCCTGCTCCCGGCTCATGGCCCCACTCCTCAGCTCAGCTGGGCACCTTTGTGAAACCACTCCCTGCATATTCAGCTGCACAAAGTGAGATCCTTATCTGTGGGTTAGTGAGCTGAATGGCTTCACAGAAGATACCCAACAAAGGACAGGAAAAAAAAAATTCAAGATGGAAGGTGAGACCTCTCCTATTTTGCATCAAAAAGCCAGTAGATTAGCTCTTAGTTTCTCATCAATACAATTTTCTGAAGAATGTGGGAAAGAAAAATCCTGAAAACACCTAAATACCAACCTTGCCCAGCCCTGTTCACTCCAGCTTGTGAAATCTGATACAATCAAAGGATGATGTAAGGCTTTCTACAGCTTGGAATACAACTTTACAGCCATAAATAGTAACCAGCACATTTAGCAACCAAGCACCTTTAAGCAGCTTGTCTTTCAGCAAACCAACAACTCCATTAAAAAGGCAAGAATTATACTGACAAAACCAAGTTAGGCAAAAAGCATTAACTTACTGAATCCAGAAAGCAGAGATAGGTTCCTGAGCTCTGAATCACTGCTTGATTTTTAGCAAATCCAACTGTTGAGAAAGCAAAGATAAAAATACGTGCGAGTTTTTACTGTTGTACCTTTTTAAATCTTAATAAAGCGAGGAACGGATGAAAGAAAATACAAAAATCATTACCACAAAAATTACCCAAATTTTCCATATTTAAAGCAAGGTAATTTGTGAATATTTAAATAGGATGCCTATGTCAGGCATCTTCTCTGAGTACCAGAATTCTACAATTGAGTAGAATAAGACTGCTTTTGCTAGCCCTCCACAAAGACGTAATATGTAATACGGGTCTTGAAGAGGGCAGGTTTTGTATCCAGAACCTCAGCTTGTAGAATCACAGAATGGTTTGGGCTGGAAGGGACATTTAAAGGTCACCTAGTCCAACTCCTTGCAAAGAGCAGGTGCTGAAAACCCTTGGCTGTACATACATTCATCTTTTAAGCCCTAACAAATAGCAACAAATCATAAAAAAGGCAGAGAAGGAACCAGAAACTGCTGTTCTTTCCATCAGGGGACCAGGTTCTCAGAAGGACTCAAGGAAAGTTCTGTTCCTTGGTGCTTGTTAAGTATAAAGTTTGCAAATACAAAACCTTCATGTGCCATTTATGTAATGGCACGTGTAATGCAGAGGGGAGCCAAAGCAGGCTTATTTATTAGACACATACATGGAGCACAAAGGTGGCTTATTTATACCATAACACGTTATATCATCAGTGAGAGACCACACTGAAATGTCACTTCAGACAAATGACAACACTGGTGTCTAGGCTCTCTTAGTCTCTGACCCCCTGACACTTGCTGAATCTTTTTACCAACCCGTTCATTTCAGGAAGCTGAACCGAAGAAGAAAATTTTTTGGTCAGCTTGATTTCTGAAGCAGATGACTGTTCTGGAGGATCAAAAAAATAGCAGAACCAGAAAAATAGGAAGGAGCAGGAATCCACAGCTGAGGGTAAGGCTAGGACTGCAGCAACCAGCAACGGGATGAACTCAGTCTACCACTGAAATACATCCACAAGGCAGAAGTGCTCACCTGGGGTCATTTTTGCAGGTAGACAAGGTGTACCTAAGAACGTTCTGATCTCTGAGCTCTTGCCCTGGGCAGCATGATAAAAACAGACCTCACTGTATCCAGTGTTAGTCTGAAAAATGCTGTATGAATTCCACTTGGTCACATACGTAACACTTGAGCTTTCTTTGAAGTATTCACGGAACCAAGTCAGGGAATCCAGCAAGATCACCCTGACTTGCAAAACAAACGATGTGAAGACATGCAATACTGTAGGGTTTTTACTCTTTAGGGGCAAAACTGGAAATGTAAAGCCAAAAAATCTCACCATGGAGTGGAGCAGAATAATTTAAAATACTATTATCCATAAAGTTTCTGATTTTTCATTTGAAAAAAAGCAGAGTTCTGTAATTCTCTTATCTTTTTATGTGATACAAGTTTAAGTTTGCTCAGGAAACAACTTTAACTGGGCTCAAAGGTTCCCTTAGTAGTAATGCACGTGCTCCTTGGCTATTTTGCTGAGCTGTCCAAGTACAGAAAAAGACTTATGACTGCATTTCTTACTGCCTCCAAGGAACATTATGTCAACTACCACCAGAACACTGCTAATAAAAGCCCTTCCTTATAACTGTGTGTTATTTTTTCTTATGTACTTTAATCCTCACCTTAACTTCTCCTCGTTGTGGGTTTTTTGGATTTATTATTTTACAGGATATTTACACACTACCTTTTACAGACCTATGAATATCTAATCTCATATATACAGTAACTCTCAGTCTCCTTCCTACTGGCAGTAAAAAAGCAGCTGGCAAAGACAGGAGCTGACACAACAGCAGAGCTGGATCCTGGCATGAGCAGTTTTAGTGGGGAACAACCGATGCAAGTCAACGGGTCTGGACATGCCAAAGCAGCAAACCCCCAGTTCTGTGGAGGGCTCTAGTAAAGCCAGAGATAAAAGAACAGCACAAAAATGAGGACGGAATTAAGTTTGCCCAACATCAAATGCATCAGTACTATCAGAAGCCATACCAGCTGTAAAGGAGCCTGCACTTACATTTCAGTGCTGTCATTAACATACCCAAATATTTCAACAACCTTCAGAAGACAATAACGAATTACACAGAATCAAAAATGTAAGAAAAGAGTGAGGGAGACTTAAAGGCAACTACAAGATGGCAATTATATTACTCCATGAACTTTGTGAAATATTTCAGATCTCATTTTCAAATAAACCACTTTAAATAAAATCAAGAAATAGCTAGTATTTATTATGAGAAAGAGTTGGAAAATATTTCTTGCTGTGTTTAAGACAGAAACCAACCTGAAGTTTTCCATATACCAGACATCTTTTAGAGGAAAGACAAAGAAGAAAATACACATGTTTTTTAAATTATTAAGAAGATAAATATAACTCCCCATAGAAGAAACTAGGTATTAAAAATTCTTCCACCACAACTAATTCTGTGTTTGGCATGAGTAAAAAAATTTCTTTAATATTACTCTACTGAACAAAATGAAATGTTTGTGCCAGGTCTCTGAGTTTTGTAAGGCCTGCTTACTGGGTGAAAAGAGCCTGTTACCATGGTTACAGCCGTAAAAACTTAAGCCTCGGTGAGATATTAACATTCCTCACTCTTGGAAAGAAAAAGGTTTCCTTTTTTTAGGCAAGTGACCCTTTCTTTTTTCCTAGGTTCCCCCCCTTTCTTTTACATGTTAGAAAAGAATTAGAAATAAATCCTAATCTTGTGTAAATAGTTGAAGATGTGAAGCCTGACTAGTACATTGTTTCTGTACCAAAGCATCTTCTTTTAAAGGCAAGACTCCTTCCAGTTGTACCTAGTCCTTAACATAATAAAAGTAAATCACCAAAAGCAAACAAATACTATGGATTTCAAGTAACCTGCTTCTAAAATTTAACAACCATCAAGTACAGATGTCCTCGTTTTAATGGTGACCTGAGAGTGTCTTCCACATGAATAAGCCTGGGTTTGTTTTTTAGCAGAACTCTGCATTTCACACTATTATTTCAATAGTGCACCTCCCACCCCCAATTTATTTAAGATCTGTTCAGTCTCCAGCTACCCCAACACCAACAAATACATGCTAAACCAAAAAGTAATCTGACATACCCCTAATGGCACAATGGAGTTCACAACTGGAATTCAGTTTTAGGTTCAGTTTCCTGAAGTGCAAAGGTGAACAGATGTCAGAATTCTAACACAGAAAAACCCATCCTGCTTGTGTGCTCTGGTGAACTAAAAACTAGTTTATACACAATTGATACAACACTCTAGTAGGAACAAGACTTTAGACATAGCAAATGTTTATAAAAATGGAAAATATGTTACACAACACGATGGCATCAACAAAAACATTACTAACTATGTTAAGTATCAGAATTAACAACCTCTGGGATTATTCTTTGACCTAAGAAATTGTAACCTACTTAGTTCCTTGATCATCAACTCCTAAAAGAAGTCAGTTTTGAAAAGAGACTGATCACCCAAGAGTGCAGGGGGGAGAAAAAAGAAGACAAAGTTACAGGATTACAAGTAATTCTTGACATTGCTCAACTCCAGCTGTATCAATTGCCCAAAACAGAAAAATTCCCTCTAAAAACCTTGTCTGCCTTTTGTCATCACCAGCCCAATAGTTCTAATATTACAAGCTGCACTGTCAAAACACCACCAGTTCATGCTAGAGGTATTAAAATACTAAAAATATTTATAGTAAGGGTTATGCTGTGTTACTTCAGTATTGCTACGTCTGACAACTATTTAAAAACAGATGTAAAGCCTACAGTCAGGAGAAATGACAGTAAATAAAGCCAGGGGCCTGCACCAGGTTGCAGACAAATTCAGTGCACAAACTCCCAATTCATTTGCATGCTTCAAGAGGGGATGAAAATTAAATTTTCTGAAATAGAACTGGGCTTTTGCATAAGAAGATCATTTGGAGGAGACTGTAATAAGCCTCAGTTTTCTTTCCACTTCAAACAAGACATTTAGTGAAAAAACAGAAACTGTCCAAATTTTGTGTTACAGTGTTTCCAAAGTGTGACTTTTAAGAGAGAAAACTTCAAAGTCACAAATTTGGAACCAGGGTTTTAACAATTGCTACCTGTCTACTCGTTCCAACAAAGTCCAGAATGACAGAAACATTGGTTACACAGCTCCCACACAAAACGTGAGCACACTGCTTCTTCCTTTGTCCTGCTGTTCTCCCTCAGAACACAGACGTGGTCTTCCAACTTCACCGTCACTCAACAACAGCTTCTTCAAAAACCAACTGACTTTTATTTCTATTTTACATTTTAGGAAGCTTTTGTGCTCAAACCCCCTAAACATAAACCAAACAAAACAAGCAAAAGAAAATCTGTTAAAGAGATTTGTTTGTAATCTCCTGCAGTGGGTGTGATTCATTCATTAGCTTGCAAATGAACAGGGGATCACATCATACACCTGTCTGGCAGCTCACTAAACATATTGGTTTAGCCCTGTGAGTGAACACTTAGGACTTTAGTGAGAGTTTTTAGCTCACATCCAAACCTCTGAAACCTCTGTTTTGATGTGATCACTGAAGCAATATCAAAAAGGTATTTGTTTTCTATTTCAGGGTCTATTTTACCAGACTGAATGATATGCATTTACTTTAAAAATCTTTACGCAAGAAAATGTTAATTTCTTTTTTTCTTAAAACCCATCTCCTGAAGATAAATCAGATATCAGAAAGCCACAGTAAAATTGTAACCACTAACAACATTGTGTATACTACAATTAAACAAAATTCTTTTGCTTTTGCAGAGTAGAGCACACAAGGGCTAAGCCAAGTTCTTCTTTCCTTGAACATATAAACAAATTCTGCAGAGCCCAAACCAACAGGGCCAAATTCAAACTGGAATGAGTTTTCAGAGCTCTAGAAAACAATGGTTTGTTTTTTTTTTCCATTGCAGTGCAAAAGGTTACAAAGACACTTTTCAACCTAAAAATCAGAAGGTGCCTGCAACAAGAACCAAACTCTCACAAAATCACTACTAAGCTACATACCACCTCGAGGCTGAGAGGAATCATTGTTTCCAATGATTACTGAAACACCAACTTCTTCCAACTTGGGCTTCCATTTTTCAATTATTTCAGCTGAACCATCCTAGAAAAAACAATGACACAGATGCAGCTATTTAAATCTGTATGGTGACATGAACCAAAAATTCTTGTCAGAGACAGTATTTACATGGACAGTATTTAAAAGAAGGTCTGAAACGCACCTTACTGGCATCATTAAAAATTGACAGCTCCATGGTTCCTTTAAAATCTTGTTCCCAAACTGACTTTAAGCATTCATCTAACCAGCATTCGCTGTTGTGAACAGGCACAATGATAGACTACAAAAAAAACAAAGGTCCACATTCATGTCAGGAAGCATATTTTTGTTTACTTACGGTATATTTATTAAAAAGGAGAAGTAGTAGATCCTTCTGAAACTAACTTTCACCAGAAAATGCATCTTAAAAATATAAAAGTAGGCGAAGAACCTTTATTTTCATTACAAATATATGATTTGCTTTCTTCTCTATCAAGCTACTTTTTAAATTATTTTACGTTCCACAAGATGGTTTTTGGTAGAAAGTCCAAGGAAACGAGAGAGACCACTGAACCAGACCCACTCATGAAACATCTGTAACACCACCCCAACCTGTGTCTAGTATTCCTGCATTTCTTAAGGCACTCCTCACTTTTGTCTTCCATTAACACATCTTTCTCATCAATTTCCCTTCAAGCCTAATTGGAGATGCTCATATATGCAGCTGGACCCTCGGGATCTAGCCAAGTTTTTAAAAATTATTCCACCTACAAGTGCTCTAAAGCACATTAGAAGTTGATCAGTGATGTAGTTCCATACTCTGCCGTGCCAACTGCAGGCTTTCCTCCTACAGCCCCTCGGTTCAGATGTACACAGAGCAGGAAAACATACCTGAAATATTTTAAAGTTGGTTAGAAACCAGAGAGGAGAGCTTTGTCTGTTCCGTTACCACTGTTCTAATTATCCCTAAAAAGCCAACAAGCCCCCAAATTCTTTCAGTGTCTCAAAACAGAACGCATTTCCTTCACAGAATGCAAAGGCCCGAGAAATCAGCCCAGTGATACACTGGCTGTGTTTGCAAAGGGAGAGCCCAAGTCTGCACCTGTTAAAATTACTTATAGATGGGGAACTTAAGGGCCTAAGTAACTCATAAAAAGTCTCATGGGACATTTCAAGAAGTCCCTAGAAACATAACTTAAACCCCTTATTACGTGGGGTAACCACAAAAGCATGGTTGGAAGAAAGAGAGGCTTCATTTCTATTGTGAGCAGGCAAGAATCCTAAGAAACAAAATACTGGGATACTGAAATTGAATTATTCACGATTTAGGGACGTGTGAACACGTGTGCATCATGCAAATACACACAGATGCACGCAGTGGAAGGCAGATATTTGGACACTGAAGGGTGCACACACAGGTACGACCCAGTCCTGTCCAGGGTACAATGATTAACAACATTGCACAGCCAAATAAAATAGCAAACATCTAAAATGAATGAACCTCCTGATTTTTGGAAGGATGATGGAACAGTTCTTAAAAGAAGCAGGACAAAAGCTCTCTAAAATTTTAAAGAAAGCGGGCCTTTGGCTTGTGTTTTAGAGAGATAAACAAATAAAAGAAGGAGAAACAAAAAAAAAAAGGTAAAACTGATTACCCAATAATTACAACATACAGACAAAAAAGATCATTTCAGAACTGTCTCAGATTAGTACTTTGAGGCTAAAAAATAAGCAGCAATCTGAGATTCTGAAGTACTTTATTCAGTTTACTCAAGATTTTAATATTCTTTATGCGGACATGGCAATTAAAACACAATCCTACTCATTCATACCAACCAATTTAACATATTCATTCAGGAAAAAAGGGTTCCACAATTCTTCCAATGACAATATAAACTTGTGCAGTTTTGCACATCCAGAAGAATCAGTTATTTTTCAATTTGTTTTCTGATTCACTCAGTAAAAATTTGACTAAGCCATCACCAACTAGCTCGCCATTGGCTTGAAAACTGAAACTTCTTTGCTTTTTTTCCGTAGTGCACTCCTGTTTTAAGTCAAGACAGCAGTGCAAAATAGCAAGATGATGTTTGACCTCCCTGCTTAGTTTGAACTGAAAGCAGAAAAAACCAGTACTTTCAGGACAGCACATATAAAACAATCCATAAAATACCTGATGGCACTGAGGTGCTCTGAACTCAACTGCTCATAACACACTTACATGCTCTGAAACACATTGCTGTGAGCAAATTCTACTTCCACAGAACCACGACCACCATACAGAACTGGACACCTGCCAAACTAAGGCCCAGAGCTGAATTGCTGAGGATACTTCCGTGTAAAACCTGAAAAATTAACAAATCCACACAAATAGCCGTACTCAGCAATAGGATTAACACCCCAGAGTATTGCTGACGTTGTACACTAGAGTTTTCTTAGGTTCCACCATTCTTGCTCAGCTTACTGGTTTTCTGTGTTTCTGTGTTTACTTTTAGTTTGGGGATAAATCAAAAATCTAGACTTTCATTTCTCCCCTAGTTCATTACTAGATTTGAACCCTGGCTTAAGAGTTGCAACTGGGCAGTCATAAATTGGCCTTGAATGTCGTGTGACTGCATCAGAATAATTCGATCTCCTTGGACCATTTAAAGAGGGGAAAAACATGAACCAGGGCACTATTTCACTTACAGGTGCAGTCTCATAGTAAAAATACCAGCTAGTGGTAACCTCCAGAGACCGTGTCCGCTTCTTCTGTCCCAAAACAAGATCAACTACAGCTCTGCCACTGCTGACAAACCCTCTCTCCAGGGACAAACACCAACCTTGCTAAGGCACTCACTAAAAGCAGGCATAAGGCAGACCCAGAATAGTTTTCCCAGTGTCCTTTTGCTACGGTTTATGCCAACTCCTAGTCCCTGATCCCAGCACAGATGATTATTTTACTTCTCCTTGCAGCAGCCCTTCTTGTATTTGAAGACTGCTACCAAGACGGTGAACCACAGAAATACACCTAAAGCTCTCTCAAAGTAATTTTGAGTATTTGGGACATAAATTGCAAACAACAAATGTGCTTTTGGCATTACAAGATCATCTGAGCGACAATGTGAGTGATCTGAGTAAGAATTACCATTTCATTAGTCGAGGCTGATTTATAGCAGCATCCAACAGAGAGGAGTCTCATGGCCTATGAGCCAAAGATGACTCTTAGAGCTATGAATCAAACCTGGATTTGAGCATTGTGACACTACCTGGTTTCCCCTGCACCCCACACATTCTAGACAAGTAGTATATATATATTTCTATATTTTTATATTTATATAGGCAGAGATACTGATACATACGTTATACATTTAACTTTATTTATCTATGTGTATCATTTATACATACGTGCGCACATATAAAAAATTAGATGTACTCTATATATATGCGCACACGCTATATATACACAGAATATATACATATATTCTATATATACACACGCACATAGGTACGGGAAGTAACAAAAGCAGGAAGTGTTGTAGGAAGATTTTACGACTTTCTTTGCCGACCCCGTGTACCCGAAGGAGCGCAGGCTGCCGTGCTGCAGGACCCGCCGGTACCGAGCCGGGGCAGAGCCCCTCCGGGAGAGCCCCCCCGGGCCTGCCCCGGCCCCTCCCGAGCCGCCGTGTCCGCACACGGGCACACCCGGCCCGGCCCCGCCTGTCACGTACCACCTGCACGGGGGGCTCGGGGCTCCCGCCGGCTCCCCCCCGCTCCGCCATGGCCGCCGCCCTTCGGGGAGGAGCGGGAGGAACAACCACAGAGACGGAGGCGAGAGCGTCCGGAAGAGGCTCTGCCGCCGGCGGCAGCCGAGCTCTGTCCCCGGCCCATGGGGAGACCCCCGGCCCATGAGGAGACCCCCGGCCCATGGGGAGACCCCCTGCCCATGGGGAGACCCCCGGCCCATGAGGACACCCTCGGCCCCGGCCCATGAGGAGACCGATGGCCCCGGCCCATGGGGAGACCCCCGGCCCATGGGGAGACCCCCGGCCCATGAGGAGACCCCCGGCCCGAGGCTGCTCTGCCGCATGCGAAGCACTGCCCCAGGCTCCGAAGGGCCTGGCTGTGGAGACACTTGAACGGAAAATCACGCTATGAAAAGCCAGTGTCCACAAAGGAGGACACTGTCCACAGAGGAGTCCTACGACTTTATTCGAATAAAGGGAGAAAGCCCACTGAGGCACAGCCCGCGGGGTTTTCCCTCCCGAGGTTTCGGAGGGCGCAGCCTCCTTTCATCCCAAACTCCCGGCCGCACGTTGCCCTCTTCCCTTCCCCCTTGGCTGAGGTACTCGGAAGGTACAGCCTTCCCGAACCGCCTGCCGCATGTCCCCCCTTGAACCTGTCATTTTGCCCCAAAGTTCAGAAACTCGGGCTTGTGCCGTGTTTGTTTCAGGAGCCAAGCTGTCTGGGCTCTGTAGCAAACCTGCTGCTTGAAGTTAATAGAGACATTACGACCCATTTCAAAGACGTTAACACCCACAGAACTGTTCTTAAAGACATTAGCACACATCTTCCCTCTCACACTGATTCCTCAATAGATGCTGCCTGCGCTTCCCCGCCTGTTCTCTAAGCTCAATCCTGTAAATTTTCAGCAGTGTTAAAATGCTTTTTCAAAGTTATTTCCCACACTGAGGTATGGGGGCAGGTAGTAGCCTGCTTGAACTGAAATTTGTGGAAAGTGAAGTAAATTTTTCACTTTGGAGTTGTTATATCGTACATACTCCTGGAGAATAAGGTGAAGCCAGTGTTCTCTAATCTGTCCAGTCTGGGCTTTTCTCGGTCTGAACTACTGTGTTCAGTGCTTTTTTAATAAAAAAGGTTTTTAATAACCTTTAAAAAGGGAAAATTGCTTGTGGTAATGATGCCATTATCATAGAATCATGGAGTGGTAAGGGCTTGGGTTGGAATGGAACGGACCTTAAAGATCATCCAATTCCACCCCCTGCCATGGGCAGGGACACCTTCCACTATCCCAGCTTGCTCCAAGCCCTGTCCAGCCTGGCCTTGGGCACTTCTCTGGATGGGGCAGCCACAGCTCCTCCAGAAAACCTGTGCCAGGCCTCACCACCCTCACAGTAAAAAATTTCTTCTTAATACCTAACCTGAATTTCTCCTCTTTCAACTTGTACCCATTACTCCTTGTCCATCACTGCAGTTCCTGACAAAGAGTCCCTTTCCAACTTCCTTGTAGGCCCTTTCAGATACTGGAAGGCATTTCAGAATATACTGGAAAGTATTATTGATCCTTTACTAACTGAAGCTATGGTTGTGCAACCACTCGCTCCCTTGAAAGTATTCACAGCTAAAAGGGATTGCAGGACCAGGCCCTGTACAACAACCTATTCAGAATTTCTAAAATTTGCACAAAGCAATCTTTGTTAAGCAAAATCCTGAGATTATCCCTTGTTTATTTGAAGAGCCTGTTAAACAGCCGGACAATTCAAGGAGCAAACAGAGCAGAGTTATCTTAAAATGTTGGTTGGCACACAAATCCGAGAACTGAGGAGGTGAGGAGGACAGCCAAGCAGTAATTCACCCTTGGAATCTATTTCAAATTATCTGCACAGCTTCTCACCATCCAGCCTGAGTTTAATCTCTCCATGAACAGCACTGTTAAATATGATCATTCCTGTTTCTGGCGACAAAGGCTGCTGGCACTGTTATGTTGCCTGCATGCCTTGCTTTATCTAAGAAAGTGTAGCAGAGTATTGCTTTACTCACCCTAAACCAAACAAAAGTCCTAGTCAGGGACAGCACCTCATTAAGCGAAGCAAAATGCAGAGCAAAGCCCTTGCTGCCTTCCCTGAGGAAAATACAGAACCAATCAAACCCACCAGAAATGTTTTCTAAGTTACATTATGTAGCTGACCACAGAAAGTAATTAAATTCAAACTTCTACTCAGAATGTGATTTTTGTTTGGGGTGGGTTTGGAAAGACATTTAAAGGCCCACAGGCATGTGGAACCTATTCAGTGGGATTTTCAGGGCAACCTAGGCAGCTCACATCCATCGTGAGAGTCCTTACCTACTGGCTTTTGAAATTCCAGCAGGCATTTCTGTGTCCTAGGGCAACTTGGGAAACGAAATAGTTTCCGAAATATAGTCAACTGTTTCAGTGCCCATTCCGCTTTCATGTGGATCAGAGTGGAAAGAGATCTCCCAACGCTGTCACAACAAACTCGTTAAGAAGCAAGCAAAAATGGTTTGGTCCTAGTTCTACTTCCAGTTGCTCTACTTTAAAGATTTTTCACAGTGGTGGGGAGCAGCTCACAAAGCAGTTCTCACAGCTAAAAGCATTAGAGACTCAGACATTTCTCGTCAAATTAATGTTTAGCTTTTATTTCTGACAAAATAATCTTTTGAGGAGTATTACTGTGAACCTGAGACGTGCAAATTCTGGAGGCTTTAGCTATCAAATAGAAATTTTCCTCATCTTAATGGAAAAACATAATATCTAGAAAGTTGGTTTTGTTTTTTACATTTAACTCTCATTTCTAAAATGACACAGACTCCCAGTATGAACAACATGGAATTATTGACTTGCGAGGGCAGATCTCAGCTGATTTCACAGGGAGTTTAAAAGAAGATAAAGCAGAACTGCTTGTGTAGGGTATCAGTGGGGTTATTGAGCCGAGCAGTCTTAGGTTTAGTTTCTTTTTGAAAAGCTCAAACAGTAACTGGGGTGGTAAAAATGCATCTGTACAAACAAATGTGTTGTGGAGCGTGTGGGCAACTTAATTTGGTTGTATCTTTATTGGACAGACAGAATGAGTGAGTATAGAGTGTTCTTTTAACACATTTGTCACTGAAGTTACAAGCTCCAGTACTGAAGTATTTCCAGAACACACTATGTTGAAAGGATCATTCAACAGAGTAGGTAAAAAATTCAGCTCAGAGCAAGTTTTGAAACCACTTCTATTCAAAGAATGCTTTGAGCTTCCAAAAATGCTCTGTTATTTTCATAAAACGTCACAGTTGAGTGGCAAGAGAAGAGGGGGGCAGTATTCCTCATTATAGTACAGAACAGCAGAAGGGGACTTGAGAAGCTCATCTAGTCCTGCCATCCTGAGACGGGATCAACTCACAAACACCCACCGTGATCCCTGACAAACACGTACTGGTCTGTGAGGCTTCCTAACATCCTCAGCCACTTCATTGCAGTCCTTGCTGTCTTTGCCCATAGAAAGAATTTCTTAATATCCAGCTTAGATATTGCAGCATTTGTCAAGCCCCCTCAAATTTGGCAGGCTAAGATCTTTTCCCTCTGGCTAAAAGATGCAGACTTCTGTGATCTCCCCGGTTTCAGAGCTGTGGAGGTTGAGCCTATGGCACAGCTTATCCCTTTTATACAGATGGTTTTTGCTCTCTCTCTCCCTCCACGGTGTTCAGCTCCCAAGGTACAGCTCCCCACTTTGAATCTCCTCTGTTAGTAACAGGATCTTAACATTTTATCTTAGGCGAGAATTATCCTACTTTGCTCCTACCTTAGTAGATTTGGCACTTTGCATTTTAAACCAGATGTGAAAAGTTT
This sequence comes from Mohoua ochrocephala, assembly GCA_013398855.1. Classification (NCBI taxonomy): domain Eukaryota; kingdom Metazoa; phylum Chordata; class Aves; order Passeriformes; family Acanthizidae; genus Mohoua; species Mohoua ochrocephala. Next base: position 634,182 of record VZTA01009262.1, on the reverse strand, counting down.
TGCTGGGCTATTAAAAAGAAAAAAGAAAACAGCAAAAGATGCTTAGCACCCTACCCTGCCTTTTTGCAGGCCTAAAGAAAGATTTTATAATCAAACACCCTGACTAAATGCAAACAAGGAGGCCAGTAACCTGCCAAAGATAAGAATAGAATCTCTTAGAAAGGATGCAGGCCCCCATCCCTTCAGCCTGTATCTCCAGCCCAAGAGGCTGCTCAGTCCCCTCCTTCAGGGGTCCCCTGATAGCCCTCTCCCAGTGGCTTTATCCCCTGCAGCTGTGCGCCTTCTCAGCTGCTTTCTTGCTAATGCCTGTGTTAACCCTTTCTTTGCCTGAGAAGGCTTGCAAATTCCATCACAAATCCGTTAGTCCTTACCCAGCCTGCACGCAGAAAACGAGTCATTCCCTTTGTGAATTTATGATTTTATGAATTTGCAAATTGCTGTTGCATTTCCCTCCCATCCCATGCTCTTGTTTAGGTTATGGACATCTGATTTGTTCAGTGATGTTTTAGACCTTTGTTTATTCTCCTGGCTCTCTTCTGGATGCTCTCTGGGCACTTTGCATCTCTGCTGGAGAATAAGCCCCAGCACCAGTCCTGGTGCTCCTGCTGGGGCTGGACCAGAGCAGGATTACTTCCCATGTCTTGCAAGCCATACTCCTGTTTGCACAGCTTAGTGCAGTGTTTGCCTTTTTCACAATGGCTTGACACTGTTAACTCCTAATCAGCTTGTGATCTATTATATCCCCTAGATCTTTTTCTGCATGAGGGAAACAGTATTTTAGCAGTTTTATTCCAGTCAGCCACATGAGAAGAAAATGACTGGAGTAGTGTGGGTGAGATTATCTGCTTTGCGCTTCAATACCAGGATTGTTTACTGGTTTCCAATTAGTTACATGTGTACACCCTGTTAAGGGAGCTGCACAAGTGCTGCTAAATGCCTTCCTTTGGCCTTCAGAGCATTTATTACTAGCAGGGACTAGTACCTAATAGTTATTTAGGCCAATTTCCCCGTGTACTCAAGACTTCGAATGCTCAGCTGAAATTGCAGGCCTAATTGCTCCTACGAGGTAGACATACTGAGTTTGGGTAACCTCACTGAAAAATGCTGCTGCTCCTTAGAAAAGAACTGTTGTGTGGTACATTTCTTTCTCCGTCCTTAGAAAGGATGTTGCTTGTTTCTTCTTTTCAAATGAGTCAACCTGAAGAAGCCGGTGGTTGTTTTTATGAGGTGGCAAACACCACAAATATTCTGTTAGCTAGAGTGCAGGACTTAAGTACCTTTCTGGGTGAACTAGAAAGATCCCCTTCATTTCAGTACCAGTCCACACCTCCAAACATGCACTCTCCCTGACCACCACAGTCATCCCACCCCCTGTGTGCTTCCACATCTACCCCACAGCAGTGTAATGTTGTGCAGGTTCCCTGTTTTGCTTTTGCAGGTTCCCCATTCTGCTCAAGCCATTCTCTTCGCTGCCCTAGCTCAGGCTTTTGAGTGTACCTTTATATTTAGTATGATTTTGTGGCATTAAGACTGCAGGAGATAAGGCAGTGACAAGTGAGAGGCACAGTTCTTCCAAAGAACTGAAGCAGATTAGTGCAGTTTTTCTTTGCCAAGGGCTTTAATGTTTGAGGAATATTACGCAAAGTTAGACTTCAGTTTGGTAATCTTTTCTTAAAGGAATGATTCTGAATAATCCAGTATTTTTAAAATAGAGTAAAAGAAACAAATTTACTTTTTAGCTGGTGAAATCTGCTGGAGAATCCAGTGATAGGCAAGTGATCATGGTCTAACCAGCTCAGTTAATACAGTTTGGGTTTGCTATTAACAAACCAAAGTGAAACTCAGTAAAGTAATAATGGTATTTTCCTTATGTACCCCCCCAAAAAAAAAGCTTTATAAGTAAGTTATTTGGAGGGAAAAGGTCTTATTTACAAAAGATAGCAAGATTCAGATAATGGAAAGAGATAAAGGGTAGCCTTGAATTCCCATTTTCCTAATCTTGTGGAGTTCCTGTGTGCCACCAGTGATAACCCTTGAGAATCAATGCTTCTACTTGAAGAAGAGTAAACCTTTGGAGAGTTCAGTTTAGGCCCTTTGTTTTTCAAAACCATGCCTCTGTTTGATCTTGATGACTGAAGTGTTAAACACTTGCAAAATCAAGTTATGCCAGAGAGCTGAGGAAAGTAGGTGGAATTGTGTGTTTCCCAAAGATTCACTGTTAAGTTCATGCTATCCACAGACAGAATTTTGTTGAACTTCAGTACCTTTGGGAGCTTAAACTTCTTTGTATATAAGTACAGGAAGCATCTGACATTTTAAGATGGGAATGTGCTTAAAGAAATAAATCATATCCCTCCAAAGGAATGTATACATAACAGGAACTGGGATGTGTATAATATAAGAGATCCACAGGCAATGTATTGGATGCACATCTTTATATGACACACAGACAGGAAGAGAAATGAGTAACATTTTGAATTATGAATTAGCCAAAGGCATCTGAAGAAAAGATTACAGGAATTGTGTATCTCTAGAGAATACAGCAACGTTTACTTAATACGTCTTCATTGAAAACAGAATTCAATAGGTTCTTTAAATCTTTATACTACCCTATAAAAGGCATTTTATTATGTCTTATTATATCTTTTAATATCTTTCTTAAAATGCTAACCTGCTATGAAAAGTGGGTCTTAAAATACAGTTTATTGTGACTAATTCAGTTTCAGTTTTGTTTAATTTTCAAGCCGAGACTGTTCTGCATTTTCCTGTAACTGCCAGTTCATCACACTCACCCTGGGTTATGAAATTAAAAGTTCTTTCAGGTTCATGCATCTTCAGTAAAACAGATTTAACAGCCTCATTAAAGCTAATAATAGTGCTGATAATACAAAGGGCAGTGTGGTGAGCAGCTCACTCCCTTACGGCTGTGCCGGCTGTGTGTTGTAAAAGAGTAGTAAAGATGTGATTCTTGTCAGAAAATTAACTAGATGTGAGCAGAGCAGAGACAGGAAACTCTTCCCTTCCAGTGAAAAACTGTCGTTCCATCTTCATATTCTTTCTTTGCTGAATGTAACTCTTCTCAAGGCCAGGAAGGCCTTGGAACGGCCTGAGCAATGTGATGCTGACCTGAGGACATGCAGCTCTCTGAGGAAAGGAGCCAATGAGCTGTGCAAATGGTATCTGGGATGGTTTGTTATTATCTTATCCAGCAGTGCCCACAGCTCTGGGCAGTGGGAAGGACAGAGACACAGCCCCAGCGTGGGATCATCTGTCACATGGGACTCACAGTGGGGACATGCCGATGTTGGACCAGTGGGCCCAACTGGGGAAGGGTGGGCTGCTGTGGGGAGCAGGAGGCAACGAGTCCATCGGGCCCTTGGAACTGCTCAGCTCTGCTCCTTCTCCCTGGATTCAGGGGAGCTGAGGAGAAGCTGTAGCTTTGTACAGCATCAGGGACTGGAGGGGCTGCCAGCAACGGGACCTGGGAGTGAGAGTAAAGGACTTCAGCAAATCTGTCTGTACAATGATCTTTTCAAAGGACATTTTCAGTTCACAGTAATTTTGTGTGAATGAACTGACAATTGTGTCCAGTTCAGAGTTTTCTTTAGGTAAGGTTATAACATCTGTGACATTACTGATAGAATTTGGCTATCAAAACTGTTTTAGGAGTAGGTCTATGGAGACTACATGGCTGTGCTAGCAGGATATAAGAGATGACAGTAAATTATTTCATTGTGTAGAGGCTCCCTGGTAACGTCATCCTGATGCCATTACAGCCTGCAATAAGCCACCATGCACAAAAGACTCTGCATCTCCCTCCCTGGGACAAAATCCTTACTCATCTACTTCTTATTCTTTCCATAATAAACCCACATACTTCCATCTGAACTTTCCCTTCCCAAATAAGGTACTACTTTTTATTTTTTTTTTACCGCAAGAGAGAGAAATTTAATTTCACCAACCGGGAAGTCAAGATCCTCATTTTGACTTCAAGTGAAAACAACTAAAAATACCTTTTTGCTAACATTGCTGCTTGTGCTCTGCCCCAGTACTGTGCCTGTTAAGACAGAGTTCCAAGGACAGCCAAGTGTCCAGCTCCACTGAGAGCACTGGCCTAGAAGCAAACCCTGCAGGTATTTAAATACTGGGATAGCTCTGTATGCAAATGGGAAGTTTCATTTTGTTTTAAAACCTCCAACTGTAGAAAGTTGTGTTTGTCAGTGTTCTCATCTTGGGTTCTCCGATTATTTATGCAGCTGACAACCCATGTGACCGTTGTGGTTATTATGCACGTAAACTTGAACTTTGACATTTCATCCTGTTGCAGAGCCTTGGTATGTGCATTCCTTTATCTTCCCACCATCCCTGCAGTTGCTGTTCATTATTGTCAGTGCTTATTAGTCAGAAAAGTCCATTCCATTTTGTTTGGGCCAATTAACTGGTGGAGAGAGCGGCTCTTCGTGGGTCCCCACTAACTGTGTATCACCAGCTACCATCCACTGATTCATTAAATAAACCCGAGCTCTGCTGCATTTTTCAAAGAAGCAAATTCTTGTTTCTCAGTTGACCAACTTACAAAAACTCTTCAGGCTTTTGAACATTTCACTCTTTTATGACAAAGGGAAAAACAGACATTGTGTAGCAAATTAAATGAGAGCTGTTGTAGTTTTTATTGTCATAATTACTTTACATGCATTTTCATGTGTTTAGGATAGTGTCTTCCTAAAAACCAGGGAAGAAGAATACCAGGAGAGGAAACAGTCCTTGTGCTGCTTCAATATTGTGACCTGCAGCCTGTCTGAAAACATAACAAAGCCGTGATTGTGCAAGCGCCCAGCTGATCCAACAAGCAATGAATGAGTGAGCAATGGTCAACAAGGAGGAGTGGATATCACAGAGGGCAATTCAAAAAGGTTGTAGTGCTGTGAAGTGAGAGAGGCATGAAATGAAATAGAACTAGAGATAAATAGATCATCAACCATTTGGCTTAGTTCTACTTTTTTTTTTTCCCCCCCTTGAAATGGTCCAGCACAGAAAAAAATGTGACTATAAGTGGGAAGGAGATAAGTCTTCCAGTATGGAAGAAAATAATCTCATTCTTTCAGTCTAAATGAATGATAATTTAAAACCAGAATCGGATCTAAATATGAATGAGATCTCCAGAAATCTGCTTGGGTCACATGTCAGGTAGCGTGAAACGAGTCAGTGTTAGAGAAGTACAGACTGTCAGATTTTCATGTCTGTTCAAGCATTTGGGTCCACATAAGGCCCAACCATGAGACAGGATGAGAAAATCTGATATGTCCTCCAGTTCTTCTCGGGAGCACAAGATTCAAGAGTAGGGAGGATTCCCTTTCCTTCAAAGTCTTACACTACTCCTTTTACCCTTGAATGGATTCAATTGGATTTTCAGTTAGAATTCTGCATGAGAAAGCAGAAGATAAATAGACAAATATATTACCAAGATAGCAAAATCCAGGTTTGATACTTAGGTACTGCTTCAAGGACTTCTTTAAAAAGCATTAAAAAAGAGTTTGGGTGACCATGGCATGTTCTAAAAATAGTAGAATCTATTCTGGCTTGATGGTGTTTCTGAGTAAAAGCACTTCCTAATTTGCTAGTCATTACTGTTAGTTTTGTTAGATCATTTTAGATCTCATGGCTTGTCACTGTCCTTGGGACTTTTCAAATTAAGACTTTTTAGCCTCAACAAGGCCTCTTACCACACCTTCAGGCTTTCATGTTGCTTTGTCTTTGTCACTGATCTCCCAACAATAAACTGACAGAGTACCATGAATTTGTGTCAATGGATTTTCAGAGTTCCTCATCAACTAAATTCAGCATCAAAATGTAGACAAATTATTTTCAGAAGGTCACGCAAAGAACCGAGGGAGGACTTCGACAGAGAACCTAACTTTCCTTTTCCTCAGTCCACTACTTAATCAGGGGATCATCTCTTTGGTCAGATTTGTTGGCACCTAAATGAGAGTGTAATCTGACCTAATAAAGCCATGATAGTCAACACACGCTTTGAACCAAAGAAAAAGGAGATAAATTAGAGTCTCTTTCAGCAGACGTGTTGTTTCTCATCCGCAGAGTTTGAAAAATGGAGAGAGTCTCATTTGAGCTTTGGGCTTCTTTTGAGGAGTTTTCTTGCTTGTGGTGCTAAAAGGGAGGGGGTGAAGCAGGGCCCTTTATCCCCTGCAGATACATCTGCCCTGCAAATACTGCCACAAAGCAGCACAAAGGACCCTGCTTTGTGGAGCAGCACAGATCTCATTTCATCGTCAGATCCATTGTTTTTCCTTAAGCAAATATGTAATAATGTCAGAATTTATGGATTAGTTGTACAATCCCCGATCTGCTTTAACCAGAGTTAGTGCTGTTCCTCCCAGAATGCTGCTGACAGGATCTCTGTGCAGACAGACAGACAGGGTATCTACGCAGAGCTCTTTGCATTTTTTCTCTGTTAATGCTGCAATATTTGGTAAGACATCACTCATCTAGTGAGTGATTGAGTTTAAGAAGGAATGAAAATGCTTGTGCTGTTAATAGCGACTGGACAAACCTCGCTGCCCTTTTCCTACAAAAACTGTCATTGAATTCAGGGCTGAAATTTGTCTCGTAAAAACTACTCCATGCACCAAATCTGCCTCATGGGAGCTTGTCAGCTCTAAAAAATCCCTGTCATCAGATCTGAGGTTGATCTGGGCTCTGAAAAGACCTGTTGTTGAAAATCGAGTGTGAAATTTGAAAATTATTAAGTTGAATTATTTACCTTGTTACTTCATCATGTCTGCAAAAAATATTCTCTCTCCTTCTGGTAACCTAGCAATGAATACACAGTGCACAATTATTTTTTCACAATTTGTAGGCGAGTTGCATTAAAATGCATGTCAGTGTCTATTCCTTGACAGGCATGTAGCACGCAACACTGCGAACGTTTGTTTATCCTGGCAGGGGCTGGATTTGTTTAGTGTAACTTGCACCAGTTTTGTCCAAATTCTGAAGCAGAAAGGAAAATACATTCTTGTTTTCAGATCAGTGTTACAAATATTCTCTTTAGCTTTGTTGCTGTTAAGAGAAGTGGCTGCTAATGGATTTGGACCTGTGTCGTCTGCTGTCGTGTTCTCCCTCCATGTACTGGGAATTGCTGAATGCATTTGAAGAACTGATCGCACAGGCTGAGCCTACAGGTTGCGGAGTGTAGACTGGCTGCAGGAGCTGAGGAAAATGAAAAATTAAGCCAGCCAAGAGATACGCATCAAGATTAATATCAGCTTCACCAGTGGCATAAATTATGTTTTCTAAAACAGGAAATTAATGTTCATTAAGTGGTAGAAATAAACAACTGGTCCTCTTGAAGAGTGCTCAGACTAAATACTGTTTTCTGAGTACTTCTTGGCAGACATTTTAAATACCTAGGTTATTGTGAAATGAAAAGAAAACACTAATTCTTGTGGATGAAATGCACGGGACTATCCCCAAAACAACAATATGCTGAGGCCTCTTCAGAGGTTTTTGGTTTTGACTTCAGCTTTATCCGGACTCAGGCATGCAAGCAGGAGTTACTGCCTGCACCCCAGAGGGGTCTCTGGGCTTAGGCACTAAATCCTCTGCCTAGGTCCCCAGATCCTGAGACAGCCTTGCTGTGTGGGATGGGAATGAGCTGTGTTTCTTAGCCATCTTTTGTTCTTTGTGTTACCTTTTTGATCCTCTCAATAGGCTGCTTGGGTCCAGACATCATTCCCTTCATTGCTTTTGAGTTTGATGCGCAAAGAGTAAAATGCAAATTCCTGTCTGCACAGACTGGGTTGCTTAACAGTTCAAGGTGTTGGGAGTGGGGGAAACGGTGAGAGAAAAGCACCAAAACCATTGCTACCATGATGCTGTGGCCCTTGGCCTGATCCAAACCAAGCTGTGTGGTTTAGGAGACTGGTCCTTAATATCGCAAAGCCGTGGGTTTAGCACTATCACAAAGCGTAGGTTTAATCTTTACTCCACCTTAGACCTCTTGGCCAAGACCTCACGCCTCACTCAGCCTCCCCAGTCGACATGGGTTTTACCTGGCTGAGGTATTTAAATCAGGAGGAGTGTAGCCACGAGTGCGGTCTCGCTCTGCAGCCGGCATAGAGAGGCAGGGATGGCCTGGCTGGGCTCAGTTACCCCGTCTTGCAGAGGGGCTTTGCAGGACAGCACACCTGACCTCCCCGCTTAAAGGCTGGTGCTAGTCCCGTGTCTTACCCTGCTTTGTACCTGGGAGATCGAAATAAAGACCTTGAGGAGAAAGGGAAATCTATTATTCTTATTAAAAAATAGAAGTTACACATTGGCCGCACGACTGATTTGCCTCAAATGTCGAAGTATTCTTGGGAAGTGAACCTCCCTGCCTGCAGAGGTTCATCCCTGTTTGCACAGTCTGTGTGCGGAGAGAGCCGATAGGTGTAACTCTAGGTACACCTACTGGTTTGGCCACATCACAAGTCTGGGCATCTCTGCTTTTTTTTTTTTTTTAAATTTATTTTGCTGTTGCATCTTATAAGTGGCCTGTCAAAATAATGATGTTTTTTATTCCCAAAGTTTTACTGTTTATCTGCCAATTAAGTACCTGACAATAATTAAGTGAGTGTCTGGCAATAAAGTACCTCAGTCTCTCTTTCATGCCTACAGCAAAATCCATTGATTTGGGTGGGAGCTGGTTGGGATCCCAATGCAAACATCCAGAGGCGGAAGCTGGATTGTGCGTGCAGCGGGAGCTGCCAGTTCAGTGGGAGCTGTTTGTGTCAGAGCTGCCTGTGTGTGTCCAAGGCAGAGGGGCAGCTCTGCTCCCCGCCCCCTCTTCCAACTCTTCTCTAATGCTGCCTCATTCTTAAAAATGCGATCTTTAAATTAACATGATTTCATCAGAAATACTGCTGTCCTACAGCTGGATTTCAGGCATGCCCTAACACCAGCTTCTTTTAGGAAAGATTTACTTATTTCTCTTTAAATGTCTGTTGTTTTCAGTTGCATTCCAAAGGCCAAAACTTTTCCCTTTAAAACAAAACAAGAAAAGCAAGATGTGAGTAGTAGTGGTTTAGGCGTAGCAGGAATTGTGCTCGGATATTAGTGCTAAAGAAGTACGCAGGAATAAGCAGGAGGGTGCAATTATGGATGAGTGTATTTTCTTTACTGATTTTAATTTCATGAGAGCAACTAACACGGTCCCCCCTCACCACACACAAAGGTTTCCCACTGTCCATTCAGCTGCTGAACCTCTCCCTGTTTTGTTACTCTGCTCACTCCTGTCTGTCCACTGGATTTACCTTACAAATTCTATTTATTTCCTATTGCTCCTGTATTCATTGTCTATTGTCCTCTCTGTGGCTTGTTTGAATTCTTAGGCTACTCTCTTTCCCTCCTGCTTTGCCATGCATGCTACTTAGCTATGGCTTTGCCTTTCCAGAAAATACCCTTCCTTCCCCCCTCCTCCTTCAAAGTTTCAGATTTCCCTTGCTGGCAGGCAGCGAGGGGCTGCACACCAGGCACCAGCCCTTGGGTCTGCTCTGTAACCACAGGACCTGATTCACCTCCTGCAAACTGAGTAGCGTGACAATAAATCAGCTGAGAGGGGGCTGCTTGGAAATTGCAAAACACAGGGACACGTAGTGAAACCAACACATGGCTGGGCAGTGACCAGCGCAGCTCTCGAGGAGTTCACAGCTCTCCCGTACGCACTCCCTTGGGGACAGCAAGGCTGAGTGAGACCTTTCAACAGATTAGCTCTGCCACACTGTTTAAAGCAGCTTTGAATGTTCAGCTGAGATGTGCTTAACCCCAAATCCAGCATCTGAAAGCACCCTTCCTGTGCCTTCCGGCTGGGTCCCAGCTTGGCAGGGGGGTTTGTCCCCAATAATGTAAACACAGCCATGCTTTGAAGAAAATTTGAATCCAGACCTGAGCTTGAGCCCATCTGTAATCACTACTTGATTTTGCTTTCCTCAAATCTGCACTTTGGAGTACTGAGGAAAATGAGTCATCTCTCCTTCAATAGGTTCTCCTCCTGCAGCCGCCTGCTCTTTAAAATCCTTAAAAGTCCTTTAAAATCGCTGCTGTTTGTGCCTGGGTTGGTAGCCGTGACAAGCAAATATTTAAAGTGAATTTAGAAGGAAGTGTCTGAAGTGACTGTGTAGAGTCTCATCTTTGAGTTGCTCCTTGAGGAAGGCAGTGGAGCTTTATTGGGGTTCAAGTGTTTGAGTGTACGGAGCTGTTTCCAGAACCTGTATCTCCAGTCCTGCCGCATTAGGTCAGAGTAGTTACTCAGTGACTTCTGTTTTCAGAGGAGTGTGAAGCCTTTGCTGTGGAAGATTTATGTTTCCATTCGACATTATACAATATTTTCCTCCCAGATTTCAGTGAAGTTCTGCTCTTTCTGAATTGTAAATGCAA
>VZTA01009262.1:609512-620384 GCA_013398855.1 Mohoua ochrocephala | reverse complement strand
GGCGGAGGCGGCGGCCGCGCCCGGGGAAGCAGCGAGGCAGCCCCAGCGCTGCTCTCCCGGCCCGCTGGGACCGGCCCGGGATGCGCTGCACCTGCGGAGCGCTCCCGCCGTAGCCAGCGCGTCCCTCCCCGGGGCTCTTGCTGGCTCCCGTCCCCTCTCTTCCCTTCCCTCGCCTGCGCTCCCCCTCCGTGCGCGTCCCGCACTCCGCGCTCAGCCGCGCCGCAGCCCCAGGGGTCACTCCCTGCTCCCGGGCACTCGTCCCGCGGAGATGAGGATGATAGTGATGGTGATGAGCTCTGGGAGCAGGGGCTGGCACAGCGGCCGCGCTCCTGATTTATTCTAATTGCACCGGTTGAGAAACCTCTCCAGTTCTCAAGTGTTTATCTCCCAAATTATCTTTCCTTTAATTGCTTGTAATATGTTTAACGCGTGTGGTTGGGTCTGTGACCTTCTCCTCTCTTCAAAGGTTTAAAAAAGCAACTCTGCTGAACTTGCAAGCGTTGCTGGGTCAGACTTACTTGAAGAGTAAAATGGTTCAACTCTAATACACTCTTCAGATCTGACTTTCTTTAACATAAAAGTTTGGCCAGCCTTTATCAGTGGGGTGTTTTGGAGTAGAGAGGATTCAAAGCGAGGAAACAATTGGATTGACTTTCAACATCATGATTTCTTATCTGTTACTGTCTGAAACGTGGTGCTTGGTATTCACTTTTTCTTTTTTTTGAGTTTTCTTAATAATTGATACATAGTTAATAGCAGTGAATCCACTTGAAGATGAGTCTGCTTGATAGGGATCAAACCTCTGGCAAACTCCTTACTGTGTCATTTTTCTTTAAAAATAAACCAAACTGAAAATGCTGTACCTGCTTTCATTCCAAAGCATCCCAGCTGCGGTACTTACCTGGACCTTACCACCTGGTACTGCAGCGAGTGCTTTAAAAGAATGGTGACAAACCCCTGTCCTGTCCTGTTTGGCTCTTATTTTTGTCCTGTTTTCTTAGAGCAAGCAGTGACCACTCATGTCACCTGAGCAGGGTTGGAATAAGCAATGCCTTGAGTACCAACTAAGGGGGTGATGCTTGAGGCGGGGGAAGTGAAATCTTGTAACTGAGTTTGGGATGAACCTGGTGATGCCAGCTTGGATTTACTCGCCTGTTGTTGTTCTGGTGAGCTGAAGTGGTGACAGCTTTGTGATGAAGCTGTGGGATGTGCAGGGAAGGAAGAGCACAGTTTAGTCTGGGTGGTTTGGCTTGTGTGAGAGTTTCGGAGTCCAGGTGGGCTGGAGTCTTGGGAGGGGATAAAGTAACCCCGGCTGACTTAGGCCTTACTGGTGGCAAACAGGTGTTGTCAGAAATGCTGTCAGTGTTAAGGCCATTCAGTATAATCTGATTTTTCCTAAAAACACAGCAGTTGAAAAGGAAAGTAATTTGAGGTACCAGTAAATATAATTAATTAAATATTTCAGTGTGGGTACTAAGAGCTATATGGGTTAGAAAGAACTTGTTTTTTATGGGGAATATAATGTTTTGAAGCCATGTGATGATTTTTACCTTGACTGTTAGGAAAAGTTATGAACTACAATGCCAGACATAGTCTTTCTTCCCCACAGTGAAGTCACAGGTTGTGCTGGTGGATTTGAGAGTCATATCATCTTCTGTAGTAAACCTTGAGATGTTTTCTCACCTTTATATACGTGTGTATATTAAAACCAACAGTCTTAAAACCAAAATATTCTGGATATGTTTTTTTTTTTTTCCCTATTAGCTTGTGGAGAAGTGATGAGCTTATACCTCTGAGTAGGATGAAGAGCTTCACTAGGATTCCTATAGATATCCCTCATGCTTCCAGGGAAATCTGATGCAATGCACAGCTTGACACCTGCAATTTAAGTACAGGCCATAATAGCATCTTAATAAACAGCTTGTCAGAGAGCTTCCAGGAAAGCTTTGTCCGGGAGAATGCAGAAAACTCACTATGATGTGTCCGGTTATTACTTTTGCTGTAACTTCAGGTTTTTGTGCTGCAATGGCCTCTTGATGCTTTGGGCAAAAGGGCTTCAGACAGGCTGAGAATATGCTGGCCTGGCATGTTGGACCGCAGGCCGTAGGACAGAGAGTTCAGCTCTTCCGTGGCTGCTTTTGTCCATCCATCTTGCCCTTGGTATGGTGGATGCTCTGAGGAGTTCTTAATGTTCTCTAGACTGTCATCTCTTATTAAAATCTCCAAGTCAGGAGCAAAAGTTCCCTGTGTTCATTGCGGGGTGCAGGGAGGACGTGGGTACTTCTAGGGCTCTTCAGCACATCTTTAATAGAATAAATAAATAACTGAAGTAGTGTGAATATTCTTCTCACTCCCTTTTTCTTTAAATAACACCTGTTCCACATTGCAGCATAACAGCTCTATCACTGCAGTGAAATTGCAACAGGTTTTTCAGGGCAAATGTAAGGGGATGGCCGAAGCCAGAAAGGGAGAAGAGCAAGGAGACAGATGCAGTGATTCAGGATGTCCTCATGGATTGGCATGAGGAAGTAGTTGTAGAAGTAGCTTGTTGTAGAACTAAGTCCCAATAAGCAGCACACATTTAAAATGGGTGATGGGTGGCTCATCCAGCACTGCAACCATGAAACATCTGCCCTATGTCCTTGCCATATAATCAGAAAACCGAAACTCAAATGAGTTTGGGAGAGTAAAAAGGCTGCTGAGTCTCTTACTGTATGGACATGGTGTGTCTGACGAGTGGCTAGTGAGAGCTAAACCTGGTGTTAAACAGTCTCTCAATGTGAGGACAAGTCATTCTGACTGAAAGCAAAGCGACAGGTTTTACTGGATGATGATGGTTGCTGTTAAATAATGTGAACATGTATTTTGAAATCTGCTTAACTTTTGAGTCATCCTTTATTATAAGGCTTAATGTGTGCAGGTACTTGTGCTTGATGTATCTGTCTAATGGCATCACTCTTGCCTGTGGGATATAATTGGCTTTCAGAAGATAATTTCAGAGTCCACCCTGTTTTTTTGTTTGAACAGTGTGAATGTTTGAACAAAATTAACGTAGCTTTTTTTTTTTTTTTTTTTTTCCTGGCAGAAATTCACTGCCTCAGTGTTGTTAGGATCACTTGCAACAGAAGTTTCGCTGCATGAGTTCAGAGTTTTGCCCCTGGTGTCTTCCTTCTGTTTAAGCACTCAGGCTGGAATGTGCCAGTATAAGTCACGCAAAACCTCTGCAGCTTGTTTTGATGTCTCGAGTAGGGACAAGTGATGTGCGAGGGTAACTGTCTGCCCCTTTGCTGAGGCGTAACCTTTACGCTGTTTAATTTTATTTATTCGCAGCTTGCACATAAACAGACTTCTGTGTTTTCTGTTGAGTGGCATCATGTGTGTGCTGTGGTGAAAACTGATTTTGTGGACCAGATGTGGATTTACAGCCAACTTGAAATATCCCTTTGCAAGTAAAGTTTCCTGAATGTGTTAAGTACTACTGAATTTGAGGGCAAGAGACTAAAGGTTAAAAACTTGTCCCTCTTTCCTCCTCATCTGTGTTCTTGATGTGGCTTTCAAGACTCTTCCAAAGCACATGTTTGGAGGCTCTATTGTTATTAAATATGACTTTTTTCTTTCTGAGCTTCCTCATGTAACCTCTATCAAGTGGGTCACACCGACACTCACAATAATGAGTCACGTCAACAGTAAATGCAAACCATATGGTTTGTTTTTTTTCCCTTTTACACATTGCTTCTAGTTACTTTCTAAGTGCTGACTTGAATTTAGACCCTGTTCAGTACCCGAATATATCTTTGGGATGGGGAACTGTGTATTTGGAGGTTTCTGTTGAGGAACCAGAACTTGATGTCATCACTTGCACTACACTAAAATATGTCTTTGCCACAGATTTCCTGTGTAACCTCAGACGAGTCACTTAATCATTTAAAATTATTTTTTCCCTGTCTTGATTCATCTGCCTGTAAGTCGGAATGTTGTGAAACTTCCCTAAAGTCCTGCAAAGCAGACCCATGAGGTGATGAAGAGTCTGGTTTTGGGTAGTCCTCTACAGGCACAGGATAAAAGGTGCTTGTGTTTGGGAAGTAGGTGCTCAGAGCGTAGGAGGAGAAACAAGCTTGGTGGTGAAGTGACTCGCTCATACTCCTTTAATAGGTTTGTGACAGGACCGAGACCGGGACCAAAGGATTTTTCCCTAATGGCCCAAATACTGCAGCCAATAAATCAGGCTTCCCACAGCTTGTTCTTCCAACTGCAGTGCCTGCACTGTGCAGCGTTGTATCAAGGCTTTGAGTCACTCTGGGGGAAGAGCTGGTGGGGTTGATCCAGCATCAGTGATAGGCAGCTGGGGTTGCTTGGAGCTGCCCTCAGCTTAGGCTGTGGGCAAACAAGCCGTGGGGATTTACTACTCATTCTGCTTACACACAGTGGTTTGCTCTCCTCTCACTAGCAGCTGGCCCTGGGACCCTGTGCTGCTCTCCTATCCCGTCCCTGTGGTCTCAGTGGGATGGTTGTTGGGGTGTTCATTTTTGGCCATGGTAAATGGCCACATGTTCTCTTTCTTGCTGAACACTCACAGCTGCGTGTCTGCTTGTAGCCCATCAGTGAAAGCGATAAACTGAGCTTAAACCTCATATTGGGGAGCAGTGGAGGAACAAGTTCCTACCAAAAAAAAAGCAGCACAGTTCAGTGCTTCCTCGGCTATGACTAAGGAGTGAGGTGTCTTCTCTCCTCTCCCTGCCTCCCAGTGTGGAGGTTGGGGCTGCCCAGTTGGTCTTGAGGGTATCAGTAGCATGTAGAGCATTGCTTTTGCTGCAGTTTACGGGGTGAGCTTGGCATCCCTCCCAGTTTCAGATCCATTGGGAATATAGACTTGGAAGGGGAACAAAGTACTTGGAAAAAGGTGGAGTCTGATCTGCGAAGCTGGAGAACGTGCTGGATTGAGCCACCAGGAAGGGAGTTTGAGCGTACGTGTTTTACTCAGTATGCACAGCTCAGCTGATGGGCAGTAGCTGAGCCTGTAGTAATTTAATTGCTTTTGATTATGTGCTTATATCCTTATTTAATTTTGAAGCCTGTTACTAGTGGTTTGACATTTTCTTCTGGGGGATGATTTAAAATTGTCCCGTAATATTAAGGCTGAAGTGTTGCAAGAGACCTGCGCCGCTGAGCTGGATGGGCCAACACCCAGTGATGTCCTGGGCTTCCTGCGTTTGTTGATGTGTGTCCTGGAAGGTTTGAGGTTGACATTCACATTGTTAGCTCTGACACTTCTCTAACCTTCTCTTTCTCTCTTCCTCCAGTGGCTTAACCCACGAGTCTCACAGGAAGGATGTTGAACAGGTCTACCTCCGCTGTTCCGAAGGGTCAATAGAGTGGATGTACCCCACGGGAGCACTCATAGTCAACCTGCGACCCAATATTTCACCTGCCTCTTACAAACACTTGACTGTTTGCATAAAGCCCTTCAAAGACTCTGCAGGAGCAAATATTTATTTGGAAAAAACTGGAGAACTGAAACTCTTGGTCCGAGATGGAGACCGCAGCCCCAGCAGAGTGTATTGCTTCGGCTACGACCAGGGGGGCCTGTTTGTGGAGGCCACTCCTCAGCAGGACATTAGCAGGAAGATTACAGGCTTCCAGTACGAACTGATGAGCAAGGGGATAGCAGCTGATTTGCACACAGCTTCTGGTGAGTTCCAGGGTATTGTCATACTTTCACGTCCTGTATTGGATGCGTAACATATGGCTGAGTGAGTGAGTGAGCGGGAAAGTGGCTGGATGTGAGTTTTGTGTGCTTTTAAGGATGTGTTTTATAAACAGAACTATTGAGGAAGAATTGATTTGGGTTTTGTTTTGCTGTTGTATTTTGGGAGCTGGTAGCATAGGATGAGCTCCAGTGATTTGTTGAGGGCCACAGTGTGAAGGATTCTCCCCTTGCAGGGGTGGGGTGTGTCACAGGAGCTGGCTTTACCCTACGCTGAACTCCAGCGTGAACTGGGCTTCCCAGCCTTGCTGTAACACTTTTCTAACTACTTTTTTACTCAGTTTTTAAGACCCCGCTGCATGTTTTGAATAATAAACATTTGAACAAGGAGGCACTCCTTTTCCTTGGTGTTTTTTTTCCCTCTTTGCAAGTAGTGCTACTTGCTGACCTAATTATTGCTTTTTCTGGTTTTGTTTTTTCACTTAAACAAGGAAAATGGTGTGTTCCTTCCTCAGCTCTCCTTACTACGCTCTCCTGGGCATTACTGTGCCATGGCAGAGCTCTTCAACACCGTTACAATACTTTAACAGGGTGGTGTTGTCTTCTCTCTCAACCATTAAGAAAATTTTGTAGGGGGGAGCTTTACTGCAATGAAAAGCTTATAGGAAAGGGGAGTGGACAAACTGAAAGATCTTACAATCCTGTAAAGTCTGGTACTGAATAGCATTTGGAACAGTGGCTCTAGGTGGGACCTAAGTGCGCTGAGCAATTCGTTTGAGAAGAACAACTGGCATTTGTGGAGGATGACAGGGAGAAAGGGAATTCCCTTTAGATGGGTGGTATCTGCTTTGTGCCTCTTACCCATTCAGAATTGCCTCTAGCTTTTATCCCCAAAACCAAGGAGGGAGGGATTTCCGGAATAGCCCAAGGGATAGCAGATTTAGGGTAGTTTGTCTCAAATGACCGCGAGGGTTCCAAGGTTTAAGTATTTCAAGTGGGGAACCAGATTTGTGGCAACCCGGTTTCTCTTCTGAAATGTGGGCTGCCTTTGCTATTTTGGGTGAAGGCAGCGAGAAGAGTCCTCAGTGCACACTTGGGATGAGTCAGCCCAGGGCAAACCCGGTGTTTAGCGAGGCTGTGGAGCCCAGGAGCCGGTTGTAGGCTGGCCAGACTCTGCCGTGCTGATGCCACATGCTCTGCCTGAGGATGCTGCTCGATAAGCCGTGGTGTGACTAATTAAACTGCAGCTGTATCTTCCAGGGATATCTTCTCTGGGATAAGTGATTGCAGAACTTGTTCCATCCTCTCCCCTCCTCGGCTCCTTTCCACATCGGGCTCTGGATTGTCTGTTTGTGTGCAGCCCTGCCAGTGTTAAATGTTGTCACGCCAGCTCGGATGGGGCTTTACTTTTGAGCAGCTCTGAGCTGGACTCAGCTCAGCCGAGCAGAGCTGGGCTCGGGGCTGATGCAGTAACCTCGAGAACTGACAGGTGGCAGCTTTGCCATTAAAACAGAAAAAAATATAAACACAAATATTCCAGATTTTAAGTCACTGCCCGTACTTTTGCCATGCTCACAACTGGTAGCTTGTTATTGGGCGTTCTGCGTTTGAAGCAGACCGTTCTGCTACGTCACACAAGTGCTGCTGCTGCCGAAGTGGGGTATCTCTCTGCAGAGCTGCTTTCCCAGTAAGATCATTTGTGCAAAGATGAATACGCTGTGCAGAATGTCAGCTATGTAGTAAAATTCCATCGCAGAAGACATTAAATACATTGTTTAATCGGTTATTTGGAGAATGTTCCCAGATTCAGTGCTGCTTTCTCTGTCAGGCTGTGTGAGGATGGAGACACAGACAGGCTAATGAGAAGTCACTTAAACTTACTAAGAAAAGTCCTGTGCGCTTTTCTTTTCCAAAAAAATTTGAATTGCTTTTGCACATAGTAAAATAATGTGACAGAAACACTGCTTACCACTGCTGGGTTTAGTCTGCACTTAGATAGGGTTTCTCCTGAGCTTTGCAAGCATTGAGGACTTGCTGCTGACATCCTTTACCATCACAAGCCAGCACAAACTGCTCTGTTTTCAGAACTAAATGCCCCTATTTACACATAAAATCTTGGAGGTTCTTAAAGCTGATGGGAGTACTTTTTCAGAGACTTTCAGAAGTCAAACCGAGGACTGAATCTAATTACAGTCTTCCTCTTTAATAGGCACATTAAATCACTTTTTCAGTGACTGCTGTATTTTCAGCTGTAACAGACACTGGTTGAAGTTCAGTGCTGTCTTATGAAACAATGTGGTGGGGAATCTGCTCCATTCTCCAAGTGTCTTGTTTGGCCAGAAGCAGCTTTTTAATAGTTCATCAGCAGAGCCTTCAGGGCAAGCTAGGGATCTCTATTGTATTTTAAATTATTTCTCTTGCCTTTTTTTTTTTTTTTTGGATCCCCAGACTCCGGGGAGGGGCTGTGCGGGGTGAAAACACGATGGAAATGCCATACGTGACTCTTTCCACTACTCACTTAGATGAGCACTTTTATTTTCCTATAAATATCTGTATGTCTGGGGGAACTGCCAAATAGCTGCCTTGTGAGGCTTCCACAGAGCAATATATTTGAGGCTCTTTGCAATTCGTGGACCTCCTTTCTCCTGGAGCTGCTTCTAGTTTTTCTGTGAAACCTCAGAAGAAATGCCCTTTACTGAGCTGTTCGTTTGGAGGGGGAGTTCACAATCGCTGAAATCACTGGAGATTTCTTCACCGGAGAGGAGGCTCAAATCAGAGGCAAGTGCTGACCTTAAAGGAGCTGGAAACTGGGTTTGAGGTTCTGCATTTCCCACCAACCTTCCTTCTGTCCCTTGCTCACAAACGTGGCTGACAGTGTTTTTGGCTGCTGCACTCTGGAAAAACGAGGCTGCTCACGTCTCAGTTGCAGTTTGACAGAGTTTAGCAGAGCCGGCAGTAGGTGTGAAGAGGTGACAAAGATGTGAGATGCTGTTGTAGATGGGGTCCGAGATGTGCTGGGCAGAGGAAGCCGCAGTGCTTCTTCTGATGGCAAAGAGCTGAAAATCGCAAATATTGCATGATTTTCTTACTACTTCGGAGTGGGGAGATGGCTATCATAAAAGACCCAGGTGTGGGGCTCAGTAATCCAGCCCTTTCCTTGTGCAATAACTACTTGCTAACAACTTCTCCCCGCTTTCCCTAAATGCTGTGTTTGTTTCCTGGTGATAATTGTTGTACTCTGCCCTTGAGTTTACTCTCTCTTCCTAACCTGGCATCCCAGCGCTGATTAAAGGGTGTAAGTCATCTGTTTAATACTTTAATGACCTGGTGTGTCCTTAGAGTCCTGACATTGCAGGGTGCATCAACAAATCAACAATGCCTGGCATGGTGCCTGTGGTTTAATTAGAAATCCTCAAGTTTTATTAGTTTACAGCCATTCTTTCCCACTTAATCAGAGTCAAGCAAATAATTCAGTAGAAAACATATGCAGGTTCTGAATTGGCCTTTCCCTTTTTTTGGAAAGGTTGAATGAGACAGGGCAGTCTTAACAATTTTCTAGATTTTGGGGACTTAACCCTTTTCTTGGCTCTGACTCTGCCTTACCACATTCTCTCAAGATTTTCCTAACTGTAGGAAGAATTGGTACTATACTGATAGATTTTAATTCAGGTGACATCTGGTATGGAAAGTTTTTTACTGTGATAGTAACAGTCAAAAGGAGTGCATTTCTGGGGGGTTGTAGTTTCTTAAGATGAGGAGTGAAGGCAGACATGCCACGGTGCTTGGCATCATTTAATGGGAGTAGTCCCTAAGAAGGGTCACCTTGGCAATTCAGGCATCGTGATGGGTGTGTTCTCTCTTCATATCCAAAGTGATGGTTGACTGAAAGTGCTTCTGATTTCAGATTAGGTTTTGGGTTGCACCCCTCTATCATTCCCATCCACACTGATGGTCCATTAACTCCAGCTCATGCTTTGCAGCCATGCTCTGAAGCCTCGGCGTTTGCCCGAATGAAGAACTGAGGCACTGTGACATTTTGGCCCGAGGCCATTGGAGAATCAGCGGAACTTGTTTAAGTTGTCGAATTCTGTTGATTCTAATCTCTTCTGCTTGTGCTGGAAGAAAACTCCGAGTGTCGGCTGTGCTGCCTATGCTGGCAAGTAGATGGAGGTTTTGGCAAAAGTGTTTTTTGGCCATGTACTCCCTGCAGGTTTTCTGAAGGTGACGACCCACACGAGCTTCTCAGCTGTGCCTGGTTTAGGTCTGCCTTGCACCACAGCAGACTGCTTGCATTAAATTTCTATGAAAACCGTGAAGGTCCCTTGAGAGTAATTTACTTTTTGAGTACTTCAGCTTCTGCTCAATTAATCTGAAACAAGAATCTGTAGGTTTGACCAAAAGTTTTGGAGAGGAAGGTGAATCCTCCTCCCCATCCCACCAAAGGACCTTTATTTTGTTACCTGAAGTCTACGTTTCAAGAGCATTGCATCAAACTCTGGGTCCAGCTTTGTTCAAGCTGTGTAGTTTGCTTTTCCCATTGCACACTCGTGGGGATGGCTGTAATTTAGTTGTCAGAGCTCAGGAGCTATGTTGAAAGCCCTTTCACTACCCACCTGCTTTTGTGTAGTAAAGAAGTCAAACTTTAACAAAAATGCCCCTTTATCTCGATGGCATCTACAGACTTAGTGCAGGTTCTATTAACTGTTTTATATGTTTCTTTATTAATGCTGGGTACCTGACTGAGAATAATAATACATAGGAGGTACAGCACTTGGGTGGGTGTCTGAAAAACAAGGCAAAACTGGATAAATCCAGTTAAGTAATTAACAGTATTCAGCTATTTCCTGTATGCTGTTAATTCACTGTCCTGAGAAAACAGAGTGGAAATTCAGAAAGGTCATGAGTATTTGGGCTATACCAGTGTTTCTGCTAACAAATGGCTTTAAAAAAAGCACCCTCCTTAACTTTTGATCTTGATTGCAGCATGTGTTTGGCAGAGGTGGGGCACCAATCTGCCCTATCTCTGCAGGTATCCTCCCAGGGCTCTATCGTCATTCCAGCCTGTAGGCTCCTAATCTCCTGCTTTCCTCTGGTTCCTCACAAATATCCAATCTTTTTTTTTTTTTTTTTTTTTTTTTTTTTTGGGGGTTGTTTTGCTTTTTTGCTTT
>VZTA01009262.1:298402-609456 GCA_013398855.1 Mohoua ochrocephala | reverse complement strand
TTTTTTTTTTTTTCTTTCTTGGAGGCTGGATGTGCTGCTTGGCTTCGTAACCTGAAGCAGCAGCTCACAGAATCACAGAATGGTTTATGTTGGAAGAGGCCTTTAAAGTCCATCCAGTCCAAGCCTCTGCAGTGTGCAGGGACACCTTCCACTGGACCACATTGCTCAGAGCCTCAGCCAGGCTGGCTTGGAATGTTTCCAAGTTTAGGGCATCTACCACTACTCTGGGCATCCTGCTCCAGTATTTCACCATCCCCACACTGGTGTGTTTTTCACTTCTTGTCAGAGTGGAAACTTTCTGGTGTTTTGTGCCAAGGCTGGCGAGCAGGAGGCCGTGCCTGGTGTGCCCTCTCTCGGCCCAGGGTAACCACGACCATGCTCCTCGCTGCTGTGGGCAGAAGAGGTGATAGGCACTTGGAACACTTGAACTGAAAGTCCCCATGAGCTTTATGTGCAGCACAAGTTCTGCTTGAGTAATTGTGACCGTCTGAGATGTTGGCACCGTGCTGCGTGGCAGAGTGGGAGCACCGCTGGGTGCTGCGTGGGGTCTGTTCCAACGCACCCCATCAGATCAGAAAAATGGCTTGCTTTGTGTTTTTCCCCTCCCTGTTTTCCGTGCAGGTTAAAACTCTCACACCTCTTGGGTTTGAGGGGTTAGAGCTCGATGGTTTTTAAGGTCCCTTCCAACCCAAACCATCGTGTGACTCTGTGATTTGCACAGAACAGGTTGGTACCGCATTGCTCCCGTTGGGGTTTGCAGGTGAAATGAGTAATAAACAGCAGAGCAGGGTTCAGGGATCTGCCATATAAGCCTGAGCACACCTTGCTGGGTGGCTCACCTGTGCACCTAAAGATTTGATGGTTTGTTTGCCTTTTCCCTAAAAGGTCATAAGCAAGTTTTAAGAGAATAACATCAGAAAACAGCCTTTATTGCAGTTTCTCAAAATACACTTCGATTATTGGCCGTGTAAGGGATCCTTCTGACACTCCTGCTTTAGGATACAATATTTCAAATGTGGAGTTTTTTTGTGTGCTCCCCATCCTTGCAGGAGTCTTTCCTCACTAACTTTGTCTTTCCCGTAGTAATGAATGATCCCAACTTGGTACAAAGTAACCATGAAAGTATGCCCATCATTCCCTAACCCCAATGTGCTAGGAACCCATTTGAAGCTAGTTTTTGAGGGCGTGTCACTGAACTGCGTGTCACGGATCAGCACCTGGCTGCATCAGGCTGGCTGCAGTGTAACGCTGCCTGGAGTGGGATTAATTTTGAGAAGCTGGAAACCTGCTGCAATTATTCATGTGCCTGAAGTGGTCAGGTTTGTGGTGAATGATTGACTGGGTGGGAGAGTTTGAGAACAAAGTTTTTGATTTTTTCTTTTTTTCCTGTGTGGAATGGTTTCAAAGTGCTGTTCTGATGCTCAGGGAATGCACACGCTCTTACATCATCTTGAATTGAGGAAGGATGATGTTTTGGGGACCCGAGTCTGAAAAATGTTGGACTAAGAAGTCTTCGCCTAAAAGAAAGCCCCCACCAAAATTGGATGGATGCCCTAATTTAATCTCTTCTTCTCCCAAGAAAATGGTTTTGCCGGCATCTTCTCTGGCCCCGCTTGCCCTTTGATGTTGTTGGACAGGAGTTGGTTTTGCAGTGGGCAGAGGAGGTGACAATGGGGCTGCAGTGATAAATACACAGCTGCAGGGGAGAGGGGGAAGAAAATAGCTTATTTTTGCTAGACTGGCCACGAATGCCGTTAGCTTATTTCTCAACTCAGTGGGCAGTCAAAACCAATAAGCAGTCAGGTGTATTGTCCGGGCAGCTGGGGCTCCGCTCCGCGCTGACCTTTGTGTACCGCCAAAGATGGGCCCACAAACAGAGCTGCAATCCAGCCCAGTTGCTTGGCAGTCTTTAATAATGCTCTGTGCTTGCTCTGCAAAACTGTTTAGTTTGCTAATTCCTGAGGCTGTAGCTAAAGAAGGGATGAGAGGGCGGGGAAGCTGCATTCCACTTCCCACTTACTGAAACGTGGGCCAAATCTCTCCTGTGTTGGAGTCTTGATTTTCGGGACAGAAAATCTCTTTCGCCTTAATCTGTGCTAGAAGCCAGAAAATATTCACTGTAATATTGCACAGATACTTGGAAGATATCCTAAAGCTGTGATACGTTATGTCTGACCTTGGGGAGTTTCATACTGGCTCAGAAAAGCTGCTGCCCTGCGACAGCCTCGATCCAGGTAGCCTTTGGCGCTGGTTCAGATTTGTGGAAGGATTTTTTTTGGTCTGTGTTGTGTGGGCACCTCCTGACGCCTTTATGGGATTTAAGCATTAACTCCTGCAATGGGCATCACCTCTGGTGTTTGCCCATATCCCTCCTGTATGGAAGCCCTGGGAGACCCGGAGTGGTCAGAGGCGCTGGGATACGCACACGGAGCTTGTCTGGCATTCCATTGCCCTGTCTGCCTCCCAGGATCGTTCCTGTTTGTACAGGAGGTGCCTCTGCCCTACCAGAACTGCCACTAACTTTGCACCAATTTCTTCTCTCTGCAAGTAGATGTCAGAAATTTGAGAGAAAGAAAATGTTCCTCTGTGGAACTGGTGAATGAACTTAGTAGGATCAAGCACTGTGTGCTTTTAAGTAGGAGAAGGTGATATATCTCAAATTTTTTACTGTTACGGATGAAAAATCTTAAGTAGCTTTTTTTTAGGCTGACTGGACAATGTTACAGCATCGAGGATCTCTCGCCGGGTAGATGTAGCCCTTCCACAGCCCTTCTCAAGAGTAGGCTGATCAAATAAACACGGTTTTATAATGAAAACTGGCCTTGTTCCTTCAGAGCTCTCCCACATACCAAAAAGAATTTGATTTCTAGAAACAGGAAGGAGAAGGACCTGTGTGGAGCTGAGTGCGTATACACTTTTTTTTTTTTAAAAAAAGACTCACCTAATCTTTGATCTGTCGTTACTCCACTCTAAGGGTTTAACTTTAACCAGCCACTTGTTTCTTAATTCTATTCCTCTGCTCCATAGGAGGCATTAATGGACCGGACCGAAGGGGAGGGAGGGAAGGAGGGAGGGAAGGCTTTGTGTTCCTGGAGGGTTTCCAGCCTGGTAGTAGGTGCTGGCTCCAGCTTCTCCTATAGCTCTGGCAGGGGCAGGGAGAAGTGCTTGGCTGCACAATTTCCCCAGGGCATGGGAGTGAAAAACACCTTACTCGTTCGTTTTCTGCTGTGCAAGCACTGCATGACATCTCAGCTGAGTGCTGTGTTAACTGTGGAGACGCAGCCCAACAAGACCTCAAAAACTTTATAACTTCACCTTTCCCTAGATCTGACCCGTGCGAGCTTTTACAAGGCTTGGGCGTGACATTTTCTTTACAAGAAAGAAGAAATATTTTCAGAGTGCATTTCGAGAGGGGATGAGCCAAGCCATAAATCTTGGCAGGTTTTGAGTCAGGGGAAGCATTTGCTTTGGTCCTGTATGGCGGGTGGGCAGCGCAGGGGTGCAGTGCTGCAGCTGCCTGTGCTGGCGCGTTCTCGTGGGCTCACAGCGAGGGACGCTCTGCCCCAGCCCTTCTGCTGCAGGTCAGAGGGGATCAGAGGAGCCCCTCAACCATCCAGAGGCACCTCTGACTTCCAGCAACTCATTTCTCCTCATGCTTCCCATTCCTAATCCCCCTCGGGCAGTAGCGGTAGGTTTGAGGAAGGAGAGAGGTATTTTCTGTGAGATAGACAAATAGAGCTGCTTTTTTATGGCTTTATAGTGGTGTCTTGTGCACGTAGAGCAGGAGAAATTCCCAGCAGTTATCTTGCTGCCATCTTTTCCCTTTAATTGCAGTTAGGGAGGGAGAAGGGGAAAGCAAAAAAAAAAAGCAGATGCGTACAGGTGCCGCTTGCACGGGAGCGTGGGCTGGGGTGGTTGCAGAGGCACTTCTCCTTTGCTGGGCTCTGCTGCTGCAGTGCAGAGAGAGGAATTTAACTGGACATCTGATCTGCTGAGTGGGGCTTTTTGGACACGATATATTGCAGACTTGACTGTAACTGAGGGTTTTTATAGAGCTGTGATGCAATGGGTAAGCGTAGGAGCTGGGCTGGGAGTTGGTACCGATCCAGTCACCGTTCTGTCTCTGCCCACTCCGGTGCTGGGGTTTGCCACAGAGGAGAAAGAGGAGGGACAGAAAGAAGTGTCTTGAAGCTATGACACTTCTCATCGTTTCTCCTGGGTTGATGCAACTCATGCATGGAGGTAGAGTCTAATCATGCCTAATGCTGCTTGAATAAAAACTGCTCTGAGGGGTTTTCGTTCCTTTTGTTTTGTTTTGTTTTAAATTTTAAACAAATGGCTGTGTTTCTAGCTGACCTTTCAGCTCATTTGTTAGAATGGCTGCTGCATCTTGGAGCAGCAAAAAGGCATCAATCCCAGAGGATCCTTACGTGCTCTGTATCTGCTGAGCCAAGTTTCAATTTGAAAGCTGTTGCAAATGGAGCTTGCCTAGTACCAAATCTCCTCCTCACATTGTTTACATAAATAGTTAATCTTTGGTGCTTAGGGACTTTAATACCCTCTTGGAAGACAGTTCTGTGAAAAGATAAATTTCTGGTTTATGATCTCTTGTCCTAACGTTTCTCAGAACACAAAGGTCATCACATCTCTAATGGTGAGGTTTTACAATATGCTTCTTTTATTCTTTCTTTGCAGGAAGGAAGTGGTATTAACTCGATTCTCTTGGCACAGTCCATGCCACAGCCTGCGAAAGTCTGCATTTCGTTAAACTTATTTGCAGGTTTAAATTGTTCTTGGCCACTGTCTGTATTTTCCAAGTTACTCCTGGAAACTTGTACATATGTGCGAGTTGAACTGAGTGTTAGAAACGAGCTAAGGCAAGGAATGGGAATTGACACTTCCTTTTCTGAAGGGATAAAATCACCAGTATCCCTTCTTCACATAGAGAGGTCAGGGAAGGATGTCCATTGCAGCATCACGATGTTGTTTCAGCTGCTTCATCACCACCTTGTCCTGTACCAAATCTTGGCTGTGTTGTGGCTGTAAGAAGAAGGGAGTCTTTGAGTTTTGTATCTTTGTATCTTGTTCCAAGTTGCCTCTTCTGTGCTCAGCACAGGGGCTCAAATTAACTTTCTAGCAAATTGGGGGATGAACGCTTCTGCCTTCAGAAGAGCACTAAACTCCCTCACTGTGTTACTCGTTAAGCTTGTATTCATCAGAGAAGCACAGTCCCTTTGGAGACCTCGTTGTGGCCTTCCAGTGCTTAAGGGGGGCTAACAGAAAAAAGGGAGAGTGTCTTTTTGTGTGGGTAGATAATGATAAGATAAGGGGTAACAGTTCTAGACTGAAGGAGGAGAGATTCAGATTAGATGTTAGGGAGAAATTCTTTACTCTGAGGATAGTGAGGCTACTGCCATGGTGATGCTGTGGCTGCCCCATCCCTGGAAGTGTTTAAGGCCACGTTGGATGGGGCTCGGAGCAGCATGGTCTAGTGGAAGGTGTCCCTGCCCGTGGCAGGGGGTGGGAACGAGATGATCTTTAAGGTCCCTTCTATCCCAAGCTGTTCTATGATTCCGTGGTCCCGTGCCTGAGGCTTATTGATCCGGAGGGCTGGGAGCAGGGCAAGTCCAACCCTCCTGTTTGTTCCCTGACTTGGTGTTTTCCTACTGACATGCTGGAAAAAGTGCAGTGCTTGCAGAAACCCCTGTAATCCTATCCCATCCAAAGACAGGAAAACCCTGTAAAACAAAGGAGTGATGAGAGAGCTCCTCTGTGTGTTGTGACAGGGTGTCAGTAATTTCCAGCCCAGCTGTGGAGAGGCTCTGTGTCATCTGGCCCTGTTTTCCCTCGCTGCGTGGCTGCAGGTATTATGTGAAATGCAGGTGTGCTGGATGCAGCTCTGCTGGCCTCAGCTCCCCAGCCAGCACGTTCCTTTTCAATACCAGATGCACTGACAGTGCAGACGCGTTGATGTAGTTTTAGGTGGTGTTTCAGTGTGGGGATTGTGAGGGTTTTGAGGTTGAATGTTGTTTTGGCTTGCTCAGGAAGAGCTTTCTGAGGTGGTGAGGAAAGTTGAGGTGTATCAAGAAAGGAAAGGACTAGTCACAGCCTGGTAAACCAGAGTGGTTATCAAATTCTCGTCCACCTCCGCTGCAAAGTAGCAGATCTTTTTGTTGGGGACATGAGCTGTGAGAGGTTTGCTTCAAGGAAGAAATGCCCCTTCAGAGAGGAAGCACAGGCATACTTAAAAAGAAATAATTACATGGATTTATTTCACTTCATAATTAGTTAAATCAGGATCAGGGCAAGATTTTTTTTTTTTTTTTCTTGCTCATATGATGTTTGCCCCTAAACTCTTGTGTCCCAGATAAATCACTGATCCACTAAGCAGTTGAGACATAATCATTTTTGCTTAGGACTCAGAAAAATAATGGAGAAACGCACCATCGTTGGAGAAACCACATCTCTATTTTTATAATCTGCTCTCGGAACTCTGTACTCTGTGTTTCCAGGAAGGAGACTCATCCTATGATGCCCTTTCCAGTACGGGTGCTGCCAGCAAGAGCTGCCAATTACAGAGCTGCCAGCAAGAATTTGAAAGGTGTGGGTGGGTTTCTTTGTTCCGTATGAACCGATAACGCTGATGTCAGGCTGAGGGAGATGGGTCTGTGGCCCCGCACGGGCGTGGCTGGAGGTGCTGCAGTACAAGCAGGCTTGGCTTAAATCAACCTGGGCTGCCACAAGACCCATCTGAATGTCTTGAAGAGAAAAGACTTACTTGTTTTAATCAAGAGATTTAAACCTAAACCTAAGAGAAAAATAACACTTCAACCCTGCCTGGACCTCCTTGGTAGCTTTTGATGCTTAAAAAGGTCTGCTTGCTCATCAAAGGGTTGTTCAGAAGTACTGAGGTGTGGGTGATGTGCGCCACGGAAGCGCGGATAAAGAGCTCTGTGTTTTCCTCCCCCACCATCCACACCTTCACCACACCGCACGCGCGCGCCCGCTTCTTCACGAAACCAAAGGGTATTCCTCGGTGAAGTGGTTTTCTGCAATTACTTTGTGTTAAACATTTTCACTTCTGCTTGAAATGCGTCTCTTCCTGTGCGTGCTGCCGGCACGGGGGTGGATGTTGAGCACGGCCTATCCGGGGATGCAGGATGGAGAAGGTCTTTTGGGCTCGCTGAGGGCAGTGTTGGGATGGTGTGGAGAGACCTGCAGCACGGCTCCTCAGGTGTTCTCGATAGCTGCGAGGTTTTGGAGCGTGTTGAGAAAAATCAGGACAGGCGGAGGAAACTGGGTTTTTTTTCATTTTCCAACTGTGGGTTGGTTTTGGGGTAAGGTCAGGTCAGTCAGACCCATGGGTGGCTGTTGAAACACAAATGTTTCAAAAGAGGACCAGGCCCCTTTATGTGGTTTCTGTGACGCCTGCAGCCAGAGCCAGCACGTCTCGGTTGCGTGTGTCCTGCAGGGAGCTGTCATCCTCAGCGATGGCCCCTCCATAACCCCCACCTCCTCTTTTCCAAGGAAAGAAGGGCTGCGTGCACACAAACCAAAGGAGGAAGGACTGGAGCTGTGTGTGTGAGCTGAGAGAGGACAGCGACACCGCCCACCACTCTTGGGGCAGCGTGCTAAACTGCAGCACTAAAGGGGCACTCAAATCCATCCACAATATCGGGGAAAATCCTGTCTAGACAGCCCAACTCCCTGGTGCTGGCGGAGCTGGAGACCACCTGAGGCTCGTGGCATCTCCTCGGGGCACGTCCCTCTCTCTTCCCAAGCGTTTCTGCCTCCCTGCGGAGAGGTCCAGGAGAGGACCAGCAACGTGTTTGACGAAGCTGTTGGCCAACAAGTGCTGTCTATTGTTAGCATCGCCTCGTCCTCCTCAGTAACACCAGGTTCAGAGGGCAAATCGCTCAAAGCAGCTGGGACATGACTGCTGGCTTGTGAGGAATGATGTAATTACATCTCCCTCTGCGGGGAGGTGAATAGAGAGGCCTTTGGAGGCACTGGGCTGGGGGGTTGGAGGGAGAGGGCTGCCTCAGGTTACTTCAGGTCAGGATACTGTCAAAATCCATCAGAGGCGCTCCCAGGAGAGTCGGCAGCCGACGTGCACAATGCAGGCTTTATGCCACCGGTGCTGGAGTTGAGTTATAGGCATCTGGGCCTTAGAGGACTTCAATAAAATGTTGCTTTTCTATCTTTTTGGGTTTTTTCCACCTTTCCCCTGCTGCTGTATGAATTAAGGCTCTTCGGCTCGTGGAGTTTAAAGGAATTAGAGCAGCTGACGTTGATATTGTTGTTGCAAGTTCATAGGCTCGCGTTTGGATGCGAGAACCTGGGCAGCCCTCAAGACATCCCCAGGGAGTCAGTTTCTGGCAAACACAGCTGCCTTGTTTAGTAACCAGGCCCAGTTCCCCAGAAAATGAACATCTTCACCTGCTGTGCCCGAGCGAAGTGCTTTGCTTGGTTGGTTTTTTTATTTTTTTTTTAGTTATAAGGATGCTTCCTGTTCTAACCTGAGGTGTGTGTGTTATTTTGACCTATGGATGGAGCAGAGCACCTGCTGCCCGATCCAAAGGGAATGAGTGCTGAACTGCAGCTAAAGTCACAAACTTTTGTGTGAAACACACGGATTCCTTCATGGCTGTGATTCAAAAGGAAGTGTAGGCATTGCCACCTCCTAAGGATTTCGTTTCTTTTATGAGCCTTTGTAGGAATGAGGCTTTGGTTGTAGCCAGTGGATGTTATTTGCTTTTTAATGGTCCATTTACCTCAGCAGTAATCCTTCACAACTTGCTTTCCATCTGTGCTTCCATACCTTGTTTTTGCCACTCGCAGGATCTATTTGATACTCTGTGAATGCAGATGTGGGAGTTGTCCCACAGAAGAGGATTTTTGGTCTTCATCTGTCTGGAGTTGCAGAGATGGGTGGTGGAAAATGGTTGTTAAAGCAGCTCACATGCCACCACACTGCTATGAGTCAGCTGGACCTGAAGCAGGTTTTAAGTAATGATCTAGTGTGAGCAATGCTGAGCATTTTTAATTTCCTTTTGTATTTAAAAAGGCTGCAGGATTTTGCCTAGGGTCCACAATTAAAATGATTTGATTCTGTGTACACATGGAGATTTGTTCATTTGATTTATTAATGTGTCAGTCTATTTAAATGGAAGGAACCACTTTTGAAGCACTTTGTTTTTCATCTTTAATGCTGTTGCTTGTGTTGCACTCCTCTGGAGAGCAGAAATGCCTTAGTCATTTCGGTGTTTTCGATTTTCTGATGGGGTTGGATGAACTACAGAGATGTCTGGTCTAAACCGAGACTTAAAAAGACCGAGATGCTTTTTTATTGCGAGGTCTTTGCAGAATGAAATATCTGAAATCCAGCTGTGGGTTTAGAGGCTGTCCATCAGCTGTACTTTGTTTTGGAGCTTGTGTCCGTGTGAAAATGCCATGGGATTTGTGCAGATTTGCAAGTTCCCTCTATTTGGTTGATCTAAGTCGGGTCCTCGTTTGGCCAGAGGGAGGCTGGGGGGAACAGGGACTTTTGCCCTGGATGGATTTGGTAGGTGCCATGAATGAAACAACTCCACAGTAGGATGTCTAGGGACTAATGCACTAAGACTTGCCCAGGGAAGTGGTGGAATCACAATTCCTGGAAGTGTTTGTATGGATATGGCACCTGGGGACAGGGGTTAGTGGTGAGCATGACGCTGCTGGGTTAATGATTGGACTCGATGATCTTAGAGGTCTTTTCCAACCGGAATGGTTCCGTGATTCTAGTGCAGTTTTCTCTGTCAGGTGAAGCTTTTATGTTTGGTCTAGCCACTGGTCAAAATCTCTTGAGTCTAAAACTTGAAGTGTCTTTAGCCTGAATTTATTCCAGTACTCCAGTTATGTCCAGGCTTCATCTGGTTCTGCATTTCTCATTATATTAAACGTTTTCCAAACTTTTCCAAAAAAGAGAGCTGAAATAGCATGTGGGGAAAGAAGGGCTGGGGAAGCTGGCTTGTTTCTGAAAGCCCTGGAGGCATTCAAACGAAACAGAAATGTGATTGATCCAGATGCTATTTTGCCTATTCCTTAACTCTTCTTTTGGAGCTTTTTAAGCTCCTTGAATGATTCCTCCAAATATCCCTGCCCAGAAATGTGCATTTTACATTTCCTTTAATCCTATTAAACAGCGTGTTGCACTGTGTATGAATCATCTGACTGGAGCAAATCTGGTGGATTTGGTTCAATAATCCTTCTTTCTGGATCACTGCCTTTCTGGGTCCTTGGAAAAAATCAGAGATTTGCCATGTCTTGTGTCAGAGAGTGGCTTGTGCTGTCTGACAGGAGGGCTGAGGGAGCATCGCAGGCACCAGCTGTGTGTTGTGGAAACGCGCTTAAATCTACTTAAAAGTGCGATGGATAAACTTTGGGAAGCAGGTGGGGGGAGAGGAAGGCCGTGACTATCTGGGAATCTGGTAACTAAGTGTTTTCAGATGTTGAGGTTCAAAAACTGAATTTTTTGGGGGTGGGGAGAAGCGGGGTAGCTTCAGTTTGCAGTTTGGTGGTGGGCTGTGTGACGGAATCTCATCTTCAGCGGGAGCCCTGCTTTGCTGGAGTCTGTGCCCGACCCAGGGTTTCCGTTTTTCTGAATGCTGTGTTGAGATGACACCAGGTGACAGCCAAGGTTCTGATCCTCTTGCCACCGTGGACAGGCTCACTGAGCATCGCCAGGCAGGGCAGGTCCTGATCATAAGCAAATTCCTGAACTCCACAGGGTGTTATAGAAACATCTGTATTGCAACTACAGCACCTTCTCCTCAGAAATGTCTGGCTGAGTACAAAGAGGAGCCACATTCTTGCATTGATTAGATTAGTGCAGATATCCAAATGTTTCCAGCAGTACAGGAAATGGTCTTTGTGCTGCTTGAGCTCAAACAGATACGGGCTCGAGTTTCCGCTTTGCCTCAGTGCCCTCCAACACACGCATTGGGGTTTTTTCCTCCCCTCTTTGCCTCCCTCACTCTGTAACCTCCTGGATCTTTGATGTGGTGATGACTAAATGGCCCAACAACACTTGATAGAAACTGTAAGAGAGAAGCTTTGCCGTCAGAGTGTGAAAGACACATGATCTGAAAGCTTTGGAGTGAATTTACCGCAGAGCACCTTGCAAATGCACCCAGCACCAAAACATATTTTGCACAAGTGCAGCGAGTGTGTGTGATGTTTGCTAGACACATATCCCAGCAGGGTTGGTGAAGGGACCCATGTTCCTGCTTGGGTACAAAAATCTCACGGAGGCTCTGGGGTTAACTGGGGTTAGCCCCCACTTCTCGCGGTGGTAGAGATGCCAGACAGATCCTTGGACTGATTGTGCCCGGGTCGTGTGTGTTTGTCAGTCACATTTTTGTTTCGTTTAAATGGTTTATTTCTTTATTTACTGCTGTCTAATCCTTTGCTAATTCTGACCCTTCCTGCCCAGCTCCCTGCCGACCCTGCAGTGACACGGAGGTCCTCCTGGCTGTCTGCACTAGCGATTTCGGTGAGTGGTTGTCTCCCCAGTCCCTTCTCCTCCCAGTGCTCACGTGGCACCCGTAAACACCAACAGACACCTCCTTACCCTTGGCAACCTCCACCAGCAGTGAATGTGGTCCAAGGGTGCTGGGTACACGGAGAGTTCTGAGGGCCTCAGAACTGTCTGCCCAGCTGGCACCACCCCAAGGTGGACAGAGTGACACGGCAACCACGGTAGAAAGTCAAGGATTTGGGTGCACCTAGGAGAGGCCATTGCCTGTTGCCCTACAGTGTTGGTCGACTTGACAAAAGACCAAAAGTTTCAATAATTGTCCATGCTTCCCTTTTAAAAAGGGAAATTAGCATTAGCTGTGTCTGTAATGGCTGAAGAACAGAAAGTACGTTGTCAGGGAGCATTTAGCATCTATCTTCTTGTTAGAATTCTTCTCCATGATTAATGCTGTTTTTCTGATGTAATTATTTTTCTGTTTAAATTTAGTATGTGGCTGCCCTTTGCTGGACAGATTACAAATACAAACCATAAAAAATGCAAATATATACTGGAGGTTACTGGATAATCTTAACTCTCAAAATAACAAAGGACCAAACCTCGGGCTGCTGTACTGAAGTCAGTTCCCCTGGTTGCCCAGGCCTGAGTTTGGGCCAGGGCCTTCCAAAGCCTTGTTGAGTAATTCATCCTTAAAACCTTTTTCTGTTTCCAGTGATCAGAGGCTCCATTCAAAACGTAACGAACGAGGCAGCAGAGCAAGAATCCATCATTCACGTCGGTGTCAACAAACTGTACAGGCAGAAGAGCAAAGTCTTTCAGCTGACAGGGGAGAGTGGGAACTGGAGAGGACAAATAAAGACCTTGCTCGAGTGTGGGGTGAAGCCAGGAGATGGAGACTTCCTTTTCACGGGACGTATGCACTTTGGGGAGGCCAGGTTAGGCTGTGCCCCTCGTTTTAAAGACTTCCAAAGGATGTACAAAGAAGCAAAAGACAAAGGGCTAAACCCATGTGAGATTGGCCCAGATTGAAACCCCCCGTTTGGCTGAAGATCTCTTTTAGCATTTGGCCAGGAATATTTCCTGGCTGCAGTGGAAACTCTGAACAAACCTGGTAACTGAGGCTGGACAGACCTGGAGGCTGAGACCCCACAGCCTGCAGTGCTCACAGGCTAATGGAAGCAACAGAGGTACGAGCTCAGAGGGCTGCCAAGCAAGAAAGGCTGGATTTTTAACCAATCTTGTCCTTATGAATTAAGTTATTATATTTTTTTAGTGACTTCCTTAGGAAAACAAACAAAGAAAACTCCCATGTCTTAATAAAAAAAAAAAAAAACCCAAATGAAAGCCAAGATGCCTTTGTATCTTTTTAATACTAATTTTTAAAAATGTCTTAAGCTGATGTAGCATTTGGTATGGCGTATTCTGTATAAATGGCCAAGAATGTGATAGAGCACGATAAAACATCTTAACATTGATGCTTTGTAAAAAGCTTGGTGTACAATTCAAAGTTGTTTCTTATGACAGAAATTTATGGAGCCAAACTCTTATGTGTGTGTGTTGTTTTTTTTTTATTTGGAAGAATGTACAATTGCCGCCTGCAATTTTTTGTCCAGGCTGGCAAATTCTTTCCATTCCAGAGAAATAAAGGTCCCTGGATTTGACACATGCTGTTTAAAATCTTTATTTTTTTCCTTCTTCATAAGGCCGATCTCAGCTAGTCCAGATGTGCTCATAGATCAGTTCTGGGCTGCTCCCTTATTTTGTGGCTTCTCTGAGCAGAACCAGAGTTCCTGTGAGGCACTGGGAACCGCAGTGTTTTTCAAAGGGGAAGCAAGAGCTATTTTTGGAGATTTTTAGACATGTGTCCAGGCAAGGCTTTAAGCGTTCTTCTCTCTGATGCCAGCGGCGTTATTTTGGGACCGGCTCCAAAGGCAGGCTGCCCCTTCGTGTTTAGCTTGAAGCTTTTAAGTGTGCTGCCTGTAGCTTGGCGTGAGGTGGGTGTTCGTGCCTGGGAGTCCTGGGGGACGTGACCAAGCCACCTTGTGAAAAAGAAACACTTTTTCAGGGTGTGCCACTTCTGCAGGCAGTGGCCTGGGGGAGGTACAGGAGCTTTCCCCTCTGTTCCGTCCTGCTGTTCCCCACAGCCTGCAACGCATCGCTAATGGTGCCCTCACCAGGATTTTAACCTCCTGCCCATGCTCATTCTTCAGCGCTCTCCACTGCTCCAACTTTTATTTTAGGCCATCAGGTTCTTTAAATGAAAAGTTTCTACTCAGTGTCTCTTTCTACCTCATCCCTCACCTCTCTTTCACGGAGCTTGGTTCTGAGGCCTGGGGAGGGCAGCTCGGGGGATGGTCTTGGGTGGGTGCAGGAAGTTCTGAGACGGATGGTAAGGAGATGTCCCGTGACACTTATCAGGGGTAGAAGCCCCAGGGTTGTACCAAAATGCTGGCCTGAAGTGAAACCAAAATCCCTCTGCAAGTGTTTCTGTGAGCTCCTCTCAGCAGGATTCATTCTGTGGGCCAGTGGGAGAAGAAGAGCTTCTTTTAGCTGTGTTAAGGTGATCCTAAGAGGCTCCAGGACATTGTGACTACTTCTGCAAAGACCTCTAAACCCCCTCTAGCACCCACCTGTTTGCTGCTTTGACCCCAGCTGCTTTTCAGCCCTCTGTAACCCAAAGCCCCAAAGCCAGCATCCCGTTCTGTGCAGTGCCAGGTTCCCTCCAGCCTACTTGGAATTTTAAGAGAAATGGACCAGGACCAGTAGAGGGGTAAAATGGTTCACTCCAACCCCTCTCTGTGGCCTTGCTTCCACTTTGGGGATCTCAGCCCAGCCTTTCTCAGGCTTTTAAAGAGGTGATTTAGCACCGAGAGAACTCCCGAGCACAGCCGAGTGGGCGTTTCAGAAGCCCTGTACCACACCTCTCCTCTCCTGTCGTGTTTCATGAGCTTTTTCCAGCACAGAGTGACTGCTGGCAGGATGAGAAGAGAAGAACAGTATGTTCCTGGAATTGTCTCCAACCTGCCCACTCTCGTCTTCCTCTGCAAGGCTGCGGGAGCAAGGGGAAGAGGCTGAATTAAGTGTTCAGCCAGTATTTTATGAGGACAGTGCAAGCAAAATACAAACAGTTGGGGAGGCTTTGGCCCTGGAGCTCCACCTTTGGCTGCAGTTCAATTTTTATGGCAGTTTAAGTTGTTTTTAGACTTTTTTTTTTTGAATACCCTTTTCACCACACATGGAGCCAAAGCCAAACACTGAACTGGTGCCTCTCTTCACTCCAGTGCCTGGTTTGTCTGCCCAAGGAGGAGCAGGGCTATGCCTTCCCCCACCACCACTGGTATTAGCCCCATTCCCAGCTGCCTGGAAATCCTTGGCAGGAGAGGAAACATCACCCTGCTGATTTTTGCTCTGCCTCAGCTCCACAACACCCTGCTGGGCTGCAGTGTTGGGTGCTCTGTAGCTGCTACATCCCACTGACAGTCCTTGCACATCGACAGCTTCACCGCCTCGGAGGGAGGGCCTGGATGAGCAAGATCCTTGCTCAGAGCCCAGTTCTTTAACCCAAGTGGCATTAAGGTCTTGCTTTACAGCTTTCCCCGCCCCATTCCTGCAGCACCACAGCTTGGCTGATGTGCATCGTGCCCAGCCAGGCCTCGGTAACTGCAGGACTCTCTCTGGCTGTGGGGCCGGTGCCACCTCTCCCAGTAGCCAGCTGTGCTTCGTGCAGAGGGAGGTTAACGCAGGGAATTCACCAACTGCCCTAAAATCCGGTTCCCAAATGCTCACCCTTAAGTCTTTGAAACATGATTATAGCTTGACTTGTCTGGCAGCAGAGTCAGGGATGGAAAGGATGGATTAAAAATCACCGTCTTTGCTCACATGTGCTGCCCGCGCTCTGTAATGAGAAGCAAATGACATGTTGGTGCAGTGCCATGTGGGGACATGCTCGCTGCCACCTAATGAAAGGCCTTGGCTGAAGGTGACTCAGGACAGAGGTGGAGCAGGTGCTTGCAAAGCATTGCTCTTCTTACCGCTGCAGCTCTCTGAAGATGAAGGGCTTCCTCTTGATACCTAATTAGCATAATTGAGTTCCTCTTAAAAGCAAGGCTGACTTATCTCTTCCTTAGGAAGCAGAACTAATGAACTTGAATTGCCTCTGTAAGAGCCCCCTCCAGTTGGGCAACACTGCCCGTAAATAGGCACAAGGCATGTGCTGTGCTCTTGTGCCTGAACGCTGGCAAGTGTGTGGTTTGGGTTGTTGGTGAAAACAATTTCCATGGTAACCCTCTGTTTCTCTGATTTTCCATGAGCCCACTGGTGAACTAAATCACCTCCCAGGTATGAGCCATGCAGAGCCTGCTGTGGTGACAAATAGGTGGGTTGGGAAACTTGTGTGGGTGTCTACAGGGTCTCTTTGAGGTCTATCAGATGCTGCTTGCCTGGAGGAAAACTTGTCCTTC
This sequence comes from Mohoua ochrocephala, assembly GCA_013398855.1. NCBI lineage: Eukaryota > Metazoa > Chordata > Aves > Passeriformes > Acanthizidae > Mohoua > Mohoua ochrocephala. The sequence goes on along the minus strand of VZTA01009262.1, from coordinate 593,481 downwards.
TTCATCCTGTGGGGAGACCGGGTCATCTCTTCTCCGAACACCACGACTTCAGTGCCTGAAGGAAGGAAGCAGGGTCGCTGTGCCTGGTTTGCTGACAGCCGGGCCAGAGGAACATGATGAGATCACCTGTTTGCTTCCCCTTCAGGAAGAACAGGCCATTTTCCCCCCTGCTATGCTGACACACTTTGCTTCTTGCGTGTGAGGCATGGCCAGGCTGCAGGGGGGTGTGATTGTCACAGCCTGTCCCCGGTGATGTCCCAGCCCACCCTCAGGCCAGCTGGCTGTAGGATCAGAAGTGCTTGCAGGTACCTTTTCATCAAACTCTTGGCTGTTGTTGCCACCTTCCCCCAGCTCTGCTGTCCCACTGCCACGGGTGATCCCAGTTGTCATTCTGGGAAGCATCAGGTGTTGCTTCAGCTCCAACCCGCTGCTGGTCTCTTCTCCCGATAAAAGTACTTTCCACCAGCATGGCTCAACCTTCTCTGCAGGAGGGGACTGCCCTGGTTTCTCCCTGTGCCAAGGCATGCTGTGGCCTGGTCCTCTGTGGAACAGCTGCTCCTCACTCCAAGGACACATATGGGGCTCAGGGGGAGGTGGTCACATTCAAGCTAAAAAGTAGCCAAGCTGTTTGCACCTTGAACGCCAGCGTCGGTGATTCCTTCAGCACAGACCTTGGTGCCGTGCTGCTTGAGAGGGGGAAGGATGTGATTTGAAGTGAGTCACCCTGGCAGGAGGCAGGAGACGTGATCTGGCTCTTGCATCAAGAGCGTCCAGGAGCGTTCACGCCTGGGGAGGAGGCTGGGCAGCCAGGGACGTGCCGTGGTGCAATGCAGCAGGTGTTTCCTGCCTACCTGGCCTTTGAAGTGTGATAGGGCTTGTATGAGCTCCAAGCCTGACCAGCTGATGTGGTGCAACACCTCCGAGGCAGATGGGAGCTCTCCTGCTCATCGTAAACTTCATTAGACGATACTTACTTCTGGAACTGGAAAAGTCTCTTGGTGATGCGTGCCAGAGATGCTGGTTAAGTGGTAAATAAGGTTAGCAATATTGGGAGCAGCTGTTCTGGGAGACAGCAAATTGCAAACCAAATTGGTTGGTAAGTGAGCCAGAAGAACATCATGAGGGAGCTCTGTGTAAGGCTCTGAGAGTGGTTAGGAGTAATACAGAGCCAAAGCAAAGAAATGTCTTGACAGCAGCAAGATTCAGGCCGGGAGGAGTGGGGCTGCTGGGGAGGGAGAAGAATCGGGTTTCTCCTTTCCAGCTTGACAGAAGTGATTCCCCTTTCTGCTACAGGGGCAGCCCCCTTCAGCTGACTTTGAACTTTTAGTGAGGACCAGCCAGCCTTACTCTGTGATGTTCTGGGTGCTCGATAAAGAAGGAGCCTTTTCCAGATAATCCTTTCTCCTTCACCATCAGTCTTGACCTCAGATCTTCACTGAGACACATCGAGGGGACCCCATGAATAACTGTGAGCACTCGCTTCCTCCTCCTCCTCGTCTCCCTTTCCTCCTCCCTTACCAAAAACACAATGCCCGGTGACAGCGAAAAACCCCAGCCCTGTGAAGTTCATTTTGGAGTGTCACACCCACCTGTCTCAACATCACTCAAATGCCTTCATTTTGCCCCAAATCAGCATCTGGAAATCTCCAGGCTGAACAGGAAACATGGAGCTTCTGCCTTGTGTCCTTCCTCGGTGGTTCTCCTGGGCTTTGTGCTGGAGCTGAGCACGGGTGATGGGGATGCCCGTGGCAGACTGGAAACACACCAGCCATCAGCTCCCACTGGCACCAGGACCTGGTGGCTGCTGTAGCCAGCACCTGGCTGCTCACTCACTCTGGGGTAGGAGCATCCATGGAGAACCTCAGCTGGAGCTGTGAGAGTGTTGGGGAGGGGCAAGGCCAAAGAAAGGGCAATTTTCAGTAGTTATTTCAATCTCACCTAGTTTTAAAAAAATTGTCTCATCTGTTATTCCTTTCCCTCTGCCCGGCAAAGGAGGTGCGGAACTTCCAAACAAAATGAGGAAGCTGTGGCAGAGTCTTTGCATGCGTGGAGACCTGCAGAGCCTCAGGTGGGCCCAGTCCAGAGGAGGGTTCTGAAGAGACAGGCAGCCCATCCCTGGGATGCTGGGTGCCTGTCCGAGCCACAGGAAAGAGAGCACCAGCAGTGACTGCTGCTGCTGGGGCTTCGGCCGGGGCCCCCACTCGCCTCCTTTCCCCAGCTGAAGCGTGTTGAGCTGAACTGCTGCAGGACAGGGGTGCTCTGCAACCCATTCCACAGCTCTCCTCGTGGCCTTGCTCTGTGCTGTGTTGCTGCGAGGTTTTCCAGAAGGTTCGTGGGTCACCCCTTGGTCCTTGCACGGAGTTAACTGGCCCTGAGTAGTAGCAGCTCCTGTGTTTGAGGTCTCCAGGCTGCAAAGCCTCACTCGTGTGCTTTGTGTGTGCAGCTGACACGGGGCTGCCAGGGCACGGATGGGGCTGCCAGCAGTGCTGAGAGGGGAGAGGAGAGGAGGAGTGTCCACTTGTGCTCCAAGCAGAGCTGACTCAGGGCTTTCTCCCCAGGGCTGGGTGCTGACTCAGCTGCTTTGCCTTTTGCTGGCTTCTCTGAAAACCAGAGGCATCTCCTGGGGCTCGGAGGCCATAGTAGTGCAGCAGGAGTCAGCATTACTTGGTTTTGGGAGAGTCACGCCTTGACTGTTTTGGGGCAAGAGCCAAGAAGTTCAGTAAGAGCTTCAGGATTGCTTCTGGGCGTGTGTGTGCTCCTGCTGTGGAGCACGTGCTGCTCGGCCTGGGCTAATCCCTGGGGTGAATGTGTGCTGCAGCAGTGCTGCTTTCGCTGCTGTGTCCCCCCATGCAGGGGTGGATTGGGGCAGGGAGGGTGTTCCTTTTGCTGGCAGAGCCTTACTGGAGTGTCGTTTCATGGTGTTACTCGTGCTTGTGTCAGAACGTAGTCCCTGCTTTGGCGGAGGCTGGGTGAGGCTGTGATGAGATGCTGGGGTGGAAAACACACCATGGAGGTTGTCCCAGCACCTGGGACACCAGAGATTGGCTCTGCCCCCTGCAGCCAGTGCCCGTGTGATTTTAAGTGCTGAGCTGGGATGTGAGGAACATCACAAGTAATGAGGATTGACCCCTTAGCCCGGAGCCTGGGATGGTGGGACCCTGCTGCAGCCGAAGGGATGCTGAGCCCAGCAGCTTTGCTGCCAGTTCCATGTTGTCCTGAAGGGGGAATGGCTCTTTCCTGATGCTTCCAGCAGCCCGGTAGGCTCCTCTCCATGTGGGAAAGCGGAGCCATGAGGCTGAATCCTGCTTGGTCCTGACTGCTGCTGTGATAAATATGTTTATCCCACTTGAAATGAGCTGAGGGAGAAGGGCTTAGGGCCAAGCTGGAAGGAGAGGCCTGCTGCCACATACAGAGGTGAGGGCATTACTGGCTGCATGGAAACCTGATGGAATTCCTTATGGAAATGGCAGAGATGACGAAGGTGGCTGAGGTAGTGTGGATGTCACTGCCATCTCTGTGGGTGTGGGGGGCTGGGACAGGTGCCCACCCAGGCACCATGGTGGCTGTGGAGGGGTTGCCCCATCACCAACCGGTTCCTCCGGTTCCTTTGGGAAGCGCCAAATTGAGTTGGAGTCAGACTGGTTTGTGCAGAGCCTATATTTGCCTGGAGAGGAAAAAATAATAATAATAATTAAAAAAAATCAGTTCAGTCGCCTCAGCCCAGAGTTGTGTTTTTGAAGGGAGTGGCGTGGGGAAGGTCTTGGGCACCCCCCACTCTGCTGCTGTGCTGTCGCCAGGCTGGAGCCTGCCCTGGGGCTGAATTACTCCGTGGTTTTTAGGGAGGACAAACGGGGACTTGAGCGAGACACAAACAAACACATCTCTCGTTGTGATGTGGATGGTGGTGGTTCTTGGAGAGGTGTCAGTGCTTCGCACGGGAGCCGTGGGCTGGAGGGGCTGGACAGAGCGCTGTCACACATGCTTTGCCTGTGCCTCGTTGGCTGAAGGGAGGAGGAAATTCGGACCCATGGACCCATCTCAGGAGCAGATTTCAGCATGGACACGAAATCATTGCACTGCTGATAAGCAGCAGTGGCTGCAGCTCAAGCCCCGTGTTGGTTGTCTGGGGCAGCTGAGCCAAGCTTGCCTTGCCCTTGGGCTTTTTCCTTCTGACTGTGCAGTGTTACCACCCTTCCTTGGGTTGTTCTTAATCTGCTTATTCCAGAGAAATCCTATCTGCCTGTTATTGTGCCCCAAATGCAAAAAGACTTTCTGTCTTTCCCAGGGTGGAAAAAAATGCTTCCAAAATCCCCCACAAATGTTGCTGCCCTGCAATGGTTTTATTCAATCCCACAGAGGATGTTTTAATCTGAATTTTTGTCAGTGCTTGGGGGTGCTGCAGGAACATCCCAGGCTGAATGCTGGTGGATACTGAAGAACTGGGGATGAATGGTGGATTTTGGGCAAGGAAGACCAGAGCTGGTTGGCCTGGCTCAGACTCTGACTGATTTCAGCCAGCGGGTGCCAGGGTCTGTGAAGATATGCCCCTGCCTGGGCTGGTCTATTCAAGTGCCTTTTACTGACCCATGGCTGCCAATGCCTCCTTATGCCATGGGTGCAAACGCTGCAGGACCGGCTCCTGAGGGTCAGAGGATCTAGTAAATCCATTGATTACGCTTAAAAAGTCTTTAAAAGTAACCAAACCTCGGCTAAACCTTGGCCTTTATTTCCCTTAGCTTTTTCCCCACTGTTTCTGAAGCCCTTCAGAAGGGATGGGCTCAGCTCTGAGTCAGGCCAGCTGTGTCTGCCCACCTTTGCAGGGTTGTTTTGGCTCGCTGCCTTATCTCCCTTGTGACACCACATGCCCTTTCCTTCCCCCTTCACGCTGCAGGGCCCTCTCGGAGCAGGGAATGGGTGATGATGTTAAGCAAGCCCTGGGTAGGCAGCCTGGCTATGGGGAACTGCTGCAGAGGCAGCAGAAGTGAAGCTGGGTGGAAAAACCCCTCTGTGTTTGCTGTTCGACTTCCGAACCCCACGTAGTCTTAGCTTAGCATTCCAAATTAAATTGTCATTTCCCTCAGAGCCAAAGGTGTCAGAATGTCTGACACTTGGGAGTATCAGGGGGCAAATTTGATCTGCTGGGACGCTTCAGTGGCTACAGATGTGGTCAGTGTCTGCCATAACGTGCAGAACTGACGGGCACCTCTGGCTGTGGCAGCACTCCCTGCTGTTGGCTCTTTTGTCTCAGTGCTTCCCTTCTTTGCACATCTCCAGGCTGGGATCACTCTGCCGTGGGCGTGGACAGACACACCTGGGCTGATGTGCCCTGCCTGGGCTCCCTGTGCGTGCTCACCCATGGCTTTTTGGACTCCCTTTGTGTCCCCTCTTGGCAGACAAGGCTGGGCTGTGGGTGAGCAAAACCCAGGCATTTCAATTTTGCTTCTCAGGGTCCTTTGGGTCAGGTCACCTGATTCCAAAGCACGGCGAGGCCAGTTCAGAGGGTCTGTGCTGTGCATCCCACAGCCTTCACGCTGTGGGCACACTTCATGGTGAGGTGAGTACGCCCTTGTCCCTGTGGAACCTGAGGCCGGCCTTAATATGCCCTGGCTGGATCCTTCTGGATATGCTGGAGAATTGTCCTGGTTTCCATGTGTTATGGAAAGAAAGAAAGGAAAATCCAGGCTGTTTGGTTCTGATTCAGGAATAAGCAACAGCACGAGTGGAGCACGGACAGAAAAGGGCACATCACTGACCCCAGAGCATTGCTCTCTGCACCCAGCCTAACTTCTTGCTTCTCTTGGGGACACCAAGGGCAAGCACAGGGGCGCTGATGGCCCCTGCTCTGGGTCTCCTTAAACACTGGGGATTTAAGCATGTGCTCTATCCACACCATGTGCTGATGTTTTTAAGTGTGAGGAGCTGCAGAGGCCTGGGCTGGTGGGGAGCAGAACTTGCAGCTCCTTAGTGTGGGATGACTGAGAATCACTTCCTGGAGGTGTTTGATGGCAACAACTTGCTGATATGACCACGTACCAAAGTGCTGCTTATCCGCCAAACAGAGCCCGGGCTGCCCCCAGTTGGCCCCTGGAAGGGGGGACTTGTGCTGCTCGCATCCAGTGGAAAATCTTCTGGAGTAAATCCTGCAGGTTGCAAACTTGCTGTTGTTTAGATGGATGTGAGATAGTTCAGCCTGGAGCCAAGTTCAGCCCCGGGCTCTGCAAGTCTAAGGCATACAAATGCTGCTGAAGAGTTAATGGGAAACAGCGTGTGGAGGAAAACAAAGAAAGACCTTCTGAGGTCTCAGCTGCTCGGGGTAATATTTAGGTTTGGTGACTCTCTGTATCTTAGAGATGGGAACATAGCAAAGCTCTTTCAGTCCAGGGTATACATGGAGCCCAACAAGGCTGTGGGCTAACATCAACAAACCTTTTGGAAAAGCAGATCCTGTCTGCTTCAGCAAAGCCGCAGTGTTATTTTTCTTTCAACAAATGTATTGAGACAATAATAATGCTGTGCAGATTGGCTGTCTCTGGCCTACATGATTTATTAGGAAGCAGAAACAATTGGAGTTACTGAGAAAAAAACAAGCTTTGGACATGGATATTTTTCTCTTCTTTTTATTTTCATTTTTTCCCCTTGATTTCCTCCTGAACTAAAAAAGGGCCACCTAGTCTGGTCCCAGGAGAGAGGCTGCCTCCTTCCTTGCATTTCTTACTGGACCACCAACCCTGGGCTTGCTGCTTAGATACTTCAGTGCTGGGGAGGAGGGGGGAGTGAAACTGTGCTGGAGGGGAGGCTGGAAGAAGGTGACACAGCCACAGAACAACATTCCCAGGCAGGAAAGCAGAGCAGGTCTGGAGGAGGAGACCTGCAATCTGTTTCTAGCTGTCGGTGACTCAGGGACAAGTTGTTTCCTCTCTCTGAGCCTCCCTTTCCCTCTGTTTATCCTTTTTATTTACTGCTACAGCCATCCAGAGTGGTGGTGCTGGCCATGGCTCGGGAGCTCAGCCCAGCTCAGGGGGCAGTCTGCCCACTCTGGAGGTGCAATGGAAGCACAGGGGCTGGGTGTGGTGGCAGGTCCCACATTGGTGGCCTCGAGCTGGTTGTGGTGGCAGGTCCCACACTGGTGGCTCAGCTCCTGCTCCTTGCCTCGAGCAGAGAACGTCTCAGCTTTGGAGTGGTTTATTTGCTGCTCAGGGAGCTGGGGGAAGCTCTCCAGCCTTGATGAGAGGCAGCTGGAGGACGAGGCTGTTCCTCCACCACAAAAACCCCAATGAGTGGGGGATTCTGCTTGGGATGGGTGGGAGAATCTCCCCCCATGGACCCCCACCATGCTGGACCTGAGCTCAGTGTCAGGTGGTCCCACTTGCACCCACGGCCCTGCACATCATCTTCACTTCTTTCTTTTCCAGAAAGAAACCTGTGAGTTTGGTTAATAAAGTGTAAGGGGCTCCCTCACAGCATTTTGAGGCAGCAGGACCAGGTGCTCTGGCAGCAAACTGCCGACTGAGTGTCTGCACGAGTAAGTGATATCATCAGGGTTTGCTTTGCCTTCAGAAATGACTAAACAGATTTTCTCTGGTTTCCAGTTGACCCCGTGGCTCCCTGTCGATGATGGGAGCAGGCTGTTTAGGTTCGAGTTAATGGTGCCATGGACAGCCCCAAATCAGCCTCAAAAGCTGGAGATGGATTCAGGTAGAAGGAGGGGGAAAAGCTGCATCCACTGCACCCAGCCCTCACTGTTATTAAATCAGGGCTTGCTGAGAATCATCTCTGATGCGTGCTCCAGCTGAAACACAAGTATTTCACATTTGTCTGAAGGGATTAAGTTTTTTAAAGCTCCTGCCCTTCTGGCTGTGTTTTCCTCCTACGGGTTAGTTAGCCTCAGCTCCCAGTTTTTGAGAAAGGGTGGGGGGTGATTTTCCTTTGTGATCTTTTTGTTCCGTGCCTGGAGTCAGCACAAAAAGGAGTCAGTGCAAATTAGCTATATTTGATTATTGCAGGGGGCTAGAGGAGCCCTGGGTAATTGCTGCATTTGGTTCCTTTTCTCTTGGGTTTCACTGACATTTCAGATAGTAAATGAGCGGTTCCTTCCCCCTACAGATGTTTTCTGTTGGTTATAGTTGGGAAGAGACCATAGATGATAAATCCATGTGCTTCTTTTGTGGTTTTTTCTCGGTTTGTTGAAATCAGTGCGGGGCAAGGGCTTGCTCCGCTCTGGATGCTCCTGCCATGGGGTGAGCGACAGTGGGGCCTCCCTCCCTTTCTCCCGACCCTGTTTGCACAAGGGAGGAGGTAGAGAAAAAGCGGATCATGGTAGACTGACCACCCTCCCAATACTTTTTTAATTATCTGTGGCTGCAGGATGCCAGGTCCCTTCTCTCCTCAGCCCAGCTCCTGCCAGATGGGCTGAAGCACAGCCCGCCTGCATGAGCACAGTGGGGTCACGCTGGAGAGATCCCAGGAGGAATGGCACGGGGCCGGTCGTAACCACCCAGCGCGCTTTGCACCCTCAGCCTCTCTCTGTCAGCACTGGAAAACTGCAGGCACGGGGCCATGTGGTTGAGAGAAAAAGTCTCACAGGTGCTCCCCAGGCTGCTGGGCTCCTCCAGAGCTGGGAGTGGAGCTGTGTCATGGGGCCAGGGCTGCCTGCGCTCTCACTGCCCTTGCAAGAGACAAACCTGCACATCTGCCACGGCCTTGAGCTCTGCTTCACCCCTGGATCAATGTTAAACATCAGCCAAACCTGTGTTCCAGACTGAGGAGAGGGAAATTCAGCTCTTTTTGTTGGCCCTGGGCAATTCCTCTCTTAATCCAGGCACGTGCACGTGTTTTGGGTACATCACAGGGTATGTCTGGGCTCCTGTTTTTTTCCTGAGCTTCTGTCATGAAGCATCCATGCTTAAGGACATGGACAAAGTCAGAGCATCACTTGCATTTTTGGGAGAAAGGTTATGTCAAACTTGCCTACAGGTTTGTCTTGGCTCCGTGGAGAGGGTGCACCACCTTTACTGATGCTCTCTGGAGACAGAGGACCAACCAAAACCACGTGGAGCATAAATGCTAAGTAAGGTCTGGCTTCCTCTGCACCACAATACAAAGGAAGAGGAGAATCCACAAGATCTTAAAATCTTTAAACACGGAAGCTTTATAATAAATAAAGCCTAGATTTTACTGAACGATCTCCAAGTGATAAAGACTTACTTTGCCTTTGACAATGCGATTGGAATGGAGAGTAGCTGTGAGGCTGTTGCAGCCATTTGATGGTTTGCCCAAAGCCAGGAGCCTCCCCAGGCTGCAGCCCCACTCTCATGCACATGTTTCATGAGAAGGCGGCAGCCTGCAGAGGCTCCATGACCCAGGGCTGGGGGTGCTGCACAGCTTGGAGACCCTCGACCAGACTGGAGAGGCCTTAAACCCCAAAACAACCCAGTGGGGAGACAAGGAGTCTTTGAAGCTCCTCCAATCTGCCCGAGCCGCAGAGTGGGGTTGTGAACCTTGCCTGTCCTTCTCTGTGAGAATGTTGCTTTTACAATTAAAACCCACGCAAACCCCCAGCCCTTGCTACTGCTTGTTACCCCAGTGAAATATCTGACATTTGAGACATAATGGGAAGTCAAAGAATGTGAGGAATTTGGTGACTCAACATAGAGTTTATTATACCAGCCCCACCGTTTAAGCCCATGTAATGTAAAATTTTTTTACGGCATGTGGCACAGTTCTGTGGGTTAATTTATAAGCAAACAATTACTATTCAAATAGGTTTTTTTTTTTTTCTGTGCCTACATAAACTTGTTATCTGTTTGGCAGTGGGGGATGCTGCGAAGAAATGCACATTTACATTTTTTGCTTTGATGTGATTTGCTTTTCCTGGAGCAGCTCAATGGTGCATTGACGACCAGGGCTCACTGCTGAACTTGACCTGGGAGTGGCGTGGAGATAAGCCAAATGTTAAGGGAAAAGGAGCCCTTTGTGCAAAGATGCCAGGATATTAGGTCTCACTTTTAGGTCACACACTTGTTAGGGGTTCCTTCAAAGTGATGGATTCTTCTGCTAAAATTTAATGATGTCCGTTAAATCACAGGGTCATGAACTAATGCATGTGCTGAAAATGGTTTGCCAAGGGACCATGAAGACAAGGCCTTGTGTCAGGAGACTTCCAAAGCAAATTGGATTTTCCACACAGCAATGGCTGCGTTTGAAGGTCTGTCAGTGGCCTGTAAAATTCTCCACCAGTGATAACAAGACAGAATTGCCAAGCACTGAAGCAATGCCATGAGCATTATAGAACAAATCACTCCCCTCTCAGGACATAATAGCTTCTTGATCATCAGTCAAAGAAAGAATTATCCCAACCAGCAAACGGGCTGGAGGAAGCTGCTCCTGCTCTTCCAGGAGATTATCCCAGAGCTCCTGTGTTAAATCTGCTGTGGAGAGCCTGGGGGTTCATGAGTACATCAGTCTGGAGCTGAGCAGTTGGGTAGGTGGATTTTAGGCTGGGTGCACAGAAAAGGATGGAGCAACTAGATGTTGACTTGTATGGGGCCATCCAGCTGGCCCTGCTGGTGTCCAGCCCCAGGATAAGCCCTGCTCGGACACATCTGTGCTGAAGGAAAGGTGAACCAGTCGGGAGATGCTGTGTTTCTCTCTCTGCCTTCACGTCGTAGGGAACTTCATTTTTGTCCCGTTTCGCATTTGGTTAATTTGAGTTGATTTTACAGGTAATCAAGCTAAGGCAAGCTGTTGGGAAAGCAGCCTGAATCATTCCTACTGAATCCATGGGATACCTGCCTGTGTGTTATTGCTGCTGGTCTCAAGGCTGGTTTCTATCCAGTCTCACACCGGTTTGGCTGAACTGGTTTAAAAAGTAGTTTGGACCTAAGCTGCCCGAGTTCTGCACTTCCCTGTGCCCTCCCTGAGCTGCAGCTTGTCTTGCCACCTCTGAAAGCAGAGGGAAGTTAAACCCCACGCTCATCTGGCCCTGACCTTTCAGCTGAGATCACCCTGAAGAGGGGCACTTCCTGATTTCTCACCAAGGGAAGCTGCAGGCAGACAAATATCAGAGAATTTAGACAAATGAATGGCAGCTCTCTCATTCCAATGCTAGGTTTAGGAAAGGATGGCCATCCTGGGCCATCCCCATGGGCACTGCTGCTCGTGGACCAACGCCGGACCAGGGAACGTGTTGGTCAGGACATGCTGTCCACTGGCTTCTCCAGCCTGAGCCTGGATTGAGTGATGGAGGAGGCAGTTCTGGTTCCACCCAGTCTCTGAAGGATTTGATACATTGTGCTGCCAAAAGAAAACAGCATAAATCATTCTGGAGTGCTGAGCTATCTGGCGCCCTTGGAAGGAAAGTGCAGTGAGGGTGGAGCAAGAGGACACGAGGGTGGATGCTGCCTTAGACTGGAGTGGTACAAAAATGCCCTCCAAGCTGCCTTCAGAGCTTGAAAGGCGGGTGGCTCTGTCATGGCCACACCAAGTGACTTCTTGGAAGAGAGAGTGCCTGGGGAGTGCTGCTGGGGTGATGCTGCGTAGAGCCCAGGATGGCCCAGGGGTTCATCCCGTTGCCAGTGAGATGTGTGTGCATGTTTATGAAGTCTAACTCCCTGGGTGATGTCATGACGTGATGAGAAACTGGGTTATAAATTAAAGGAAGAAAAAAAAGTAGACCCCACTGTGGGTCAGATGATGGCAATAAATTCAGATAACAGCTCATCAGTGCCTCTTCCCTTGTTCTTGTATGTGTTTGCATTTTTTTTTCCAGTTGGGAGAAGAACTGGTGAGAAGCAGCTGTTTTTCATTTGTTCTCCATCCACATCTGATTCGATAGTCCTCCTTCTGCCCACTGAGACGTGCTCAGGAACTCTCCCAGCCCTCTGCTCACTCAGTTTCTGGGGCACCAAGGAGTTTGGGACTGCTGGAACTTTGTTTCACAGGCTCACAGCATTTCAGAGGTACAAAGGGCTCCTTCATGATCACAGGGCTCAGGTCCCACTGGGCCAAAGGGCACGGCCAGATCCTGCAGTGGGGCTGTTTATGAGGTGCTGTGGGTTTGGGCCTGGGAAGGCGGCGGTGGGGATGTGTTTCTCTCCCTGACATTGAGCTATTAATTTGATTTTAGGCAGTTCTGGGGCTCTGCGGCCCAAGAGGAGAAACGTATCTCTCCAGGCTCTGCAGTGTTCACCCCTGGGGCTGATGGGGAGGCAGCTGTGCTGCAAGGAAGAAAGTGGGCTGCGGTTTTGGACCGGTGGGAGAGGACAACCTAACGGTGAGGTGGGCAGTGTGGGAGCAGGGGTAGACCAAGGTGAAGGCAGGGGCATGCATCCCCCTGAATGTATGGCTTCCTAAAGGCTAAACAAGAGTATGGTGAGCTGCTGGCTTGTTGAAGCTAGTATGGAAACTCCCATCAGCTCCACTGAAGTCCAAATCGAACCTTTCCAGGCCAAGCCTGTACTGTTTCTTCACACCGTGCTGCTGGGGGGCTCCCATCAGAGCATTTTGCAGGCAGTTGCCTTCTTTCAGGAGATGGGTGTAAGGGTTTCACTCAGGACAAGGAGACTGTTCTGGTCCTGTCCTCCCTTTGCCTTCCCTTCCCCTCGCTACACAGCCGGTTGGCAAGGTTGAGATGTCTGGTGCTTCTCTCTTCTAGACCGCTGTTGGTGTCCAGACCCTTAGTGCGGACGCAAACCATTAGCAAGGGTGGCTGGTCATGGCATGGGTGAGCTCTTCACCAAAACAAAACAGAACCAGAGCTTCTCTGGTCAGCAGCCCCCCCTGAGGACAAGGGAGCCTGAGAACTTTTCCTCCTCCTTTGCTAGGTGGGAAGGGGATCTCCCGTGGCAAGTCTGAAGATGCGGGGTTGAGCTCCCGGTGCTGTGCCCGGGCAAGTCCCGGCCAGGCTCGCGTCTGTGCTCAGCAGTGAGCTGCAGCTCACGTAACCCTCACCTGTTCACCGATGGGAATGATGGGCTCTGTGGATTCCCCTCAGGTTCCCAAGTGAATTTCTGGGAGTCCCAGGTGATCTGGGGATTGCAGACGAGTGGGGATTACAGAACCCTCAAAGCCGAGGCTCCTGGAGAAGAAGGGGATGTGACCCTCCTGTATGTCAGACACAAACATGGAAATAATAAGGTGGGAAATGTTCTTGAACTTATCTCAGAAATGAGTTTTCTGTGGGTCAGCTTAAATTCCTGGCAAAAATTCACAGCTGATTTTATTCCAAACTTGTTTTCCCCATTCCCTTTAATCCATGCAGTTTGCATGCTAAGAGCCACAGAGACAATTCGAGCCCACGCGGAGGATCAGCCAATGTCCACGTGCCCCTCGGGTGTGCGCTGCGCCCTGGAGGTTTCCATGCAGTGGGAGGGTGAGGGGGAGTCACCCTGCCCAGGTGCTGGGGATGACACAAACCTTGGCCATGTTGCTGCTGCTCTGGCCTGCAGTGACCACGTTGATGCAGAACCTCCATCGGACTCTGTATCAACAAGTTCAGTTTCAAAAAGAAGGATAACTTGTTTTATTTTACCAAAGCTTTGTGAGATAGGGAGGTTTCCGGAGAGGATCTGCAATGCTCAGGCTCAGGTATCAGTTGCATAATTTCCTGTGTTATTTCAACACTCTTGTCTTTTTCCTTTTCTTTCTTTCTTTTTTTTTTCTTTCTTTTTTTTTTTTTTTTTTTTTTTTTTTTTTTTTTTTTTTTTTAATGAGCTTCTTTGCATACTGGGTAAGTCTTATATAAGCATATGTTGGGCTGGAAAATTTTTTTTTTCTGAGTATTTTTTTTGGCAGCGAACTCCTGGCACATGATACAGCACTCAGAGCCATCAACTGTAGCTGTGATACAGATGTTCATTGCCTGTATAATCTTTCTCATATCAAGCAATTACCCTGAGCCAATTTCTTTATTTTAAGCACCTTGTTGTGGGAACAGAGCTGTAAATGCATGAATTGCTGAGTTCCCTTATACCTTTTTACAGTAGACAAACAAAAAAATCAGCACAGGGCCTCAGTGAAAATCAAACATGAGGGCTGTTCTAGATAAGGAAAGACAGACACTAACTGAGAGTTTAAAAAAAAATCCCCTCTCAAAAGATACTCTGGAGAAGTGCCAATAGCACATAGCTGCATGGAGACTAAATAAAACCAGGTGAGTTTCCTGCCATTGTGGAGTATCAAATGTGATTTCCATTTGTGATGGGCGTGCTGTTTCTGCCAAGATCATCTGGAGGTTTTCATTTTAGGACTTATTATTTTTGTTGGCCTAATATAGAGCTACAGCCCAGAGTGCTAAAAGGGAACGTTGCAGCAATGACATTCACAGCAGATGAGGGAAAATGCCATTACCAGACTGAAAGGCTCTTCCTGGGAGAAGATTTCTCTATCTCAAGTGCAGATTTTAGGATTGCTTTGAATGCAGAACAAATGGGAGAATATGATGAAAGGGAGCATTAGCACTGGTCCTCACTGCAGAGGCACCAGGTGACATCCTTTCCAATTAAGAATCTGCCTCGCTCCAAAAATATCATTGAAAAACTAGGTGTGAACCAGAGATGTAGATCAGGCTGTTTTGCACTTCTGAAGTGATTACAGGGAGGCTGGCAAGCTGCCCTACAACAACAACAACAACAACAACACCACCAACAACACCAACACCAACAACACCAACACCACCAACAACAACACCAACAACACCAACAACACCAACAACACCAACACCAACAACACCAACACCAACAACACCAACACCAACACCAACAACACCAACACCACCACCACCACCACCAACAACAACAACAACAACAACACCACCACCACCACCACCACAGTTGGAGAGGGTTTCATTCTCCCAGAGCGATGTGCAGGGTGGAGCAGGGCTGGATGGGCCACAGGGTGTCGGGACATGGGGATCTGCCCTGGGTCCAGAGGAGGGCAACAAGGCTGGTGAAGGGCCTGGAACACAAGCTGAGGGAGCTGAGGTTGTTTAGCCTGGAAAAAAGGAGGCTCAGGAGAGACCTCATCACTCTCTACAACTGCCTGACAGGAGGCTGTAGCCAGGTGGGGGTCGGGCTGTTCTCCCAGGCAATCACTGACAGAACGAGAGGACACATTCTTAAGCTGCCCCAGGGGAGGTTTAGGTCAGACATCAGGAAAAACTTCTTCACTGAAAGAATGATTGGGCACTGGAATCATCTGACCAGGGAGGGAGTGGAGTCACCATCCCTGGATGTATTTAAGAGAAGACTGAACGTGGCACTCAGTGCCATGGTTTAGTTGATGAGGAGGTGTTAGGTCACAGGTTGGACTCGATTCTGTGGTTCTGTGGGTCAGCAGAGCCGCCACGGCAGGTGTGTCCTCCTGGCCATGCTCGGCTCCTGTCTGCCGATGCCGGCACCGGTTCTGTTCTCCCCCAGCTCAGGAGCCCCAGGATCTCTGTGCAGTCACACTCCGAGGCTGTGCCCAGTGACCGTGGGTCTGCGTTCAGGGAAGCCAACCAGTCCATCCGTGGAGCTCGTGCTAAGTGAGCATCGCTTGCAGGAATTTTGGGAGCAGCTCTTTGCCGCAGCTTGGAGCGCGCCGAGTTCACTTGAGCAAATGCTCAGGGGCTGCCTGGAGCCAGGCCCAAAGGGGATCCGCTTGCATGAATAACAGGAATATGCAGTAAAAATAGTTAATGGTGTTCTGAAAGGGGTATTAAACTTCCTGCTTCAGGGCTAAGCAATCTGGCCCTAAGAGGCCGGAATTAAACCGAACTTGCTGGAAAATGAGTGCAGATCTGCTACTGGATCAGGTGGTGGGAGCTCTGAGACATAATATTCTCCTGGAATCATGAATTTGGCATTTTTCAGGCTTTTGCAGATGGACTGGAGCTGATTTCTAAGCAGCAAATGTTTACTTGTAAAAATGTCACGTAACCGAATGACAACTTTCTTGTAAGAGATCTTTCAGAGCAGAGAGCTCAAAAGAAGGGCAGCCTCCTGCAAAATCCATACCCCTTTTGGAAAACGTACAGGCACTCCCATACTTGGCACCCCAAAAGTGTGCATGTCTCTGGTCTGTGTCTCCAGGTGCTGTCCTATTCCCGCTGTTATGGCTCAACAGGAGTGGAGCCACTTTCTTCAGCAAAGCCTGAGGCCGTCTGGAGACTGCAGAGCTGTGTGACTCCCTGACCCAGAGCCAGGAGGGCAGCGGCTGCAGGGACAAGGACAGGAGTGGTGACCGTGGCAGATCTGGTGGGACACTGGTGCTGGGGTTGGCCAAGGGGAAAGGAATGATCCCAGGAGAGCCATGGTTGCAGCAGTGTGCTTTACACCCACCTCAGCACATCTGGGCTCTCAGCACCCTCCCATCAGCCTGTTGCTGGGCCCAGGATCAAGGGGGATTATTTAGGTATTTGCTTGCTATCCTGAAGGGGTTCAATTGTTTCTGGAATAGCCGAGTCTGAGCTGGGATTTTGTAGGGATTTTGCGAGAGCCTCTGTAATGGACAGAAATTCTCAAATGGCCCAGAGAAGGTTCTTCTGTCAACCATTGTCCGTGGTGTTGGTTGGCACCACTTCTTCCCTTTGACAGATCGTGCTCTCTCTTCCAGAACTTCCATTTACAGGAGTCTCTGGCAGCCTGCTGCTTCCTAGATAGAAAATCCAACAAGCAGCCTGTTCCATCTCCTCACCAGATTCCTACTGTCATTTCCTCAGAGACAGGATCTCATCTGCCGCTCGATCTTGGTGCAAGTTTGCAGATTTCTTTCTCCGCTTCTTCACCAAACCATTATTTTCTGCACTTCTTGCTGGGAGAAGTGTCAAGATTCACTATGCTTCATTCCTAAAGAGAAGGTAGGAAATAGATACATTTGGAAATGTGGGTCTGATGGCTCCGATTTTGATTTTGTTTTCTTTCCCCTGAAAGGGAAGAACTACGAGGCAGGCTCAAAGCCAGAGGCAGGCTCAAAGCAAGCTGAGCCTGCTGGAAGCCAAAGGTAAAACATCCATAGCCCTCCCTCAGAGGGAGCAAAATTAATTTCAGGAGAGAAATGAATGGACATAGAGCAAGTATGAATTTGGCTTCTTGTTTCACAGGAATGCAAGAAATCACGCAGCTTAAGAAAGCCAGACAATGCAAACCTCACATAAATCTGGGGAGAAACCTAACCCCAAATACTTGCTGACCTTCACTGATGCTTCCCTTCATCTCACCAGTATTTTATTCTTCTGAAATCCAGCCCCACCACTGGCAAATCTTCAGAGAAGTCAGTTCTTGCACAAACAGGAAAGCAGACTCCCTTCCCACTAATTTAGGTGGTGTTTCCAGTCCATGGCCAGAGGACACAGGAGCAGGGAGGTGTGTTTGCCTCCAGGACCAGGCTTGAGGCTGGTCTGGAATCGAATCATTTCTCAGGTGGGCAGATCTAGCCCTTCCTGCGTGTCAAATTCAGAGCGAGATCAGGGGTAAATTCAGAAATTTCATCTGGTTTTCCTGTGCAGAACTGACTTAACGGTCCTGAGTGCTTCACTCCGTGCCACATCCAGTGTTGTCCAAGGGCTGGACCCTGCCACTGACCCTCCTTGTTCTGTTTCTCAGAGACTGTCTGGATGTAACTCAATCCCATTTCAATTTAATGAAGTGAAATTAAACGCAATGGTATTTGGGACCATCCACCCTCGGTCTTCTCCTCTCTTGTGACTGTCACAACTCCTGCAGCAGCATCTGAGATGATCAAAGCTTGGGGATCACCGCTGCCTTTGATTTTTTTCTTGCCCAGCCAAGATGTAAATTGGTGGAGGCCACACCGTAGACAGGAGGAAAAGGTGAACTTATGTCACTTCTGCAAGTTGGGTGAGCAGGACAAGAAGGTGATTTTAGGCAAATAAGTAACCTGTAGGGATGGGGTGAGGACAAAGGCTGGAAGATGCTGATTGGGACTGAGGTGGTGTGAGTGATTGGGGGGCCCTTTCCAGAAGCAGCCAAGGTGTCTGATGTGCTTCTGTAGCACTTTGCCAAACGGCCAAAAAGGAGCCAAAGCCAAAAGAAGCATCTGCTGCCCTCACACAGTCAAGCTGGCAAACTGGGCAAGCTGGTGTGGAAGTCACAGGGGTTTCTTGGAGGTCCATTTTTATCTGAGGCCTGGACAATTAGGCTGTGCAATCCCATTTCTCTGGGGAGGCAGAAAGCAGAGCTTGGGCCCAGGAAATGGGCTGGAAAAGCTGAAAAAGGGACCAGTAGTGACAGCTTGTTAATCTGAGGTGAGCTTAAATTCAGGGTGGTGAAGAGGGCCTGGCACAGGAGCTGGGGGCTGGGGGTAGGGAGTTACACTCCAGAGCAGGGCAGAGCATGTGCTAACAGGGTATGGTGGGAAAGAGCCCTTCCCAATGTGGCTGACCTCGACCAGTTCAGTGTGAATAAGCACTGGAATTACAACAAAGAATTGGTCCTGATGGACCAGAAAAGCCTTTGGACACGCTTTTTCCGTGCCAGTTTGTTCCCATTATAACCCACAGGACTTCTCCTAGGTGTGGGGCTTGCTGGTAATGTGCAGGTACATTATTCCTTTAATAAAGGCAAATGAACGCAGGGAATGCGTCTGTTTAATCTTCAGCTTGTGTGACCTGCAAAGAGTGAAACGGAAAAAGGCTCAGCTGATGTTCCAGACATCAGACAACAGATTTTCTCCACGTGGATCTGGTGCACACACCCAGCCCTAATATGCTTCCAAGAATCCCTGTCTGAGTCCTGGAAAAAAACCCCAAGCACTCCGTGTCGGGAGAGGCCAATCGAAGACCCAGGGCATGCAGCCTGTGCTGTTCACAGCTCCAGGTTCTGAATCATTTCCTCCATTCACGCGGCCATCTCTCCCCATCTGGGCTTGGGCCTGTCCAGCTCTCTGATCTCTTCACTTCCTGAGCCATGCAAGCTTCGAGTGCTGCCCTGGCTGTGCTGCTGTGGCCGGAGATGACTCCTCGGTGGACTGCCAGCGGAAGCACCCCTGGGTTTGGGAGAAGTTGGCTGCCCTGGCTGGATCCCTTGGGGCAGGGTACGTGGAGGGTCTCCAGAGGGCCATCGTGCACAACCCCATTCGGGAGAACAGAGAAACCTCTTCCCCCAGTGCTGGGTTTATCCCAAGGTGACCCCTCCAACTGTGTGTAGAATCTCCCTGACCCTGGGATACCTCTTCCTGCGGCTCCTGGACCCATGAGATGGACATAGCTCTGCGTGCAGAGATTGGTGGGAGGGAGGGAGGTGGTACAAGGTGGTGAATCCCCCAACAAGGGGTGAGTGAGTGCTGGCCTGGCCCTGGAAACGGGGCTGTCTCCAACCCCTGCGTAGCTGGCAATGTTCTTGCTGTTGGAATACGGACTACAAGTGGCTCGGGCTGGGATTTATCTGCTTCCTTCCAAGTCCTTTCCTCTGCTCACACCCTGGAGAGCTGTGAGGGCAGTACATGCACACATCCTGCAGATCCAAAAATACTCTGGCTGATGCCTGGAGGAAGAGCTATTTTTTACAATGGATCAGCTGCCAGAAATCCTCTTCAGCTTCTCTAGCCTCTCCCTGTGTTGTCTAACACACTAGATGTGTTTTGGAGCATCTGGGTCTTCACTAGACATAAACAATCAGACCTTTGAGAACTGAGGTATCTCAGGAGCCAACCTGTCCTTGCTCGAGAAGAAAATGTTTGCACAAGGGAAAGTGAAAACAACGTGTGAAAAGGTGAAACCAAAGACTTCGGGGAAATTCGTCATTAACATCTTTGGGCTGCCTGGCAGTAATTAACAAAGTGGCACAACCGCACGGGTGATAGCTCTGCTGCGTTAGAGGTGAAAAATGGGCCGGTTGGGGGAAACCAAAATGCACTCATTTCTTGAAACCGTTGGGTGACGTGTGGAACGGGAGATGCCCGCGCCCACCTGGCAGGACCTGCCCCGCCGGGCTTATCACCGTGAGCAGCCGCAGCACCACCAGTCCCCGGGCCAAGGGCGATTTTGGCTCGGCCAAAACAAATGGCAGTTTCCCCTCTCTTTGCAAGTTTTAAAACATAGGTTGTCATGCAAAGGAAATTGTGCACGATGATGATGAATGGTTGTGAAATACCATTTGCCAGAAATATTTCTGGATTCTGCAATTTAGTTGCAAATTATAGAACATCGAGTGCAGCCTTATGGGGAGGGTAAAACCAACCTTCCCCTGCTGTGCTGGGAGAATATTTATGACTATACCCTTCTTTTCCTTCTCCCACCTCACTCCACAAAGACATTTTTAGCTCCGAGGCGTTTTCAGAAGACAACATTCAGCCTCCAACAGCATGGCCGGGTCCTTGCTGGGACGAGCTGTGGCAGAGGAGCTCTGACAGCTCACATCTGCCGGCGGTCTGGCCCCACACCCCTTCTGAGCTATTTCAAGATGAGCAAAATGGAGTGGCTGGAAATCGTGGGTTTGTTCAGCAGTCCTGGCTATCGTGCTGGATGGTGCTGAAGTAGGCATAGCAACAGGAAAGGAATGTTCCCTGTAAAAAGATAACCGTGCTTTGCCGAGGACGTGGAACAGTAAAGTTTGTTAAAGCAATCAGTATGTGTCATAATGTTTATTTAACTGAGAGCAGGGACGATGGAAAAGCGTTGCAGCTGTGGAGAAGCCCGAGAGTGCTGAGAGGGATGGGGAGCGTAGATTTAGTAGCTGTCTTCCCTTGAAAAAAGAAAACAAGCTGTGCTATCAGGCAATCGATGGGGCAGATAGGGGGAGGGCACACAAGGTAGCTTCTGACTGCTGGCTCTTCTGTAGGGGTGAGGTTAGAGTTTTATTATCTGAAGTTCACTTTCAGGTTAACAGCTTTGAGGATGTGGTTGCAACTCTAAAGGGAACACATTTTAATTCTTTTCTAAACATGAGCTATTTCTGTTTGAGGCAGATAACCTTCTTGGCTGTGTGCTTCATCAGTGGTAGATAGAAAGATTGGAGCAGCAGAGTGATGCTTGAATTCTTCCAGCAAATAAAAGGGGAGAACTGGACACCACAGAGTCAACGTGGGGCCAAATTCTGGTTTAGCCCATGTCCTGGGGAGCCCTTGCAAAGAGCAGCTCTGGTGTGACTCCTGCAGAAGGCCAGAGCAAGGCAGAAACAGGACACTTGGTAATTGGTACAGCAATAGATGAAATCAAATACCAGGCCAGTGCTCTGGCAGTGGGATCTGTTAAGCTGCAGAGCAGTGCCAGGGGATCTGGCAAACTCACTGGACTTGCTGCAAGAGATAGACTTCCCCTGCTCCACCCCACTCCGAAAAAGAAGCAAAAAATTTTGCTCCCTTTTTTTTCTAACAAAAGTTAAAATTGGAAGTCATGTGAGTTTAGGGGTTTTGTTTATCTTACAAAGATTCAAACCTGTTTTGGGAAACACGAGCCTTTCCTTCACTCTGAAAACGGAATTTTAATTGAAGGCAACATTTTCTATCAATGAGGGGAAAAGATTGCCTCAGTTGTTCTGAGGCCAACTAAGCCTTAGTCAGCTGAATTCTTGCAATATTCTGAACAGAAACAAGGCTGCATTGGCTGCCCAGGCACGAGCCACCCTCTTCCCACCCAGCTCTCCACACTGGTGTATAAACGGAGCCTTGCAGGGACCCTCATTCCAGAGGCAGGACAGTGGCTCCTTCCAAACCTTCTCTCCTCCTTCCTCCAAATACACAGCCCCTGTGAGAGCCACCACTCGGCTCTCCCTTCATGGGGGATGAACGGATGAAACGGATGTGTTTCCTCCAGGGATCTGCTGGAGCAGCTCTGTAATGTTCATTGCTTTCCTCCTGCTCCTCTCTGCCGGCTCAACGACTATCTCTGTAACAAACTCCAGGCTTCCCGGGTCGCCCAGCAGAAAAAACCATAAAACCCATTTCAGAGACCAAATTGCCCATAATTTACATGCCTCTCCTCACTTTGAAACGCAAGACGGCTGATGATAACATCGGGAGTGACAGAAGTGGTATCTGTTGCTAATTACAAGCTGACATTACGGTCAAGCAGAGCCATGGGCCCCATCAAAAGCTTATTCAAAGTTGCTTTTTTCCTACTTCAAACACAGGCTGGACACAATGCCCGGCATTTTCCACCTTCAGAAAGAGCAATCCCTCCGAATTGGCCTGGCAGCTGCTTCTTCAGGAGAAAAATTGCTCAAAGAAGGAGTAAAAGTTACAACAACCTGGTCTTCACATCGACTGACCTGATCCTTTAATGGTGAGATTTGTTCATCTTTCATGGAGAAAAACAGTGACCATTTTTGATTTCTAAACCACCTTTCCCCTCACAGGTTCTTTCAAGCTGTCCTAAGGGCTCACCTGGAAATGGTCACCACATCCAGGTGGTCAACTGAGGCATGAAAGCGCAGTGGGGACCTGAGGCTGCTCCACGTTGGAGCTGTACAGCAAATCCTGCAGTGATGAGCCAGAGTGATGGGCAGGGAGCTCTGGTCTGCTGCTTTTCCCAGGTAAAAAGTAACAGAACGAGAGAAAGTGGCCTTAAGCTGCTCTGGAGGAGGCTTAGATTTGGTGTTAGGAAAAAATTCTTCATGGAAAGAGCTGTCAAGCACTGGAAAAGGCTGCCCAGGGAAGTGGTGGAGTCATTATCCCTGGAAGGATTTGAAAGGCAAGTGGATGTGGCACTAGGGGACATGGTTTAGTTGTGGGCTTGGCAGTGCTGGGGTAATGGTCGGACTCCATGATCTTAACGGTCTTTTCCAGCCTTAATGCTGCTATGATTCTATGATTCCTATGCCCTGTGGGACCTGTAGCAAATCCCATTAAAAGCGGTGATTAAACTCCCATTCACTCTCCCCACTGTGCTTTCCGGGCTTTGCCACAGTCCAGACTGGTTTCCTTCTTTCATCCTAAGGACAAACACACAATTGTCCCACCAGGCTCAGTGGCACTCGTGTCTCTGGTATAACCTTCTAGTTTTTCTTGCAGCCGTTGGCCATGGCTGGATGCTGCTGTGGAGGCAGCAAAAATTCATCCTGACCATATTTTCACAGTGCCATCACATGGTTTTTCATGGAGCTCCCCTTTGGGACTTCTCTGTTACCTACCACGGAAAAAGTGTCTTCACCCCCAGCCTATGAAAAGTCGGTCCAAAAACACGGCTTAGGAGACACAGCAGTCAATGAGTGAATGGATCCTGCACTGCAAACCTGGTCCTTGTAAAAACTAAAGGAGTTTCCAACCAAAACGTTCCACTGCCCCAACTACACCGTGGGGAGCAGGGCAGCACAGAGAGCTCTCTGCACCTTGCCTGGTTGGGCTAAATAAAACTCCTCGTGGAAAGCCTGCTGAATTTCAATGCATTCGTCTGTTTCTTAGATTCCTCGAAAACAGAAGCTGATACAATTTTCAGAGGAGAACTGGTACAGCAGAGGTTTAACTGGAGTAATCGAGTTTACTTGGCTTGAGAGCAGCCAGGCCCGGGCAGGAGCCCTGGGGCTGCCCTCTCAGAGGGCGCTGGTTTTCAAAGGTGCAGTTTAATCATGTGAAAGCTGTCTCTGTGGGGAGGGCCAGAGTGATGCTGGCTGTGAAACTGGCACCTTGGAATAGCTTTCCTTTGCCTCTAGGCTTCTTTCCCCTGAAGCTGTGGGATAAAAGGGAGAATCCAGGCAGACAATTCAGGCAGATAAGGACAAAGTAGCTCAGTGCTTTGTTTTGGTTTTTATGTTTTGTTTGCATGTTGCTTGAACTTGTGACTTGCCGAGTATCGAAAATGCTGAGATTTTCCTAGAATGTGACCGGTGTGAAGCAATTCTTGCTGTACTGCCTTTCCTTAACCCAGAGCCCTGCTGTGGGTGATGGGAAGAGGCAGGAGCAGCAAATAAAGGTTCATGGCTATCTCTTACCTGGTTTAGGGCTGCAGGGAACACGTGGGTGAAGGCAGGCAGCTTTGTGAGGGCGCTGCTGCCCATTGCTGCCTTTGTCCTTGTCCCCAAGTGCTGCAAGACCCTCACAGGGTACAAAGTAAACCTCAGAGGCTGGAGACCTCCAGCCACCCCTGGGAGAGAGAGAGCAAAAGTGGTGAGTGTTTGCTCCCTTCTGATGTCACTCTTCTGGGTGATCTCTGGAAGCAAATCCCCTCCTCTGCTGCCTCTAAGGCATTTTTAGCAAGTACCAAACTTGTGTTCCCGCTGTTCCTTTTGGGACGACAACGATGAACTGAGGCACCTTCAGCAGAGATTTTGGAGTGTCTGAAGAAGGGCAACGAAAATAGTGAAGGCTCTGGAGAACAAGTCGTGTGAGGAGAGTCTGAGGCAGCTGGGCTTGTTTATCTTGGAGAATAGGAGGCTATCTGAAAGGTCATAATGAGGTGGGACTGATGTCTTTTCCCAGGCAGCAAGCAATAGGACGAGAAGAAAGAAACAGCCTCAGGTTGCTCCAAGGAAGGTTTAGCTTGGTTATTAGTGGAAAAGGTCTTCACAGAAAGGGCTGTCAGCATTAGAACTGGCTGCTCAGTAAGCGGTGGAGTCACCATCCATGGAGGGGTTTAAAAGACAGGTGGATGTGGCACTTAGGGACACGGCTTGGTGGTAGGTTGGCAGTGCTGGGTTAACGGTTGGACTCCATGATCTTCAGGGTCTTTTCCAACTTGACTGATTGTGGGATTCTAAAGGGAAATATTAATGGTGTTTGCTGTCCTGGGCTTTGGGAGCTGCCACCACAAAGCACCCCAATGTCCGTGGAAAAACTGGGGGGTGTTTTATGTTGACCTGTCCAACACCTAATGAGTGATCAGTGTTCAGCCCCACAGTGCAAGTGGTCTGTACGGGACTGGTGGGTGCTCAGGAAAAACCACAGGCAGAAGGATGTGCTTGGCTGCAGCACTGGCTGCTCCCTGTGGCTGTGGAGATGCTCATTCCACGGTGCGGGCAGAGCTGCCAGGGAGCCCTCGCTGCACCAGGTCCCTTTGGGCTGGCTTGGCTCTGCAGTTGGCTTCGTGGGAGTGCTCTGGTGCAGGTTTCTGCACGTCATTCCCTCTCCATGACCGCAAAAGCAGTTCTCAGCCAGCCCCGGCCCCTGTGGCAGCAAACCCTGGTGCATACATGTGTGTGCACATGCTCTACCCCAGAGCAGTGCTGGAAGCTCAGCACGGGCTGCAGAGTCCTGTGATGGGCCACTGCTCTGCTGGGGAAGGGCTGGCCCAGGCTTGAGCTGATTCTGCAGCAGTGCAGAGATGCAGCTCCTTGGCAAGGCGAGAGGTGCAAACTGTAAAACCCGGTGACCCCCTGACCCAGGGTTGCAGGAGGAGCTGCAGCAGGAGATGCTGCAGCCACCTCAGGCAACTGAGAAAAGCTCTTCTCAGCTCTGGTTGTGACTGAGCCAGAGAGGCAGGCTGGGCCTTGGTTAGCCTGGTTTTAGAACGGGGGAGATGCCACGCAGCAAAAGGAAGTGCCAGTCCCTTTCTCGCAGGCTGTGGCGCCTCTGCCTCAGGATGCTTTCAGAAGTGTGGTGCATTTCACAGGCTGTGGAGTGCAGGATGGGTCCCTTCCAGTCCAGGTGATTTGAATGGCTCTGCTTTATGTCCTGAAAAGTATCTCTAGCTGTGGTTTATCCTTTCCCTGCCCTAACCCCATCCAGCTTGTCAGGCTGGGAATTTTGCTCTGTGAACATCTCTGCTGGATGTTTGAGAAAGCCGAAATGTCAGATTGACCTTTTGAGGTTTTTCTTTTCTCAAGGAAGAAGGTTTCTATACAATTCATGTCATGAATCAATCCAAAGGGATGCATTTTTCTGCACTGGTTAAATAAAAGATCATTAAACCTAACAAATGTTTCCCAGCCTGCCGGCACTTTCACGGAGCGTTCAGCTATAAATATGACCTGTGCTTATAACAACATAAACAACATGCTCCTCAAAAGCAGGACAGGCTATATACCTCTCTTCTTTTTATTTTTAAGCTGCCCGAGAAACGTATACACACATTCCTAATATGCTTACTTAAGCAGGAAGCAGACGAATAGTTTAAGATAATGTTTCAGCCTATTGTGAGTTATATGTGCCCCAAAGATTGTTTCCTTTATGTAGTAATTTTTCAAACACAGAGAGAAAAAGCTGAAAAATCTTGTCAATTCCTTAACCGTAGGGAAGATTTGCAGGAATTTCCACTGCGTTTCCCTCTCAAAGGGATATTTGAGACCACTGATAAGGGGAGAAGGAGATTAAATAGTCCTAATTCTTTTCATGTACTATGGAGACTAATTCCTCTTGCTCTCACCACCATGTCCAGCAGACTGGCTAGCTGCTGATTTCCCCTGCTTGTGGGGAGATCTGAGAGGTGATATGAGTTTTGAGGGCCTGGAGAAGGAGGGGATCAGTTTAAAGAAGGAAGATGCTTAATTTGTATGCAAAGTTTATTCTGGATCCGATCACACCGTAAGCTTCTGCTGGGCTGTTTTCCCCTCCTCTGCTGAAATATCTTTTGGCTGACATCACCAGCGGAACGCGACATCAGAGTGGCTTTAAAATGCTGCAGAACTCGGATGCTGGCAGCTGAGGAAGCCTCATCCCTGGCAGGGTGATCAGTGCTCTGCAGGCACAGCCGAGGGACACCGAGGGAGCCTTCCTGTGGCCTGTGGAGACGGGCTGGTTGAAGCTTCTCTGTCTTTGAGAACCACCCCAGACTGGACAAATGACCTGTTCTGTTCAAGCCAGCCTGCAAAGGAGAGGGTGGCAGGAGCTGTCCCAGGCATGCTTGTCCCCGGCCGGAGGGATGAGTCTCCACTGACACGTCCTTCCCATGGTGGTGAGGTGAGGTCTGGAGAAATCCTCCTCCCACGCCTCCTGCGTGCTTCCCAGGGTGGGAGAAATTCCCCCAGGGGTTTCTGAGGGTCCTGCTGCACCCCAGCCCCGGGCACAAATCCTCGCCCTAGCCCTGCCTGCAGCAAGGGCCGAGATGAGGACTTCATGCCAAAAATCGCAACATGAAAACCAGCCAACAGGCAGCTCACTGGAGCCAAATTCTGCCCTTGGCCACGCTTGAGCACCCGTGTTGAATTTTATTTTTGTCTCCAGGTCAGTCAGGACAATTATTGAGCCTTTTGTGCGCTGTGAGTGCTGCCCGGGTGTGTGGGGGAGCCCCCTGAGCTCGATGGGTGCCGGGAACGGGGAGAGAGGAGGGGGGAAGAAAGACGAACTGTTTAACTTGTGAGATGCTTAGATGGGCTACAAATAGCTTGGCTGGTGTGTATTCTTCCCTCTCATCACCACTGCATGTCTGGCCCGGTGCCATGGGAACCCAGAGGGACAATCGTCTGCGCCCATGGCAACGCTCCTCGGGTGTCATTCGCCCTCAGCCCCTGGTGCTGAGCTGTTGTGGTGGCTGCAGACCACAATGAAGGCAAAGAGGAGAAGCTTGGGACTCCTGGTGTCAGGAGTAAATTAAAGCTGGGTGAAGAATGAGCATCTGATGGTGGTTTCCTCAGCCTGGGATCCTGTCCTGAGTCAATGGGGACACTCAAAGCCTGAGGAGTAGCTTTGTGGGGTGTCCTAAATCTGATAGACAGCTCTCTGATAGGCAGATAAAAGGCAAGGATATATAAGGAAATAATTGCAACAGAGTTGGAGTCTAATTAAAATGGTGGTTGTTGGTCAAAAGTGAGAAGAAAAATGCAGCCTGAGAAAAGGCACATGTGAGCAAACAGACAGGAGGGACTCTGATCCTCCATTTGAGAGGGAAAAGGAGGTGAGGGCCATGTCTGTCCCCTTCCAGGACCCTGGGATTGGGGGGGTCCTGGAGGCAGGACCATGCATCCTACATCTCACCCCTTTGGGGCAGGGTCTGCCTTGGGGCCCGCCTTCAGCAGTGTGTGGAGGTGCCTGCTCAGACCTGCCTCTGGTAAGCAGGGAAAAAATACTTTGGGAAAGTCTCCAGTGCCCAGCATGGTCCATGGGATGCGGATGCCATGGCTGAGGTCAGTGGGAGCAGCGATGCTCCAGATGACTGCAGAGCTTGCTTGCCCAGCTCTGTGCGTGGAGTTCTTTGAGGCTGCTACTCTCGGAGCTTCCTTAGGACACGCTGATCCCTCAGTGTGGGGACGTCTGAAGTGCCCCTGCAAGGGCTGAACCCAGCCTGAGGTACTTCCTGAAACGCCTCAGGCTTGTCCTCTCATCCAAACACCATCTAAAGTTAGAAAACAGCTTTATCTGTGTCCCTGGCACTGCACCGCTCTGGATGTAAAGTCAGGCAGCATCATTTCCCAACCCTTTGATGTGGTGTAAACACAGCGATGGGTGCAGTGACCCCAGCTCGGCTGGAGCCTCAGCAGGTTTGGCACGTGCGCTGTCCCCCAGCGAGGAGGGTCTGCTGGGAGGGGCGGTGGGAGCTGCAAGGGATGTGGGACACGTCCTGCTCCCCGTTTCCTTGGCGCTGACCCTGCTGAGGGCTTGGGGCTGCTCCCGGGAGCCGAGTAGCTGACACAGGGAGCAGCAACTGCTCAGCCACTCTCATTAGGGCTGTTTGCTTTCCACAGTGAACTGTGTGTCACACTGAAAACTGACACTGCAGAGGGAAAACAGTGTCCTGTCTTCCCCCACCCCCTCGTGAAGGGACAGCTTATATTTACTTGTAAAGAGATACGGGTGATTTGGTGAAATAATAAAGGAGTCATTAAAGAAGCAAAAATCCCCAAGTAGGGAGAAAAAGTAGAGGGTTTATTCTTTGAATTACGTTTTGTTTTAAGCACAAATACAAGCCCAGCAGGAAGGGACTTGTCCCAGAGGTGCCTGAAGGGTCTTGTGGCTGAGAGAGGAGGTGGCACAGGCAGCACGGAGCTGAGTCTGGCCACGCTGGTGTGTGGATAAGTGACCCACACTGAGTAACAGCTCAGTTGTAATCCCACTGGAATTGCCAGTGAGTGGACAGAGAGACCTCGAGATGCGGTTAGGACAAGTATCCAAACTCCCTGATCCTTACGGGATCATTAGAGCTGGTAAAAGAAGTTTAGCAAGAAATGGGCCATCTCTGAAGGTTTCTGATGCCTCGTGCCACTCCTCTGACTGCTACTAGGAAAGGGCAGGGGTTGTGACACTGGAAACCACTGGCAGCTCTGTTTGCATTTCATTCTTCCCTTGTAAATGCAGTCCACAGAGCTTTGTTTGGAATCCTCCTATATTTGAGCCAAAGTTTGCGCAACAACGGTACCAGGACAAATTGAAATGGAGATTAAATTATACACAGGAGTGACGTACAGCAAGCTGAAATGACTTTGCTGAGCTGCACTTTTCCTAGAGGAGAGGTGCGTCCAGCACCCTGGCACAGTGAGACAGGGCAGTGTGTGTGTCTTTACACATCTCTGTCCTTTTCTGCACTCCTTATTCCAGTGCTTGTCTTGTGCTGACATCCTTTGGGTTAAGTGCATTGTGTCTGCAGTCAGCAGCAAAGCTCAAAGGGAGCTCCAAGCCCTCTGTCCTTGTTTTGGTTTAGTCTAATTCACTCTAAAAGGCTGTTTTGGTTGAATTTCCCTCTCCATGCCCTACCTACCCTCCCCTCTGCTGCTTCTGTCTGCTGTGCTCAGAGGTGCCGCCAGTGCTATCTCGGGAAGGAGCTGGAGTCAGTGCTCTGGTGAATTATCTCATGTTTGTTCAGTGTGAAGCATTGCACTGCTTCCAGCTGTATTGTTGTTCTTGGCTTGGAAGTTTCTCGCTGCTTTCTAATTTGAACCCAAGCCCTGGTTCCCTGACGACTGCAGCGGTCTGCCCGTGCACAGCCCAGCGTGTGCCAGCCGCACGGGGACCTTGGTCCTGGCCAGAGGGCTGCAGAGGGGGTCTTTAGTCCTTGCTTGGAGTCATGAGGACACATGGTTTCAGTCAGATGGCCGAGCTGCAGGGACAAGGGACCGATGGATGAGACTTTGCCACGTGGTCTCGGCTCTGCGATGGACATCCTGCATGTGTGTGCTGTGCTTCAGGGCCTGTGGCGTGAGGCAGGGTGAGGATAAGCCTGATGTGTTCTGTAAGGATCATGCAGTGGTGAGGGGATTATTTCTCAGCAGTGTTAGAACTTTTTCAGTTTCCGTTGATTTTTCTTTTAATTTTCCTCCCAAATCTTCTCTGTGGGTATAAATGCATAGAGAACGCACTTAAGTATCGGGCTCTGCAGCTCTCTAAACAAACCATAAATCCACACCTCCATGTGGAATCGATAAGTTAGTCACACCAGATGGGTTTTTAATATATTTTGAAAGTCAGTAAAGGAAAAAATTGTAGGAAAATTGTGCTGCCTTCAGCGGTGACACCTGCCAGCCCATGGGATGGGCACGGCAGTGTCCAGCAGAGCTCTGCACACGGAGGGGCTCAGGGAAGGAAAACGACTTGGTTTCTCACATCCAGCATCTACATATAATGCACTTGGCACGATTCTCCTGCTGGGCTTTACAGGTACAGGAATGAGAGCCCGAATGAGAAAAACATTGGGGTGGGGGTGGTGGGGAACACTTGGCTTAGGTTTAGTAAGGGAAAACTCTGGAATAAGAAAGGACTGTGCCATTGCAGCAGCTGATTCAGCCTGGTATCCAGCCTGGAAGAGGATTATGGGTTGATTCCAGTACCTGGTTGTTAAAATGACAGATTTTTTCCATGGAAACCGTTTCTCCTGACTGTCTCATTCACACTTTATTTTCCTCATTCATCAGTTCCAGGTGAACCCAGGTTTTTCCACAGTAGCTGGCCAGAATGGGTTTTCTGAAGACTGGTTGAGATTATTTGGTGTGAAGAAAACTGGATTTGACCCCAATTGAAAGCAAGTGGGATTACACGTTGATGGAGCAAACCGGCAAAAGTGACAGGTATCAACAGTCACAGACAGATTCATGAAATCTTCTCAACTTGGATAAACACACCAAATTATTGGGATTTCAGAGATGCTTGAATTAACGTTGGATGCAAAGCAATGTTATCTCTGCAAAATAAATTTAGCTTTGGCTGTGCAGTAGAGTAATCGTGGGGTGCAGGTTAGGCACGAGTGTTAGTATTTTAAAAAATATTTCATTTTTTTGGAGCTGTTTGTTTCTGTTCTGGAAATGTGCTTGTCCTGTGCTGGCTACAGGACAGCCCTGGAGTG
This sequence comes from Mohoua ochrocephala, assembly GCA_013398855.1. Taxonomy (NCBI): domain Eukaryota; kingdom Metazoa; phylum Chordata; class Aves; order Passeriformes; family Acanthizidae; genus Mohoua; species Mohoua ochrocephala. The sequence goes on along the minus strand of VZTA01009262.1, from coordinate 562,409 downwards.
AACCTGCGCCCACTGACACCTGTTTATCCTGGGTGATCTGCATGTCAGAGCCCACCCTAGGCCTTCCTACAGGTTCCCAAAGTTCACTCTGGATTTATGCCTGAAAGATGCACTTAATCCTTTGATTTCATCGGAGTTTCTGGTCAAGGCAGTGATGAATCTAGGCATGTAGAACTAATCTTTATGCACTGTGGTGCCATCCCTGATTAAAACCGACGAAACTACAACAAAGGCATATCTGATTTTATATGAAATAAAAAGGTATTTCAAGTCTTAGCGTTAAATGGCACAGGGGTGGGGGTGAAATTTATGTGGTATCTGATATAAATCACCATTTGGCTTTCTCGGGCCCCTGCAACCAGCGCTTGTGAGCTACCACTGCTCCCACAGCTAGGCTGATGTCACTGGTGTTGCATATACAAGGACACAAGCAAAAGCCAATTCATGATGAATTCCACCCGAGGACACGGCGAGAGCAGCGCCTGCCAACCAGAGGATGAGGTCATTGCAGGAATTCTTTACATTCTGCCTTCTGCACGGGGTGCCCGAGCAACGAGAGTAAAACCATAACAATAACCAACACATGGGAAGCTCTAAATGGCACTGGGGCGGTTTTTACTCCCCCTGGTGTGCTCCCCAGAAGAAAATGGAGAGAATAAACTGTTAAATTAGGTCCTGTCTTGGTGGAGACTACATAAACCCTGCAGAAAGCTCTGTTGTTCATTAGGAGTGCGCACACAGGGGGCTGCAGGGGCTCTGGCCCCAGCCCATCCACACTCGCAGTGGTATCCACACCGCAGGCTGCGTGATGGAGGGGCCTGTGAACTGCTTTGAAGCTCTGCCATCCGTGCTGTGGCTTATTAACCATAAAGAAAAGTAATTCTGTGAGTTCTGAAGCTCCTAGAGCTCAGTTTACCATTGATTGGTGTCTAGTGGCTCGTTGGAGTTTTATTAATTGTATTAAAACTACAGCATGAGCTCTGTTGTCCTTAGAAGTCAGAAAATCCAGACCAGTAAGAAATGTTGCTGGCTTAGGTTCCTCGGGGCATGACAATCCTGACCAGAGGTTTTCCCTCCCCAAAGTGGGGGGCCTAACCTCTTCCCCTGCTCCAAGAGGTTTTTCCTGGTGCGCAAAGGATTGATTTTTATGCTACTGCCTTTCTCTCACTGGGGCTATCAATCGAGCTCTTTTCCCTTCTACCCACTTACTTTCTTTTGCCAAAAGTGAAGTAAGTTAATATCCCAGACCTGCACTCCTTGTTGGACGTGGATGACAGGCCCAAACGCTGGATAGGACGGAGCGAGCGTGCAGTGTGACTCCATAAACCTCGTTTCATTTGGAAAGTGGGAGAAAAGACCTCAGTAATGAATTTGAATCCTTGTGATTAATGAACGGAGCCAAAGAGCCTTCATTTTGCTCATGGCTGTTCTGTGGGTGAAGGCTGTCTGTATTTGACAATTTTATTATTTGCTGCTGTTTATTCTTTCATTTCTAAGGCAGGAGGCTTCGTGGCCCTTTCCATAGATTTTGGAACCAAAAGAGACTTTAAATCATCCAGGCTGCGACCTCCTGTATAGCACAGGCCAGAGAATTTCAACCCTTATTGAACCCAATAACTTCATTTGACAAAAGCACATCTTCCAAAAACCCATCCAGCCTTGATTTAAAGGCAAGGCATGGTAGCAGCTTTGGGAATTGCCTAGAAAAATATGGCTTCTGCATCTGCCTTGGTGTTTAATGTTATTCTCAGGAGAGGAGGGGAGTGGGGGGAATAACAACCCTTGCTTGTTTTAATGCCTTGGCAGCTCTGGTTTATGACCTCGTGCTGCTGGTATTATTCCCCAGCTTTTAGCAGTGTTTCCCTGACCAGCCTTCGCTCTGGGTGTTTGTTATTCTGGGCACTGACGCGTTTTGGGAGATGCCAGGTGGGGAAAAGCGTGGCGGGTCTGGATAGGTTCAGTGAAGGTCTGACTTTGATTTCAGTCTGGAATGGGCACTGAAAGAGCGGTGTGAACACCTTCTCACTGGGGCACTCAAACCTACAGAAACTCCATTGTTTCTCTTGTTCTCCAGGAAAAATTAAGGCTCTGTCTTGCTCCCTGTCCTTGCAGGACTCTTATCTGCTTGGATCTGAGCTGAGGCCACGACTTCTTTTAGGGAGGTTCCTCCAACAGCTGCCAGATGAAAATTGCTTCAGTTCCTCCAATCAGGCTGGTTTTGAACCACTGTCAACAGGGTAATAACTGCATATTCCTATTCTTCCACCCAGCCAAATCCTGAGCTGGGCTTTCTTCCTTCCTTGTCCAAATGTTTGAATAAGTGAAGCCAAGTTTTCTTCTTTTTTCTTTTTTTTTTTCATGAAATAATATTGCCTTGATTCATGTAGATGTTAAATAAACATGTAAAATAAACGGGCTGAAGCGGGACTGGATGTAAAGCTGAATTCCCATGGTCCTTGGCTTCGAGGATCTGCTCTCCTGACCTTTGTGGCAGGACGGGATGCCTTTGGTGCTCTGTGTATTTCAAATGGTCAGGCTGCTCTCGCTTTCCTTCTTCCATGATTTGACTGGGAAGGGCTTCAGGACAAGCAAGACCAGAAAAGACTTCCAGGGACCGGATGGCTCCCGAAGCCAAATGGTCCCGTTGTCATTCATGTTTTTGGACATTTACTTTTCAACACTGCGGAGGTAAAAATGCCTTTTTCAACATTCCTCCTGCAGCCTTTGCCTCTGCTGTTTGTCCCTTTTGGAATAAATCCTTTTTCTCTTGTCACAGCTCTCTTATGATCAAGCACTTCTCTGTTTCCCCTTGCTCTCTTCTCTCTTAAAACCAAGGAACTCAGGGAACAGTAATTTTTGGGGAAGTGCAGCTAATAAATAGACAAAAGCTTGGAAAAACCTCTCTCACCTCTACCCCAGACCTGCCATGGTGACCCTGGGCAGGTTCTTCCATCTGGATTTGGCTCTTTCCTTTTTGTCCACTGCTCTGTGGTCATGGTGTCTGTGATTCCTTCTCTGCGTGCTGGACTTTGCTTTCCAAGTGGGACGTTTCATATTCAAATATGTAATTTTATTTTCTTTTCACATTTTTTGGCACCACTCCCTTGTCTCTCTGAACTCATAAACAAAGCCTGCAAAGATTAAAGAGCCTGAGCTGACAGTGAAATAAGGAGCTGCATCACTTTTCCATGCTGGCCTGCTGCTCACTCCTCCTTCCTGTACCTCTGCCTGCCCTCAGCCGGGGTTCCATGCAGCGCTCTGCTCTCTTTCCTCTTTGGAGCAACGTTCGTGTCTCCATGTGCTTCCCAAAGCCCCAGGCTGTAAGGGTGCTTTAAAAATAAATCATTCTATCACCCAATTGCTGTAGTGTTTAATTACCCCCTACTTGATGGAGATGTCTGGAAACATAAACAGAAGGGATTCCAGCAGCTCTGCCGGTGTCTGGATGTTTGAACCACAGTGTGTGTTTCATTCTCTGTGCTTTGCCACCCGTCCAACATCTGCTTGTCTCACTTCCAGCACAGGATTGCTCTCTGCACGCTCAGTTCTGCTGCAGTCTGGGTCTGCTAAGGACCTCCAACCCAGAAAGGTGGCAAAGCAGAAGGGGACTGTGTGCACTGATCACTGCACTGCTGCAGAGGGATGGCATTAGAAAGCACGGTGTCACCTCCAAGGGTAAGGGAGTTTCAAACTCTCGGATATTTAGCGCCTCACACACTTAAATTTATTAATATATTTTATCCCTGATTAATGAGTTGCATGATACCTGAGCCTTTTTACCCTCACCTGTGCTGTGCAAGTGCTGTGTTCTCCTGCAGCTGACTGTGCTCCAGGCGATGGGCAGGAACAGGCATGCTTCATTTCATGACCTCACACAAACCAATTACCCCATTTACAAGCAGCGTTGTGCTGTGCTGAGTCAAAAGCCAGTTTTACAGCATTTTAACACCAGGAGTTAATGTTTCTTTTCTTTCCCTTTTAAGAAGGGAGCTGTCATTCATCCTTTCCCTTCTTTAAACCTGATAGATAAATCTGTTTTGACTTTTCTGGTGTGCCTCGGTGAACTCCCCTGCAGGTTTAGGCTGGTATATGATGAGGGAATTGGGGTTACCTTTCTTTCCCATAAGTTTAGTAACAATGTGTGAGGTTTATTTTCTTTCTCTTGTTTTTTTTTCAATTTTAATGAAAGTCGTGGGCATGCAATGGTTATTGCATCTCTGAAACTTGTGCTGATCCAGGAGCACTGAACTCTGAAGCACCTTTCAAAGTCCCAGATAGTATATTTGACTCTGTTTTCCTGAGACATTTGAGAGTTCAGAGAATTATCCAGACTTTATCCAAACTCATTAGAAGCTCTTGGTCCAGACTGAGATCTGGAAACTTCACAAAATTAGAAGCAACTTGTATGAGGTTTCCACTGCTCCTTGGTTTTGCCAGAATGGAGCATGAAGAGATCAGCTTCTCTTGTAGTATCATGGCCTCGGGTACCTGCCAAAGCCAACAAAACGCAGAGATGTGCAAACATGCTGAAATAACGCATGACTAAAAAAGATGTTAGCTCGATGTTTTCTGACCTCAGCAGAGGGTTGGCTTGAGTCTGCCTGGTTCAGCTTTGGGCTGGTCGCTTCTTTTGCTGAATCCAAAACCAGAGGCCCCGGCGGATGCCAGGAACCAAACTCTGATCATCGTGTGTCTGCTGCGAGCAGTGGCGGGGCCTCAGAAGCTGTGTTGAGGACCTTCTCCTCCTCCTGTGAGGGAGGAACAGGAGACAACTTTGTCCAAATCATAAGGTCAAACCCAAACTCGGAGTTTGTTTCGTTTGGGTGTTTCTGCTTCCACCCTTCCATCAGAACAAGGGAAGTGGGGCTGGGCTCCTCCTGGAGCACACGCGCAGTGGTTGTGTTGGCTCTCTGGGCTACTTCAGCCCACCAGGTCACCTTTGTGGCAGCACTGAACCCTCACACCGGGCCTTGCTTGCCTTGGCCAAATGGGAGGGCTCCCAGAGCGGCCTCAGAAAGCCCCAGCTGTTTCTGCAGCCTGAGGAATGTGTGCCGATGAGCACTTGATCAAATTATTGTCCTGTGGCCAGGGGTTGTCATTCCCGCGTTTCTGCAGGCTTGCTCCATTCACCACGTTCTTGGCGCGATGGTAGCAGAGGCTGGAGGAGGAAGGAAAGGGATGCAGCAGCGAATCTCCTGGGATGTGTGGCAGGCCAAGGAAAACTTTGCTTTTTTTCCATGTGTGATATTAAAGGTGGATCATTAACCCATCAGCCCACGGCTGGCAGCTGTGGAGCTGTCACTTCCTTCCCTCCTCCGTCAGATGAGAAGTTCACGCGGAATGAGCACGCGCGGCCGAGAGGATTCCTTTGCTGGAGGTGGAGACTGGGCTGTGATCTTGGTGAACTGGGAAGTTATTTTTGACTCTGTCCTGCAATTTGATTTTCTTTTCCATTGGATGGTGGGAGGGGTTGGGTTTATGTCGCTGTTCTCATTTCACTGCATTTTGGGTGATGGCCAATTGTTCCCAGTTGGGAACAAACCAAGGTTTTCCTAAGCAAACAGAAGAAGGGGCATCAACTGGGACCTGCCACCTTCTACACTGCACACTCTATTTTTCTCTTGCTCTCCGTCTGGAGATTCCAAAAGTCTTTTCCACTCGCACGAGCTCTGTCTGAGGGAAGCTCAAAAAGGAGAATTGATGCACAAAAAGTTGAAGCCGCTCCAGATGCAAGGCCCAGTGTCCACGCAGTGGAGAAGGCAACCACGCTCCGCAGTGTGGAATGGCGTGGTGATAAGGGGGTTCTACCAAAAAGAAGGCAAAATACCTGTTAGAGCCAGTGGAAAATTTTATGGGGCATGGGATTGCTGAGTTTGGCCCCGTAAATATTCGTACTGCTGGATTTGTGGTTTAATCCATGGGTCCTCTTTAAAAATTAGAACTTTCTTGAAGAAGAGCTCCCTCTTTCCCTGCTCTGTTTGGTCTCTTCTGCTCCAGGGAATAGCTCCTGGCTTGCCTGAGCCTTCCTCCCCACTGCGGCATGGCACAACTCCCCTGTCAGCAGCACACTGTTCTCATTGACTTTTATTATTCCATGGTCTAAATTACTGTGTGCTTTGATCTCCTGTTGGACTTGCTGCTTGGAAAGGGGGGGAAAGGTGGATTTTTATTTTTTTTTTTTTCCACTCACACAGAAAGATCAGGCTACGGAAAGGGATCTAATGCCAGGGAGATACTGTGTGGTTTTGAAGTCTTTTGGTCGAGAAAATGCTATAGATATGTAAGTCTCAAGGAGGGATGGACTACTAGATTTTATCTCACCCTGTGTCGCAGTACCACACATCCTTGCGAGCTGGGTGCCATGGTGCTGACATGGGTGCTGTCAGTGCTGAGCAGAGGAGACAAATGAGATTTGGAAAGAGTCGAGGCTGTTTGTGGGTAGTAGGGGATGGACACCATTGTCGAAGAATCCCAGAAGGGTTGGGGTTGGAAGGGATCTTAAAGATCATCCAGTTCCACCCCCTGCCATGGGCAGGGACACCTTCCACTAGCCCAGGTTGCTCTGAGCCCTGTCCAGCCTGTCCTTGGGCACTTCCAGGGATGGGGCAGCCAGAGCTTCTCTGGGCAACCTGTGCCAGAGCCTCACCACTCTCACATTAAATAACTTTTTCCTGATATCTGACCTAAACCTACGCTCTGTCAGTTTGAAGCCATTTCCCTTGTCCTGTCACTGCAGGCCCTTGTAAAGAGTCTCTCTCCATCTTTCCTAGAGGCTCCCTTCAAGTATTAGAAGGTTGCAATTTGGTCACCCCAAAGCCTTCCCTTCTCCAGGCCGAACAGTCCCAACTCTCCCCGCCTTTCCACACAGCAGAGCTTCTCCATCCCTCTGATCGTCTTGGTGCCTCTTCTGGACTCACTCCTGCAGCTTCAGGTCCTGCCCGTGCTGTGACCCCAGGGCTGGAGGCAGCTCTGCAGGTCTCACCTGAGGGAAGCAGAGGGGCAGAATCCCCAGGGTGAGATTCACCCTGCCCTTGGACTGAAACTTATCCCATGGGATGTGCTGAGTTGCTTGTGGGGATATTCTGGCAGAAGGTCTGGCTTTGCTCTGACAGGTCCTTTTGAGCTCTGCTCCTACCGTGCCTTGTTTTTCTCCCAGCCCCACACCTGTAGGTAGTGGCTGCTCATAGCTTTTGCTTCCTTGGGTTCTCAACAGGCAGGTGCCACCTCTTCCCACTGCCATGCCTGGTGGTGCTGGTGATGGCACAGCTGCCATGGCTGTCGTGCCAGTGCCAGAATGTAGCTGGGACACACTTCACTGAGGTGACCCTTGGCAAAAGCAATGCTGGGGATGGATACTGCTGTCTCCACTACGGGGGCCATCTCTAAGCCTGGGAGCCATTCTCTTGGCCAGCTGAGATAGTTTTTCACTGGAGGGACTGGCCAGGGCAGAATTGGTGCAGGAGGAGGCTTGGGAAAAGCACCTCACTTTCACACTTCCCTGATGTTCAAGGTGTTACATCCATATTGCCCTTGGATGTTAACTTTTGTGAAACACCTGAGCTGCTGAGGTTGCGTAAAGCTGACAGTGCTTTTGGGGGAAGGTGTCTGAGCATGTGGAAGGAGGTGGTGTGCATGTGAATAATGAGCTCTGGTCTTGGGACTAGTAAAATTCACTAGCCAAGGGCTCTGCTAGGAGAGCTCCCCAAATGCAGTCCTTACACCGCTACTGCACTTCCAAAGCAGTCGTGATGGTGGGCAGTGCAACTGGGGGCAGCGCTGCTCAGGATGTTGGAAAAATGGCTTTGGGCTTGGCCAAGAGCCGCAACGTGTCTTGGAGAAAGGAGAGGAAGGATAGACCCCAGAGGCTGTGTTTCTATGACCACAGCAACTTCCTCTGACCCCTGCCTGCTCATCAGCAGGCTAGGATGGTTTGAGCCAGTGAAAATCACTCCAGTACTGCACGTGATGTTGATGACCCCTCCAGAGGCTCGGCACCACTCAACACCCTTTTAATCTCCTGGCGTCGGTACAGGAACAGAAAAGCTTGACGAGAGCTTGTCCATTATCACATTGTAGAGCAGCTCCTCAAAAGCCGAGGTCCTAGAAACAGTTAAGCCTTCCCAGGCTGCTCCAAAGGAGACATTTTTAAGCCTCAAGTAAACTAATGGGTCAGCACAGTAACATGTCCCTCAGTAAACCTTTGGGGTCCTGATACTGCTCTTCTGGAAGAGGGCACGTGCTTTTCTTACTTCAAGGATCCCACCACCCCCATCAGTCGTGTCAAGCTTAGCCTGACAGAGAAGTGGTAGTAACCTAAAAGGAGATGGCTCCTCTTATCTGATTTGGATTCCCTTACTTTAGGTTGAATTCAGAGACTATGACCAAACCCCATGACAGAACTCTATGAACTGTTTTGAAAACAATCCAGGCTTTGTATCTTGACTGTTCAAGAGTAGAAGCTAAAACAATCTCTGGACACTGCAGCTGCTGTTTGCAGGTTTTATCCCTGGAAGAACAACGTTTTCCTTATGAAACCTGGATTTGCGTGCCATACAAATGCATCGTCCTGCTCATTCCACAGCCCTGCAAGCAGAACCTGGGGCCATATTCGCCCGAGCTGTCTCCATGCAGAGCTCCACCTCACCAGGAAGGAGAGATCATGCATGTAGAAACATGAGTTGCTGTATGAGATCACTCCCGAGTAAAGCCAATTAGAGAACTGACTGAGGTTGCTCTTTTCATCAATCTCCAGGGAAATGGCCAAGTATTGGAGATGGAAGAGGGATTCTTGTGCCTGGAGAACCAAGAAGACTATGAATACGTGCCCACTGTGTGGAGAAACACCTTTTCAGAGAATCCCTTAGTCTTGTCACATCTCAACTACCAGCTGACGTCTTGGATTTCTTTTCACATAGTTTGTTGTCTGTGTAGTTACTCAGCAGATTTTACTTCTTCAAACTCATGTGAGCAGTTCCCTACATGTTCAAGCACCTTTTAATGTTAGAGAACCGATCACAGCCTCAAGCACGGGATTTACCCTACCATGGCACCTTCCCACGCTCGTGTCCTCGAAGAGGGCTCAGTGGAAAACTGTTCCTCTTCACGCTCGACTTTTTATGCTCTTATTCTCTCCTTGTATTAGTGCCTGGTTGCTGTTCTCAGTGCTGCAGTGCCAAAGTGTCTGACAAAGGAAATGACACTGATGTTCATGTTAACTCTCCGACAGTGTAAAAATAGATGGGTTGAAATTCTGCCCCCGAGAACAACTCCTGTCCCAGTTTAGTGCACTCTTACTCTGAGGAGAAAAACCAGATAATAATTATAAAAAGAAAGAAAATGTTGTTTTCCTGGACTTTGAAAGCTTTTGACCTTTGAGAAGAATGTTCTATTTATAACAGCAGGACTGTGTATTTTTAAAAGCCTTGAGACACACGTGTGCTAAGGAGCCAGAGATGTTCTTTGGCTCCAGCTTGTTTTTTGACCTCTGCTAGATTAGTGAAGATATAATTTGCAACATGACCCCAAGAATCAAAAGTCTCTTTTTATTAAAAACTTCAGAAATAACCTCACTAGGGAGTTAGAACTGATGAATGTATAGATAAGAAATCCTCTACTGAAGCTCCTTTTGAGAATTAATACACAGAACAGATGAGGATGTGGATGCATTTGGAGCAAAACTCATTCATTAGGCTGTACAGCTAGAGAACTAAGAAGAAATGAGTTATTACTCATTTCTAAAAGATTTTTAAATAGTGTTACTCCTGTATCTGTCTGAATTAGAACTATTGACCAGAGTGTTTCAGCACACGCTCAAGTGAATACTTGAGCATTTTCATGGTTTTGGGCAATTTCGGTCCAAAAGTGCCTATTCCAGTCACCTAATTATATTTGCTCCCAGCATTGGCCAAAGAAATTTACCTCCTGGTTCTGGCATCTCCGACTGAAGCTTTAGCATGTACATTAGAGAGACCCAGCCTCAGCTGCTGGAGATGGCGGTGTTGATCACTTTCCTGTTTTGGGCAGCTGGAGTCCTACCACCTAAAAAAATCATTATTAAACGAATTGTTTTGGTTTCTTTTCTCTTGCCTCCCACACTTGTTGCTCTGTGCTGGGAATTGTTTGGTGGCAAGGGGGAGTTGCTGATTCATCGCTTTTACTCCTGCAGCTGTACCTGACTTAATTAAGGTTTTAGTGCAGACAACTAAGGAACAAACCTCACAGTGGAGGAGGGACAGTATTTTGCTTGGTCCCACATTTACCACAGGTCTCTTACCACTGATGGGTTCAGCTGGTCACTCCTGAGCACGTGGCACTGTGGTTTGCTGCAAGAAACCTTCAAGTGCCAAAGCAAAAGGGCAGAGTGACGCTTTTAAGAATCCGGAGAGCATCTGCAAAACCTGACAAGTTTGTGACCATTTACTGGAATGAAAATAATGAGTCACTGTGGTAAGTCAACAAATGCTTATTTTAGAGTCAAGTGCTGTTCCTTTGGAGCTTCTGAAGTTTTATAGGGAGCCAGGACTGAGACTTGCTGTACAAAGAACTGTACAATGCTGTGCATGCCACACCTGTGGCAGATTGGACAGGGCTTGGAGCAACCTGGTCTAGTGAAAGGTGTCCCTGCCCATGGCTGGGGGGCGGAACTCTATGAACTTCAAGGTTCTTTCCATCTCAAACCCTTCTGTGAAAGAAATGAAATGCAACATTTGGAGCTCACCTGAGTAATTTATGAAGCTTTGGCCACCTTGTCTTCAGGTGAACAAGGAAACGTAGAAAAAACTTTGAATGGGTCGTATTTTTACTTTTCTATTAAGCAACGCTGTCAAATTAAGAATTTCTTAGTGCCAGCCACTTTGAGCTAGAAACAGTCTTCCACTGGACACCCAGGCCCTTTAAACAAGGGTGTGGGCTGGCCAAGACCTTGTCCTAAATGAATAGTCTGCACTGTGAGAGGCAGGGCAGCTACCTGATGGTGATGGCTCCTGCTGAGCCCTCATGCGTGTCTGCCTTGCAGCTGTTTGCCTTAAAAACAACAACAAAAAAGAAGAACCTGGTGCTGGAATGATGCTATTCAACGTGAGAACTTGGCAGCTGGGCATACCACCCACTTGGAGTGCTGGATGTGCAGCACTTGGAGTCCTCAGAAGTTGTGAAGGGCTGGGACTGAAGTGCTTCGCTGGCCCTGCACTGATCCTCTCCCGAAGATGAGAGTTTCGCCGAAACTGAAAGGGGAGAGGGAGCACGAGGCGCCTTGGCCACACCAGCTTTTCCTGGCGGGATGTGCTTTCAGACTAAACTACCGGAGGCACTGTGGAACAGCGAGGAATCCTGGCGGGGGAACCTGAGCTTTACAAACCGAGGGCACAGCGCAGAGCAGTTGCCAAGCGTGTAATCTCTCCTTATTATCTCCCTAATATGCATCATCTGATTCACTGCCAGCTCTTACTTCCGCCCCTCCGTCTCGCTACGCCCCCCCTTCCTGCTTGTGCAGAGATAAAATGTGTTGTTATAACTGTGAACGGGGCCCCTGGGACTGCTCCTGAAACCTTGGCAGTAAATCGCCCTTCATCTCTGCAGATTGCCTTTGACATCCTCGGAGTTTAAAACGTAAAATAAATAAATTATGTTTATCTTTTATATATATATATATATACACACACACATGCACATAAAATGTATAAAAATAAGATAAATGTCACATTGCAAATCCAAACAAAAGTATTAAATGTTTTATGTTGGCCATATGGCTTAGCGACACCGCGTCAGGGCTTCCTGTGTGTGCTTTTTACTATTTCCTCTCCACACTTTCTGTAATCTCTCCAAGACCTCTGGAAGCTCACATCAATGGAGATTTATCTCCCGGGACAATGTCAGTTGGTCCCAATTTTTGTTCCCGTTGTGGGTCATAGTGACAGAAACACTGAGCGGGATTTTGGGGTGGGTTTTAAATTCATCTATTTTTCTGCCTCTACCCGCAGACAGGTCTTCAAGGATGGGGCTGTGTGGGCACAGCCCTTCCCTACTTCCGTAATCCTGGGGAAGTGCTCGAAGTTGTGACTTTTGGATCCAGGAGGGAGGTGCCCAAAAGCAGCAGTGCTCATGAAATGCTGCAGGAATCCCTGGACGTTAGGGGTGTCCTGTGTGGAGCTGGAAAAGAGCCTTATTGCTGAGTGTGGGGGGCATGAGGCCGAATGCTCTGACCTGGGGAGAAATTCTGTAACTCACACCCTGGTAAGAGGAGCAGCTTCACCTCTCACAGCACTCAGCATCACCGCGGAAAGAGGCCAAGCCACGAGAGAACCGAGGGCATGACGAAGTGTCCCTGCCCTTTCCTTTACTCCACAGTGTCCTTTCTGCTGCAATGAGCCTCTAGAAACCACAGAAAGTTGCAGAAACAGAAAATACAGGAGTATTGTTAAAAGCTACACCCCCGGTCCTGGTAGGTGGCGGCTGCTCTGCATTTCTACGTGGGGCAGACCAGCTCTAAGTGGTCCCTTTTGGCTTTGGTTTATAGCTCTGAGAATGCCTCACAGCATGCACTGCAGGGCCTGTCTCTACTCGATAACGGGGCCCTGTGAAAGAGTCATAAATCAAACCTGAAATCTGGCAGGTTTAATAATAAATCCCAAACTTGTGCCAGGTCTGTGAACTTTTCAGTGTTACTGAGGTGCTCTGAGAGTGAACCTGAGAAGTCTGATGGTTGCAAGAGGAAAACAGGCAGAACTTGTCAGTTTTGACCCCAAATCAAGGAAAATGTTGTGGTTTTGGCTAAGTGGGGCTTTGTGGTTTTTGTTAACCTGAGGCTCAAAGCAAATGTGTGTTTGTGAGGGGGAGAGAGGGAAAAAGAGCATGAATTTAAATGGGAATGCTTTTTTGTCGTGTTTCTCACTGCTCTCGCCTGGAAGAGGGTAATGCAAGGAAGTGGTGGTTTATCTCTGCATCAGGAGAGTAAATAATGCTATGGAAAGCCTATTTTGTTACTGTGAAGTTCACGTACAGATTCCAAATCCCACACAGCCCAACGGCCGATCCTTTCTGATCCCTTCTGCTTCCCGCCCCCAGAGTCCCTTTGCACCACGTCTCTGCTAAAGAGAAACAATTGGTTCCACGATGTGAGTTCAGATGGGGGTTAGTGAGGAGGAGCAGGAGGGCTCCTTGATAGTTCTGGACTAATTTTGGGAAAAAGGCCCCGTTTCCTGCTTGGACAACTCAAGTGCTTTCGGGTGCAAAGTTCCCAGGGAAAATTCTGCTCCTGTGCTTTTAGCCTACTTCTAACAGCACTGCTGAACAAGCAGCCCCCGTTGACGCCCCCAGACTCATCCTGCGAGCCTGGCAGAAACCCCACAGGTTACAAGTTGAGGGAAAAATTGTTCCCGTGTTGCCTGATTTTTGATCTCTCAAAGCACAGCAACCGAGCCATAAAGTGGGATGTGGATTTTGCTGTCATGTCCATGGCAAGAAAGGGGTTTAAGATAAAAAGCTTCTCCTTTGGAGACCCCAATGTTCCTATTGATTTTTAGCAAAGAATTAGAGTCGTTGTTGTCCCTTTTAGTTGTTCTGGTCCCTGAATTTCCCAGTTCTCACCCACAGGCTCTAGCTGGGAAATCCCATGGGCAGTGTATCTGACTGGTGTCTTGCTCCAGTGCTGCCTTGGAGAGAGATTCAGCATCTGATACTGCTGAAGTCCTATTGGAATCCAACATTTTTTTCGGAAGATGTGGGTTCCTGAGCGAGATTTCAATTCAGGCAGGTGCTCAGTGGTCGTTTCGAAACGCCAAGGCTTTGTTCAACACCCTGCTTGGAGGAAATCTCAGCAAGTTACAAGTTGCTTCTAATGCAAATCTCACCAGGCATCTCTGCCTGTATCTCTTACATCTCGCATGGCTTTAAGAGTTATTAACTTTATTGTTTATTAGCTTTTTTTTATTGCCCTTGCTCACGGGACACAACTGCTTGTGTAAGTAAATGCAAAATACAGACGTGAGCGAAATGTGCAGGGAAGTCCTTGGAATATGGGTCAGGGCAGAGGTGGCTGAAGGCTGAGGAGGAAACTTCCTGCTCCAGGGACAATAGCGTGATTGATGCACCCAAAGAGCTGATTTAATCCAGTTGAATTATTTCATCATGAGGCGTAGAGCTGCGATAAAGAGGCTTCCTCCTCTCTGGATTGATGCAGGGAGGCAGCAGATAACAGGATTAATGATCTGAGCCTGCGGTTCAGGTTTCATTCCCAGTCACAGTATGAATCAGATGTGACCCTGCTGCCTCAGTTGCAGTTATTCCAGAAGGGCAGGGGTTTAATGAAAGGTGGAATTGAGCCTCCTGATCTCAAGGAGACTGGCTTTCTGGGCATGATTAATTTTTCCAAGTCAAACAGATCTTTTGGGCCAGTGAACAAGTCTTTGTTCAACACTGGCAGGGACGTGTTAGGAGGAGGAGACTTCCCTGTTCCCAGCGAGACCCCTTGGGGCCTGCTGGTCTCAAATTAGGATGTTGTTGTAGGTGACGAGAGGTTCATTTTGCCTGTGAGTTATATCCAATCTGCTGATGTTGGGCTGGGAGTCTTCATTAGCGTTGGAGCTGCACAATCTGGGCTGCATCCTTCATATTTGGGGTTTTGTTTCTTGCTCTGCTCATTTTTTTTTTTGTTGTTTTTTAAACTGGCAGGAAACACTTGAAGCAGAGGCGAGAAAGAGGGGGAAAAATCTCCTATTTCAACCTAATTAGTTTTCTGACCCAGCCGGCTGTAGGGCTGCATGAAGAGAGGTCTGGAGCAGGGATAGATGGGCAGGGGCATGTGGTGATGCAGGGACTGCTCCTTTTTGGCAGTGGGTGTGTCAGTGCTGAACTGAAATGTCTGCTTCACTGTATCCAGTGAAGTCCTGCTGCACAGAGATGCTCCAGAGGGCTCCTGCAGACACACCTGGATTCCCTTCGCCCTCATCTCTCGGAGGTTTCTCCATCAGGGAGGACCCAAGTGCTGCAAAGTAGCTGTTCCCAGAGCCTGGAAGGGAGCCGTGGCTGGCAGGCTCAAGCCCTGAAATATGTGTGTGAAAGTAAATAGTGAACACCTCCGGCATGCAGGGCTGTTTGGATCCATGGCTCTGGCCTTGGCCTCCTTTCACGATGATCAGAAAGTGGTGGAAAATATTTACACGAACAGATTGTGAGCAGCTGTTTTAATGAAACATTTATGTACTCGGCAAAATTTAAATTGCCCCAAAATGGGACACATGTGTTTTATAAATACACCATTATGAAGAAGTGTGGGGAGTAAGAGATTCTGCATCCAGAAGGCTAATCCTCCTACACTTCTTTGTTTTGATAAAGAGTTTTTATGCTGGGAAGAAATGGTGTAGAAAGTGAGAGTGGGGCTTTCCAGAATGCAACTGTGCTTCAAAACTGTGGCAGAGGAGAGTTAACCTCTCTGGATCCAGCACATTGCCTCTAGATTCTGCACATCAGCCCATTTAAAAGCAATTCCACCCCACCTGAGCAAGAAAACACCAATCAGGTACGGACCCCTTTCGGTAGGAAGATGTAATTTAGAAGATGGATTTGTTTTTGCTTTGGATCCAAACCCAGGCCTTGAAATACCTTCAGTTCTCCGCTTCCCTAGCAGACGGTTAAAGATGAGGAGCCTGACTCCTGAAGTCCTGTCATGTGTCAAATCCCGAAGTGCATTTCTTAGGAAGAACAGTCAATTGTTTGATGCTGGTGCAAGTCTGCCAGAAAGCAAACTGAAGAAAGGTTTTGGGGCTAATATCCTCTTTATCTGCACGTCAGCTCTGCGGCAGGTAGGAATGCGAAATGCCACTTCGGAAAGACTTCCTTTTACCACCATCTTCTCCACATCTTAGGAGTCTTCAGTTCATGGAAATGCTGGGGGGAGCACACGTGTGTGCAAAAGTGACGTGTGCTCACTCTGCCAATTAAAACTGGAGGTCCTGCCTAGAAAGTTGTTGAGAGTTAAACTTTCTTATTCAAATAGCATGTGGCCCTGCTGGTCTGGGGAGGTTGTCATGGTTATCCCACATCAGCTGATGTCATCTCCTTTTCTGTAGAAATAAGTGCTTTTCAGCTGACCAGTTCAGGGTAAAGCTGTTTAAAATGCTAAGGCAGCCAGAGCAGCTCGCTGGGGTCTCTGCTATCAAGGGAACATAAAAAAGCTGTGAATCAGATGGCACTGCTAAACTGGGGAGGAATTGATGGGGAAACGAGTATGGACATGCTTGGATGGGGCAGCCCCAAAGGTATTGTGGGTACACAATGGTGGCACTGAGGAGAACGGCCGAGATTGGGATCGCTGGGGGAGCTCATTGAAGCAGCTGAATAGACAGAAGGAGAAAGGCAGTCAGAAACGTACAAAAGCACGGAAAAATGTTGTTTGCCTTGTGACTTGGGGATTTTAAACCAGGATAAGGGTGCTGAGTGATAAATGGCTTTGGGATGTTAGATGTCAGGTCTGAGGGGCTGGCATGTGTATGCCCAGCGTTTGAGCCTTGCATGAATGACACCATTTTGCTGGGGAGGAAGAGCCCTTTGCAGAGCACAGAACCTGACACCCACTTTCTGTCTAGCAGTGGCAGCTGAGCACGCAGCTCCCCGTGCAGCAAGCGGTGCTCGCTGATGTGCAAAGGACGTGGAGCCCAAAGTTCATGGTAAAATCCAGGAAAAGACACGAGCAAGGGGTTCTAAAAACTTGCCTTTGGGGAGAGGGCGAAAGTGGTGAGCAGGGGCTGCTGAAGGGGTGTTTTGGTGTAACTTCATGCGCGCTTGTGACAAGGGCTTTTTCCAGCCCTGGATGTGGCTCCTCGTGAGTTGAGAGCTCGTCTTCCACCTGGGAATGGCTGGGCTGTCCTTGTTGTACAGCTTCATGGAAGAAGCAAGTCTCATTGTGTTCGATTTAAAGTTGGACTTGATGGCCTTAAGGGTCTTTTCCAACCTCTATGAACTACTTGAAGACGCTCCACCAAAAATGTGTGTGTTAGGGTGTTCTTGCATCTCTGAGCATCCGCTTCCGAGGCAGGAGACGACCTCGGACAAACCATGGCAGAAAGCAGATCTGATGGTTTCTAGGTTTTCTCTGGTACCCAGATGTAGGTACGGAAATGTGTTCAGTTCAGAGCTGGAGCAGTGCAGCTGGGAGCTCTCTGAGGCCCGGGGAGGGTTGAGGAGACTTAGATGCTGTTTGGGGTGTCTGGAAACTACAGAACTGTTGGCATCTGAAAATCCTCCTGATGCATATTCCTTTATCAAACATGACTGAAATGTGCCATGAGGTTCAAGAGTTCCAGGGTAGGAGTAATGAGAGGAAGGGACAAAGAAACAGGCAGTGCTGCTGCATATGACTCATTTTCTTTGGAATCTTGGCTGTAGAAATAACCACCCTGCTCATCGTTTTACAAACGCTTTTACAAACACTCAGACATGGGATGTTGCTGTTAAGTGTTGACCAAAATGGTCTGAGCATGAAAGCTTCATTAATCTGGATGAAAACATGTAAAATGATAAGATAATCTGTGCTTCCAGCCACAGCACTGTAAACCAACCTCTTGGTTTCACACCACTGTAAATGGGAGAAAAATATGCTTTTATCTTTTTTTTTTCTTTTTCTTTTTTTTTTTTTTTCTGTTATGGCTGAAGATCTATGTCCAAACTCACTCTTTTAGGGCTGGAAGATATTTCTTCTGTTAAGTTAAAAAAATGGAGATCCAGTCCCTGGAGGAAACCTGATCGGAGACATGCTGGCTTCCACACACACTCCAGGCCTATTGATCTCCCCTGTCCCCTCTGCCCTCTCCGTCTATAGGTTATGGAAACAATGTCTGTCAGCAGCAGCTCTGCTTTCTGTGCTGGTTATTAACTTTCTGGCAGAAGGGAGTCTGCTCTCCCTTTATGGGGTCCCAAGACCCACAACGAACTTAACAACCTAAAGGGAATATCTCCAGGAACTACCCATTTTACATGAATCCCAGCATTTTCTTAAAAAAGAATAAAGTCTCAGGACTCTTTAGCTGTACAAGGGTTGAACAAATCTAATGAGAGATGCACAAAATGTCTGTTTAAGCCTCGTGATTGGGCAGGCATCTAATGTGTTTTCTTGCTCAGAGTGCAACCTGTTGCCTGCCCCCCTTTGTTTTATGACTTTGCACAAGAGAAAAGAATCATAATTTCAGCTACTGGGCAGGCAAATACAGAGAAAACTTTAACCTACTGGGACAAATTCTGGGAGAAACAAATTCCAGTGACTTTCTTTGACCCCAAAGTTAAAGTTTGCTTCAGTGCCACTTCAAGGCACTTTCACCAAAATCCGAACCGTGTGCCAAGGGAGTGAGGAGGAAATCACAGCAGCTCACTTTGGAGTCCTCCATATTCCTGTAGGGGAGGTGGGGACATTGTCCAGGGAATTTTAGACCAAACTTTCAATCTCTGTGCCCCAAATATAAGCTATTAGTCATGTTTGCTCTGACTTCTGGCATTGAGCTGGGCTGTGCCCAAAGCTCTGACAGGGCCCCTCCAGCACTTCAATCCACTCACACTTGTGCCTCAAAATAGAACATTATAGTTCTGTTTGTTTGCGGGCAGCTCATCCTGCCCCTTCGATTCACACGCTTCTGCCATGTATTAATAACTCGCTCTTGATCTTAGAATAGTCACGGTGCTGGTGTATCTTCAGAGAGTTCGAGGGTCTTATTTTGGGAAGGCAGTTGTGAGTCCTATAAAGCAATATATCATAAAACTGAGCCGAATCTCGGGCAGCCCTGGGAGAAACTCAGCAGAGCTTTTGAGTAGCGTAACGCGCCGTTAAATTCCACTCTCCGCATCACCAAGATGTTTCAGAAAAATGCTCACTCATTGTTTCCAGGTTCTTCGCTTCATCTGAATCCTTTGTCTTGTGAACGCAGCGTGTTTGCAGAGCTGATGTCTCTGGGCATTTATTTGCCTTGAGAGAGTCCAGCAGCCAGTGCAGCAGTTGCTGGGATTGAGCCGCTCTCTGCTGTCATCTTTGTTCTCGAGTTGCTTCCCCACTCGTTCTCATGTAGGGCATTCCAAGGAGAAATCCTTTTAGTGCCTAAAGGGAGCTTATGAAAAGGGGGAGACAGACTGACTGCATGGACAGACCGTGAAAGGACAACAGGGAAATGGTTTTAAATGAAAATAGGACAGATTTAGCTTAGATGTTAGGAAGAAATCCTTCCCTGTGAGGATGGTGAGGCCCTGGTACAGGCAGCTGTGGCTGCCCCATCCCCGGAAGTGTTCAAGGCCGGGTTGGATGGGGCTGGGAGCAACCTGGGCTACTGGAAGGTGCCCCTGCCCATGGCAGGGGGTGGAACAGGTTTAAGGTCCCTTCCAACCCAAACCATTTCATGATTCTATGAAGTCAGCAGAAAGAACCCCACTTTTATGTGGGTCTGTGGTAGCATTTGAGCAGTGCTTCCTGGCAGCAAAGGCACTGGGATGGGGATGGAGCGAGGCTGAAGAAGGCTTTGCTGAAAGCTGTGAGCCGTGATTCCGTTGCCGTACTTGGGTTCACGTTTGAATTTCCTGCAGATTCCCTGGCTGATGCCTCAAAGGCTGCAAGTCCTCAGAGCAAATCTGGAAGCAGTTCGGTGCAGACCATTTGGTTTTAAGTGGAAACCAGGCGCAACTGTAAGCTGTTGACCAAACTTTTCTGGTTTTTGATCTCACCCAAACAAGCAGAAACTGAGAGAATGTCAATGTGAAACTCTGTGAGCATAAACCTGAGCACAGCCTGTGTCTTCCTTGCTTTTGACTTCTGACAACAACACTGGCAACCCTCCATGGTAAATCATGTGGTGCCTTCACGTTGTAACTGGGGATTCAGCTGGATCACCACATTTTAGATAGCATCGAGTGGAGATTGGACTGGGGGCTTTGGAAAGGTGAAAGATTCTCTGTGCCTGTATCGAGACCCTTAAAGTCTGGCTCCTCCTGCCAAAAAATGGGTCTAATACATTATTTTATCGGGCTCTCCCTTTAGAAGACTGCTCTTAGCTGTCTTTCCTTTGCTACCCCTTCAGATGGAATATTTGATATTCTCCCCACTCATTACACATGAGAAATTCTTGCTAGCGTTCCTGCTTTTCATTTGTCTGAAATATTCCAATTATTCACCATCAGTGACTTGGCAAAGCATGGCTTTTGGAAACTCTACTCCCTCTGCCCAGGCTCCTCTTTGCAGTGTTTCCTAATTGGTGTGAAATCTCCCTCCTTGCCCTGCAGCCTGTGTCAAAGTTGCTTTTCTATAAATTGCTGTGCGTGTCCCTGGACCTCGTTAGGCCACAAAGGTTGGGCTGTGTTCAGCCCTTGGGAGCTCCCTTGGGCTCGCAAAGCATCTCCTGTTTCAGCATCTGCCCTTCCTGCAGGGGCTCACGTGAATGTTCTCCTGCCTTGCTGCCTTGCTCAGCTGAGGACTCATTAGCCTGTAGTCGGTGGTTTTGGTGTCTATTGCTACTTCTTGGTTCTTGTACCTGCTGAAGAAATTAAGTCTGCTCTGTCTGTTAATCTACCCCATCCCTCCCGAGGGCAAGTGAGTTCAGCTCCTGAAGGTAGTTCTGTCCTTTGCTGTGCAGATGTTCTTGAGCTCTTTTCTCTTGCTGATCATAGAGATTCTTTTGGGGATTTTTTGGATTTCCCATTTACACTCTTTGCTAGACCTGTAGAGCAAATGATTTACTCACAGTGAAACTGGCTTTGTTTTCTATTTTTTTTTTTTAATGGATGTGAGCCAAGATCCCATGCATGGTTTAGCTGCCTAATTTCACTGAATTCACCTTGATGACGTGGTCATTCGTGCCTCTGCAATTGGAATCGGAAAGGGGGTGCTGACAGGTCACCCCAGCACTGCCCCTTGCAGAGGTGTGCTGTCCCTGCTCTGCCACTGTCCAGCTGCGTGACCCTGGGCAAGTCACAGGGCTGGATGGGGGAATACTGGAAGTCATTCTTTTCCTCCAGAAAATTTTGCCCACAAAGTTTCAGACATCAAAGATGAGGCCTTGAGGCATGACTGTAATCTCAGTAAATAAACAACCACAGAAATAATTTGGGTGTAGTGTGCTGTTGCGGAGCAGTTGCAGTGTGTTTATGCTGTCAGTGAAGGCGAAAATAAATGAAAGTGAGGGGTTTTTTGTTTTTTTTTTTTTTGCCTTCTGTTTTGTTCTTGTTGCAATGGTTGGCTCCCCCAAGCCTCTGAGTAAGGCAGTGCACAGTCCCACAGCCATCCTGCTCCTACGTCGACTGGCTGGACATTGTTGAGGAAGAGGAAAGAAACCTCTTGTCAGCAAGTGAGGAGTAACCTATACTCGGGGAAAGTTTTTCCTTAATCCTTAAAAGGTTGGTTTATGGCTTGAAGGCTGCAGGCTTTGTAACCCTGACAAACGTAAGCCCGCCTGGTGTAACATTAGGTGCTGTTGTCTTGAAAAATAAAATAAAAAAAATCCTTCTTTGATTTCTGATAAGCAAAGAAACTTGAGCAAACTGTGCACCAGTGAGTAATCCAGATTGTCTGGTTGTTGTGCAAGGGCTGTGTCAGGAGATGCTGTGGCAGCAAGCAGGGCTGCGTGGATGCTGAGTGGTGCTCAGGACTTGTTTGCTGACAGAAGAGAAGATCTGATGAGATAGGTGGGTATTGCAACAGCGTGTGGCATGAGAGCTGTTGGTCCACACAAACAACACTCCTACAATGGGTGTTTTGGAGAGATGGGGGGATTTTTAGAGCTGCTACAAGTATTTTCTGAAAATGGCTGTAGAGAAGCAGGGTCTTTTTCCTCCTGGGAGCTGAATGTGTTTGCAGAGCATCCAGGCCAGGGCAGGCTGGGCTGGATTGGGGCTCAGGGCAAGAAAAGCAGGAATTTAGTCCTGGCAGAGTTGGGGCAGAGGTTGGTGCTGTAAGTTAAGCATGACTCATCAGGCACAGAGTACACTGGAGATCAGAAAAACCTCACAAGATAGGTGCTCCGTAGTTGATATTCCTCCAAATCTCTCCTGTTATCGAGCCAGACGGTGCCTTGGAAGTGCCTTTACCAGACTGCCACCTCAGGCACGTGCTCTGCCGTGTGCCACCTCTGATGAGCATCCCTGGCATCTGATTCATGGGCAGCACTGGGCTCTTGGTGCCTGTCACCTGCAGCTGACCTGCTATTTGTGCAAAGAGAGGAGCAAGGGACAGCCGGGGACTCCTCCCTTCCTACAGAAACAAGCCCAACGTGTCTTTCTGCCACCACCTTCCAAGCGAGTTGGTGCCAGCCCCATCTCACCAGCCTTCAGGGAACGTGGTCACAAAGGAGCTCCTTGGAGGAACAAGTGCAGTGCTGAGCAGGAGGTGTTTGCTTGACATCACCCTACATGAAACCCAGACATGAATTCTGCCCTTCTCTTCTGCTGTAGGAATATATCAGCTGTCTTTTCAGTGTCAAATATTTCAGGGAGAATCCTTGCTGTTCTCCCCTGTTTTGGCCAAGACTGAGCTCAATTGAAAGTAGAAAAAATCCCATAAAAAAAAAAAGACAGTTTGGGCTGAATCTGGAGTTAGACATACACGCGTGACACATTCATCCTCTTATTGATAATGTGCATCCTTTGGGCAGCAGGAGAACTGAAATTGAACGGGGTCACGGTAGGTATTGGGCTCCAGTGCAGAGGAAGAAGACAATTTTTGACTTGGAGGAGCTGGTTGCACGGCTGGTTTAACAGCCTTCTACAACCTGCAGAGCAAATGTATTTGCTTTGGCTCCTGAACAACCCAAACACTTGGAGAGCTTCGGCTGTGCTGCACGCAGTGGGTTCATCTGCATTTGTGTCAGAGCTGTGTCAGAGTCGCAGCCAGTGGCTCCTCCAGCACAATCTCATCCCCATCTGTTGGAACAGGCAGGCAAATCCACCTGGGTGCAGAGGGATGCTGCACATCCCTGCAGCTCCACAGCCACGGTTCAGCCTGACTTACACACACCTCACCCACCCTCTCTGCTGTAATTGCTCTTGGATACACCTACAAAGGGATCGAGGCAGGACTGGCATGCTCTGGTCCAAAGCTCCTAAAGCCCCCAGAGGCACTGCTGGTGTGCTGGTACTCGATATCCAGCTCTGGAGCCCCTCTGAAGCTGAGGTTTGGCAGCTCCTGCTCTGGACAGTGCTGAGATGGATTGGGAAGGAGCTGCTTGGTAAAAAAGGAGCTCCCATCCTGTCCTGAATGGGAGGCTGGGGCTGGCCAGCGGTCCCCTCCCATGCCCATTGGAAACACCTCCAACCCATGGCATGCTAGTAAAGCTATCCTGTCCTGTGGAGAATGTTGTTTCTTTGCTCTTTTCTTTCCCCTTAAACAAATCCACGTTCCACCACTTCCTTTCCACTTTGTTTTCCTGAGCATGCTGGAATATGGGCACCAAAGGCACGAGGCTTTCGGAGCAGCCATCAGCATGCAGGGCTCCCTGCCTGCGGCCAAGGATGAAAGCAAAACGAAGAGTGGAGTGCGTCGAGTGATGCTTCACGTTGGGTTTGTGTGCAACTTTCCAAGACAAACACGAGCCTGCCTCCCTGCTAGCCCTTCTCCCCCCAGATTCCCAGAGCGTGACTCCGAGAGGGGGAGCGGATACCAGAGGAAAGTGCCAAATTCATTATTTGACTTTGTCAGCTCGGTGAAACGGTCTGATGTTGGTAGGAGGTTATGTTTTCATAGAGAAAGCCTTGAAGAAAATAAAACAAAACCAACTCCCCCTCCCATCCCGGGGCCTCCTGTCCCGGGTTTCAGGTTGGGGCCAAGGCTGCTGACTCATCGAATGTGCAGGTGCTGGAGCCTTCCCGTGGGGAGCACCACCTCACCACCTGCCCTCTGGGACAGCTTTTAGGCTTTTTTAAAAAGCTTTTGCCCTGATTTTCACAGCAGACCAGATCCTGGATCACCTTATTCTTCTGGGTGCAGGTCCACCAGTTTGCAGAGCATTGCTTTGCGTCGGCCGCATGCGTCTGCTCCAGCACATAATTTGGCCCCGTGCCTCTCTCCTTTCCTTTTTCTGTACCACAGGAAGCAGCATTTATAAAATCCCTAATGATCCTGTCAGCTTTTATACATTTCCTGTCTTGCTTTTTAAATGAAAGAGGAAAACACAGCACTTTTGACCTGAATTACTTTGGATTGTGTTTGCTGGATGTGGTATTAGTCACCAGCCTGCTTTGCCTCCGTCATCTGAGATGCCAGGGCGTCTGTGTCTGCTTCCATGTCCTTACCAAAATCCTGGCAACTTCAACACTTCCATAACAACCCTTCTTCCCCCTTCTGGTTCAGGGGGAATGTGAGTGAGGAAATTGCTTTACCTTTTGGAGTCATAGAGAAAACCTGGAAAATGTGCATCTTTTTCACTCTACAGCCTAAGTACCAGCAGGCAAATAAATGGAATGTCTGTTCTGTTATTAAAGATGGAAGACCCTTCATTTTTAAGCTAAGATGGACTGGGGTTTGTGTAAATGTCTTTTTTGAGACCACAGGCCTGACCTACCCAACGCACATTCTGAATTACCTCTGTGCAGGAGACTATCTGGTTTGACACGTGCATTCTTGAGGTCATAAATGGATTTATTGGAGGGTGTAAGAAGTCCTGAGAGCACTAACCACATACTTGACAGCAGTTTTGAACCCTACATTAGTGCTGTCTCTATTTTCTGTGGTGCAGCTCACAAAGAGCAGCCCACCTCAGTTTTCCTCCGCCAACAGCCAAGGATTTGAGGGGTTTTCACAGGCAGCCCTCATCCACAGGGTAAATGGAGCTACAGCTGTGCACAGCTCCTCAAAGCCAAGGGCTGTAAAGGTTTGCCATTCTTGATGGGTGCTGTTGTATCCCAGCAGTCCATGCTCATCCAAGGGACTGTGTCCCACCAGTGCTCGTGATGCCTCAGGAGGCTGATTCCTGCAGCACCTTGCAGGGCACGGGGCAGGACAGGGATTTTCTCCTGGAGCACTCCTGGGGGTGTATAAGAGCAGCAAATTCGGGACCGCTTTATGATTAAAGATGGGGAAGACTGGCTCTTGTATCCTCGTTACCTTGAACCTTCTCAATGTTATTTCCTGAACTGGTGGAAAACTTAAAACCCCAGACCAGACATTAACTGCTGAGTTGAAAGATATGTCATTCCATCCCCTCTCTTTGCTGCCTTGCTTTTTCCTTCAGAAGCTCTCTTGGAATACCATTCCTACCCATAACTTCGTGAAGCATGGGGGCCAAGTGCCTGGAAACTGCATCAGGCCAGCTTCTAAGTGGACTTGCATGCAGCATTGGAAATAAAAGTAATTCCTGTAGTCATTGAAGCTTAACCAGACTGAAAACTAGACTAAGGAAGCAGAAAAATCCTGTCCTGACTGCTATAAAGAGGCTTTACTCTACAGCAGCTATGAAATGGCAATGCTATAACCAGGTGTCTCAAGCAAGGAAGAAAGTGGTTGAAGTGGTACATAAAAAAATCCAAGCTTGCTTTCTTCATCTAAAATAGGGAGCAAATGGCCAAGGACATCACCATTTAAACAGGCTGTCAAATCAGCTTTGGGGGGAGCTGGATGCAGTTTTGGAAGGGGAAGAAATCAGGAGAAGCAGCTGTGAGCTGGACAGTTTGCAGCTGAGATGAGGTAATATGGTCAAATATGTGCCTCTGCAAGTGAGGTTAGTTATTTATTCCCTTCAAAGACTTTCCTGTGTCGACGCAGTCTGAAAATTATTTTTGCAGTTCATATCAGCCTGGCCCAGGCCAGACTTGTTCTGTTGCTGTTGGTACTGCTGAAGCAGCAGAGGAGCAGCCAGATCTGCAGCCCAGCTCGGGCATCCTTTGATCGGGGTCTGCAGGATCCCCAGTGGCCCAGAGGAAGCCACGAGTGCAGATTACCCTTATCAGGCACGTGAGCTGAGGTCACATGAAGTCAGTCAGAAAGCAGCTGGGCCGATCCTGCTGTGTTTGACTCTATCAGTGGCCAGGAACGGGAAGATTTGGGGAGCTGTGCTGAGGTTACCAGGGAAGGGAATTCCCAGCCCGCCTTGTGCTGGGTGGGGTACCCCCAGCTCAGTGCAGTCTCCCTGGGAATTGTGCCATGCACGCACGGTCTGCTCTTTCTATTGGTGTCCTCAGGTGCAGCTTTTTGTCTTCAGGACCAAGTGGAAGAACACCTTGATGCTTGTCCAGCCTGCTCAGCTCCGCTGACCTGGCTCTTGGGTGCCTGGAGCCTCCTCGGTGCCCCAGCACAGGGAGCTGAGGAGCTCCAGGGGTTGCTGCGGTGTGAGCTGGAGCAGGGGATGGCCCTGTCCCAGACCACAGAGAGCAGTGGCACCCGACTTCTTTCAAACCAACACCAGTGTGTGGCACAGCACAGAGCCCCGAGACCCCAAACCTTGCTTGTTGACCCCAGCCCTTGGTGTGCTGCCCCAGCATTGGTGGGAGGCAGGCTGTGGGCGAGCTGAGGCCAGTTACCTGGTCCCTGCTGCCAACACAGGCTGTAGTAACCACTCCTGTGCACCGGGTATGAAATCACTTTGAATGCTGCCCAGAAAGGGGTTTGACACCCACGAGCGGTGGGGAAAGCCCCAGTGCTGTGTCTTTATGGTGGTTAACAGCTCTGCTGCCGCGGTCTGCGCCGTTCTCCACGTCGTGGTCTGGCCCTGTCACTCCTTTCGAGGAGATTCACCACTCTTGGAGCTCCTGCCATCCATCATGTCTGCTCCAGAAATAAGGGGGTAAAAGTGCAGGAGCTGGGCCTGCCTCCACCCCCAGTGAAGGGCCAGAGCAAAGACAATGTCTGTGGCCATCGTGCCCATCCTCTGTGCCAAGTGGAGATCGGCTAATCCGAGCCTAAGCTTGGGTTTTACACTATGGGAAGTGAAAGATGGAAAAGATTGTTCTCCTGTTGCTGCCTGTGCTCTCTGGTGTTGGGAAATGTGCTCAGTACCCTGCAAGGAGCCTTTCAGCGAATTTCAGACTTGGGCGAGATGAAAGGAGACTTCTGAGAAGGCTGGCCAAAGAGGAGAGGAAAAAGAAAAAAAACCAAAAAGAAGTATTTGCTTTGAGGTTCTGCTTTGAGAGACTTGGGGTTATCTGGGTTTGTGACATTTAAATTAAGGGAGGAGTCAAAGAAATAAAAGACATCAGCAGGACATTTCGATGCGAGGCGATTTCTTATCACACACAGATCACTTCTGACTTTGGGAGATTTACCCACACTGAGCTTAGAGGCTGGAATTGGAGAAAAACATCCGAGTGTTTAGGTTTCTTACCAGTGGGTTTGGTTTGCAGCCCCCATGTCTGGCAGGAGATACATTTAACTGGTCTTACACAACCCAGTCTCTCCCTCTGAGAGCTTTCCATCGCATGCTCCCCTCCTCCTGCTGTGCCTGATGCTTGTGTTACTCAATTTGGAGACCTCAAGAACGCAGGGATCTATAATTCAATCCCATTTCCAGTTTCTTCCTGGGTTCTTCAGGACCTTTTCCTCCAAGGGCTCCTTGCATGGGCGTCTCAGACGGGTTGCTGCCTATTTCTGGCGCTGCTGGCTGCCGTGTCCCCTGCCAGCCCTGCCCCTTGTCACCAGCATGCTGGCATTCAGTTTTGGGCTGCCTGGAACAACACATCAGTGCCCTGGAAAGCAGTGGGAAAACAGCAAAGAACATGTTGGAGCTTTATTTTTCTTTCTTGTTTTGACAACCTCTGGCAAGAATCTAGATGAAAACAGAGGGGCTGCAGGAATGATTGAGGAGGGATTTTTCTGTGCGGTGTTTTTTTTTAAGATAGGATTTGCCCGGAAAGCCACCCACCTGTTCAGACAAGGCCTCAATTGTGGTAGATGGTGGTGAACAACCGAGTGCCTGTGTTCCCCTCCAAGAGCCACAATTCCTGGGTTATTTTTAGCAGATTTGCGCACCTCTGTTTATTTGCTCTCCCTGGTGCACATTCCTCAGTCCCTGTGACTTCCTCCATAACGTGGCCAGAGCTGGAGGCAGAGGAGCTTTCTGTGAGCCAATGCCGTTCTAGTGGGGATGGATGGGTACACTGAGTTTTATCCCAGCACTCGTTCAGCATCAATCCCAGTTGCGGGCTTCACCTCGGGGGGTCCCTGAGTCCTGTCCTTTCACAGTGCAAATGCCCTGCCACCTCTCCTGTGCCTTTCTGGGTGTTTTTGGAGCTTATAGAAACTGTGTCTTCATCTGCTTTTCATTTCCTTGGATGCTGCTGGGCTATCAGCTTGTTTTGTCCTTCATGGCAAGTTGCTGCTCTGCAAAGTCTTTCAAGACAAGGGAGGTGTTTAGTCTGCTGTGGGTTTTTTTCTGTGCTCATAAAATAAGGGAGACAGCAACTGATGTCTTGTGGGTGGAGGGAAGGGATTTGTCAGTGGAGAAAATCAGACTGACCCGGAGGAATCTCATTAGATGTGGATGAGTCCTTAAGTGGTAAAAATAATTAGTCAGCTGCCTAAAACAAAATGCTCATGGCCTTGAGCGATGCTGTCAGAGCAATCGGTGTGGTCTCCTCACCACAGTCCCCGAGAGCCTCGTTGATGCTGCCGTGCATCTTCTCAGTGTGCCAGTGAAACAGGAAAGGAATGTCTCATCCTTGTGACTGCAAGGAGCTGAGCAGGGAGGGATCGCTGCCTGTCTGCCCCGTGGGACACGTCAGGCTCCCAAGGCCACCCTGATCCAACAGTTCTGGCTTGGCCTCTGTGAGCTGCTCAAGGTCACGCAGGAAAGTCCATCTCAAAGCGCAGGCTTTCAGTGCAGGAGTACTAAATTCCTTCTGTTTGCTTCCCTTTACTGCTGTTACTCTCGCCTTGCTCCTCGGTCGGGCTCCTACTCCTTTTCTTTGTGTTTGGGACTCCATTACTCATTGGCACAGGTGGGAAGGCTGCTGGACAACTCTATTTCCTTTCATTCTGTATTTTCTCTCAGGGTTTGTGTTAACCCTTGATCTGGTACATTTTCAGTGTGAGCCTGAACTCCTTACATCAAGGTCTTTGGCTGCTGCAGTGTGGTCACTTAGGAAAGTTTAGCAGTTTGAGGATCTGATTTGAAATATTCAGACTCACGAATGACAGCAAAAGTGACTCAGCTCTTCCCTGTCTGCATCAGAGCCAGCTCCACTTGATTACAGGGACACAGCACCTGGGCTGGGTCAGGTATGACCAAAACAATGGGATTTTTCTTAGGAATTTCCTTGCTGGCCTTGGGAGACCTGTAACAATCCTGCTGTTACCAGAGCCACTCCTGAGGAGATGTGTCCATTGGCCTCCCTGCAGCTGATGCTGGCTGATGCAAAGGAGGATCTTGGAAACCAATGGTCCGGGCACCTCTGTGTAATATTCACCTCTGTCACCCTGCACACTTCTGCCTCGACACCCTGAGCTGAAATTTCCCATCTCATTTGCTGCTGTGCCCTCCAGCTGTCCCTGTGCCTGGCAGCGGGGTTAGGGCTGTGCGAAAAGGGAATTTTTTACACATTAACTTTTGTGATGGACAAGCCCCAAAGTTCTTTGGGATGTAGTTAGGATGTAGACTGGCTGCCTAGGCCCAGCTTTGTTTGCAGGAAGGTTATAGGATCACAGGGATGTTTTTATTGGAAATGGAGTACAGTTCCACTGGCTGTATCATACATCGGGTGTGAGGGAATACATGGGGAAGAGAGCCAGGTCCTGGTAGAGCACCTCGCTTGTTTCTTGTCCTCCTCTCAAGGCAAAAGCACCTTTTTCTATGCTGACTGAGTCCTCAGTGGACCTTGCATGTGGATGGGGACATCTGCTTGTGCTGCAGTTGGAGACTGTTTTCTGTTTTCATGAAGAAGTGATGACCTCTCACATCTACCCCGACTGTTGGGTGGTGGTGGCTTGGTGATCCAAGGCACAGGATCGGTATCTAAACATGAAATGATGACAGTGATCCTGCTGGTGCTGGGATTAGCCGTGTCTCTCCCCTCCTGCCACCTACCACTCCTTGCAGCAGCAGGGCTGGAAACAATAGGAGCAAATTCCCCATCCTGCTTTAATGTGGCTTGGCCGTGAAACTATGCACACTCTAACCAGTTTGCTGCACGTTAAACAAACAGGGAGACTCCTCATTGTAGTGAAAGCACAACCATTAATAACATTGTTTATAATGTGCTTATTTGCTGATTTGGAGGTCAAGCATGTTTGACATTCCCGCTGCTGGAAGGGGGCCGGCTTAGCAAGGACCTCTGCTTTACATCGGACACTTCTCTGTTTTTTTGCAAACCACATCTACATGTTCCTGAGAAATGTTTATGGTTTGGAGGTCGCTGACATAGTTTTAAACATCTGCTCAGCTCAGAAAGGGAGAAATTGTAATTGTTTTTGCTGTGGCCCTCCTAAGTGTCAATTTCTCTGAGGCGCAGTGATTCGTGTGTCATTCTCCTGCTTACTTCAGACATGCAAACAGTGAGCACTCCAGAGCCAGTGAAAGCAAACAGCTCAGCACCTGCCACTTCCACACTGTCCCGTGGCCTCACAGAAGGCTCTTGAAATTACATTTTCATGTGTGTGGGATGCCAGGCCTTGATGGTGCAGGGCGAGGGGGTTTTGCCTTCCCCCTCCAGTGCCAGTCCAGCGAGGAAGATCTGCTGAACTCCATACCTGCTCTGGAAGGACCAGCTGGGAGGCTCAGGAGGTCACCTGGCAGGAGCTGTTTGTGCTGGCCATTGGTCCTGTGGAGGCCTTCCACTGCTTTAACAGTAACAGAGACGCCTTTTGATAGCTGAGTGTGGTTATGGGAAGAGCCCTGGTCTGTGCTCGTGGTTTGGCTGCCAACTCATTTCTGTGTGATGACGTTGAGGGTCTCTGCACTGCTGTCCTGGCTCAGAAGGGCTGTGGGCCAGTAGGAAGAGATGGTGGTTGTTTCAAAGCTTCACTTTCTCGTGTTGCTCCAGAAGCTGACATCAGGAATGTCTCCTGAAAACTGTGCCTGACCTAAACGTGTCAGAAAGACACTCTAGTTTTTGTGTGCTGTGCCCTACATTCTTCTCAGTCAGCTAAATGGGACTGTGTTATCATTCAAAGCCTGCAATGGACATGGAGTTTGATGTGATGATGTCTCTGGAAAATGGCTGACGACAATGACGCGATGAGTGATTGACAGAAGCAGTTTCTATTTTTTGAAAACACTCTGTTTCTCTGCACACCATCGGACAAACCAGGCAAGGGAAGTGGATGCATTATCAAATCTATGAAACAAACTGGGCTGCTTTACAAATGTGGAAAAGATACCCAAGGGCTGCCAAAATGCATTTTGGTGAGGAAAACAAGATGACAAACTGCTTTTGCTGTAGAGACAACGGGCCAGGATTCAGAGCTGTGCGTCTACCACCTCTAGAGAGGTGCACACAGAAATCTGTGTCTCAACATTTCTGTAATGAGCAAGAATAGACCCAAACATAAGTATGGGGTGCTCTGTCCTTTGGAAACCTGTCCCTCTTGTTGGTCCTACACTCAGAAATTCCAGCTATGAAGTTTGCCATTTGAAAAATCTTTGCAGAGGTGGGCGTGGAGCTGTGTGTCAGCCCGTATGTGTGTTCTGGCTGGGCAAGGAGAGAAGCTTCGTCTGCCTTTCCTGCATTGTCAGGATTCCTCCTTTCACCCAGGTGCTGATTTTCCAAAAACATGTGGTGACTCTGCCTGGAAGACTTGCACCCATGTCTTGCTGATCCCAGCCAGGTGAACACAAACCTTTCTGGGGCTGCGGAGAGGCTTGCAGGGTGCGATCAGAAAATAATTGCTTCTTTACAAAAGTTAACTAAAAATAGGAAGCGATGTAGACTCTCATGGCAGATTTTCAAGTTCTAAACAGTATTTTAATTTTATTTTAATCCTAGCTCCCTAAGGAGGAAAGGATGGTGTGCTCATGTGGGGCTCTGTGCGTGTGTGTTTGCATGTGTTTGTTTATCCATCCACATTCACTCCTACGCGCTGCTTTTTGAGCCCCTGGACAAATGTCAGCAAAAAATTGGCATTTTGATAGTGTTCTTGGAGTCTAGAAATCTCTTAAATTGTGTGAAATATGCAGCTCGAGAGAGGAAAAGCACTTCTATTAATAGCCACAGTGAGAAGATTGACATCTAAGCTCAACCCTTAGTAGACGGCAGAGAATCCACATAGGGGGATGCAATAAATGCTCCAACCACAGAAGGAGTTTCAATCACAGCACATCCTTTATCGTGCACCAGAGAATCCAACCACAATGCAGAAATCCCCAGGAAACCACCCTGTGTTATTTCTGCTGCTTATAGAAAAACTCATCTGCTCTGTTTGTTTATTTGTGTGTTGGGTGTTTTTTGAATTTTATGGAGAAGCCGCAGGGCATGACATTTTAAATTAGGATTAGATTGCTATAGGAAATGGTGAGAAAGGTCACAGAAATATCCCTCTCTTGGCAACGAAAGGCCTTTAAATCCACGTCCAGGCTGTGCTCTGCCGAGCAGGGTGTTGAAGATGTGCTCAATCGAGGCGTGGGAACGGGGAGCAGTGTTCTGGGCAGCTTCTCAGGAGGCAATGGGAATCTTTGGGAGGTTCATGTGGCCTGGCAGCACCGTGCTGTGTTCAGTCGCTGTGCTCCCTACCCTGCTGCTGCTCCTTCTCCTGGGGGAATAGTGCTTTGGGCAAAGAGAGGCTGTAATAACACAGGGCCCAAGGAGGCACCATGTGACAGCGATAGTGGGAGTCATCTCACCAAACTGTAGCTGTCTACAAGATATCCAAGGCTAAGCTATTTTCTTTGTAATCAGAATAAATAGGTAAAAACAGAGTAACTTTTCTCCTGGAGGTGCTTCATCCTAGTGCAGGTGGGGGCCCATCCCCTGGGGAATGACTGCTTGTCATCATGGACTCCACCAGTGCTCAGGGTGACTAGTTTAGGTTTGGTCATCTCACTTGCAGATGCCCTGTGGAAGGCAGATGAACCCCACTCAAGCTGTCCTAGTCCACAGTGATGGCTTAACCAAAAAGGGGTGTTTTAGTGCCGGGCTTTAGCCTACCTCTACCAACAGGCTCAGCCTGAGGTGGAGATCAAGATGATGAGCAGCTATTGCCACCAGCCAGTTGCTGTGAGATCCCCACACTGCTCTAAAGCCTCTGACAGGGTGGAGTGCTGCTAGATGGACCTAAAAGCTGAGCTGTCTCTGAAAATAAAGTGCAAATAACTTCTTGCACGGCAATCGTGATTCGGGCGAGAAGCTGGTAACGGGGGTGTGCTCTGAGGATGTTTGTGTCCTTCTGCTCACTAAGGGAGACTTAGAGGGGTGCTTGATGCTGCTGGCTATGAGCATTTTAGCACTCTTCATAGTGACAGCAAAGGACAGACGTTGGAAATGATGAAATTCTAACTGGTTCTGGTTCTGCTGACAATTAACAACGATATTTTTCTTTTTATTTTCCTTCTTTGCTCTCTGCTGATATTCTCAGCACGATGGGGAAGCAGTTACACTGCTGCTACTAATCGAGCCCAGCTGATTCTTTCGAAGAGTTTCTGCTTGGAATTACAATGCTTTTCTTGTGATTTTATTGCAAGGACATGGCAGCCTCTGGTTCTCCTTTTGCCATTTCTATCCGTAGCCATATATCCAAGTGCGGAGCTGTGTAACCATAAGTGCACTCACTCTTTTATGGATACTCTGCCCTGGTCTGTTTTCACTGTTTCTATTATTTCTGCACACTGTAAAAGTTATGAAACTTGAAGGGAGAAGCCAGCAGCGTGGCCAGTTCTAGGCAGAGATGCATTTTCTGTGTGGGGACTGGGGTGTTGGAAAGACTGACACTTGTTTTTGTCATAAAAATTGCTTTTGCTAACTCCAGTCTGGCTTAGCAATACCTCCACAAGATCCTTGGCGGCTCCAAATACCCTTTTGCTACGCTCTCTGCAATTGTTTATTTTATGGTGTCAACTACTTTGTATTGTTAGGACATCGTTGCAGGCCAATATTTTACTTGGCGAAACCCTCTGAGTCACAAGCTCAGGCTCTCAACATTTCCTGGTGCGAGTGATCAGCGGAACCAAAGCATGCTCTGACATCTGTGAAGGGCTTGTGGGTAGAAGAGGGGAATTAGCAAAGGGGTGATCTCAGCTGCTTGCACTTTGCATGCAGCACATGGGGTAATTGAACCATCATAAAGTGCTGCGAGATGATGCCTGCGACTCCTCCCCAGTGTCTACAGCTGTGAAGTGCTGAAGCACTCCACTCTCTGCTTTATTGGAGGCTGGAGACCAAAACCAGTTGGAAATTCAAAATGAAAAATTCTCCCTCATTGAATTGGTCCCCCCCGAGGGGTGACTGCGCACCCTGGGTGTGTTCACGCACCCTGGGGCTCACGAAGAGCCATCGGTCACTTCAGCGACAGAGATGGGTGGAGAGGGATCTGCTGCTGAGGGGTTTGGTCTGGTGGAGTTTCTTTTTTTAAAAAGTACTGAAACTCTCCTCTGAAACATGATGTCCTGACAGGCAGAGCCATGGGTGCTACAAATTTGGAGAGGGTGTTTGCTGAATGCTGAGGTGGCTCAGTCTGGATGTCTTCTCAGCATGCCCTTGTTCAGAGTTTGATATTGTAGGAGTGATCACTCTACTCCTACTGAAGCCCTGGCATGTATCTTGTTTTTTGCTGTCAGTCTTGCTTCTGTTTGCTCTGGATGAGCCCTGCGCCTACTGTTTTTCAGAGAAATCACCAGGTCCTGGTGAATTGGAGCAGAACCCTGCTGCAGTGAGCTGCGAGGTGGAGTACACAGCAATCCTGGCAGTCTAAACCCTCTTCTTCCCCAACAGGCTACGCTCCTCACGGTGCTCCTGCTTGTGGGAAACACAACTGGGCAAATCTCCTTCAGCTTCTCTGCTCCACAACAGCTTCTTACCCAGTAAATATTTTTCTTTCTGTCTTGCCAAACTGGCTCACCACCAGCACTGATAGCTGTGATGGGACCAGGTGCTGCTTCATGCTGGTTCAGGTGGTCCCTGGCTGTAGGAGACCTCACAGACTTAAGGGAACTTGCCCTGTGCTTAGAGGTTTGAGGGCTGGAGACACCAATCGCCAGCAGATGAGTCCTGATTGTAGGAAGGAACCATCAGAGCTCACAGTTTTGTTAGTCAGAAGCAGATCTAAGCCTGGATTGCTCGAGCAGCAGAGAGTGGGTTGTTTCATCCCAGGAGAATTTTGTGGGTTATTTTGGCAGGGCACAATGGAAAAAGCATGGACTGTGGCTGCCTTTGCAACTCTTGGCTGTGTGGATGACAAAGTTTGCCTTCTGGCCTGCCAGGCCTTTTTGCCTTCGTTAGCACAAACTTATTTTTGAGCCTTTTTTTAAAAAAAAAGGTTTTATTTTTACTTTCTTTCAGTCTCCTCTGGCTGGTCTTTGTCCCTGAAGCCCACAACGATGGGAGCATCCAGGAGATAAGAAAATGGTAAGTTATGTTTTGCATCATCTAGGGCTGGAATTTCAGTGCTGCAGGGTCAGTTTTAAATTATCCCTGGAGGGTTGGTTGTGTTTTATAAGCTGGATGGCTTGGCTTGCAGCCGTTTGATTTTTCCAAATAGTATAAATCTATAGACATTTGCCTTTGGCACAAAAAAATCTCCCCACTTCGAAGTCAAGAATAATTATTTTCCCAGAGCCAAGGTCAGCAGCTGGATTCAAATAATGGGATGGAAAAAGCCACTCTTGTTGCTTTTCACATGAATTTTAAAAAGTAATTTTCAAAAGTAATCTCAGTGCATCAGCATCTGCCCCTTGCTCCCGTGGTAGCCCCAACAGAGTTCCTTAACCCAGGTACAGCTCCCAGTATCCTCCAACAGGGCAGGAATTGCCTCTGAAGCTCCACCTGCAGCGACAAAGACACAGAAAACCACAAGAAATGGTACACAGCCACTTTTCCCCTTGCCTAATAGTGGCTGTTTCCCTAAGATTTTCCAAATCAGTCTAAAAACTCACCATTTCTCTTTTTTAATAATTTATTTATTTTTATGGTGAACTGGAACCAATGTAGTTCACATCAACCAAAACCCTTCATTTACATTTCTACTTTTCCAGAAAGAAATCCTCTTTGCAAGTGACTTGCACTAAAAATGCTGGTTTAGGGATGGGTCCCTGGACAGCACTTTCCACCTGGCTCTGCAGGGAGCACTTGGGATGCAGGAGGGAAGTGCCCCACCACTGGCCTGGTGAGTGGTTTGGAGGAGAAAAATATCCACTGCATCTGTATGGGACGTGGGCTGTGTCTAGCCTGATTTTCCTTCTTGAAGCTATTGAGTTTATTAAGGATTATTATTTCAGGCATCCTTTCCCCTGCTACTGAAAGTCCATTAAGATGGAAAACAAACCCTTCTCTCTTTGAGCACGTGGATCGTTTTGGTCTGGACCAACTTGTGTCAGAGTGACATAACCCAAAAAAACAGTAGGAGCCATTCGACTGAAGTTCTGCTGCCAGAAATATTGAAGGTTAAAATAATTCTTGGCAAGGTCTCCCTCCCCTGTGGATCCCCAGGTGTTGGACACGCAGATTCCAGCTCCGCCTTGGCTGCTTTGGCCTCTTGCGTGTCTGTGAAGCAATTCATGGCAGAGAAAGCAAAGGCTGAAGAGCTGTGGCTGAGGGGACAGGCTGGGCTGGGGCCAGCACACGTCTCCCTCTCCAGCTCGGTGGCTCCCTGTGCTCCTGGCTCAGTAAGGATTTAGCTGTGTCCTTGTGGTGCTGTTGTGCCTGGGCTTCAAGGGCTTTTCCTGGGCTGGAGCAGGAGGCACCTTGGGCTTCTCCACGAGCCAGGCCAGGATGCAGCTCCTTGCTGTGCAAAGTGAGGAAAATGGGCAAAAACCAGATCAGACAGCAGTGGTGAGCTACAAAAAGGTTCTGTGCTGAAAACCACAGGTGATGGCTGAGGGGAGGTGGTGGGTGTTGCTTGTCAGTCACGGGGATAGCTTTGTTCCATGGAGGTGTGCTCTTTCTTTCCCTTTATATTATTTATGGCAATACTGAAGGTGTTTGTTATCTTTTCCACACAGTTAATGTACTTCCCCCTTTGGCTTCCTCAGCACCAGTTATATTTCCTGGGTAAACATTGTTCAGAATCTGCTCTTCCCCTGCTAAAAACTGAGCCCTCAGGCTGATGGGGGTATCAACCAACACAACAGGCTGGAGGGGATGGGTGACTGAGGTGGCTGATGCCCCTGGAGACCTCAGAAAAATACCCCCAGCATTTATTGTGACCTTGAGAAACTCACTGCTTCTTTCCTTGTCTCCCTTCCAAACCTGTCAAATAATAGAAAAAAAATATTCCTCCCTCCTAAGCTATGTCAAAGGCTGAGTGATCAGCCCAACTATGGATTTTCGAGGAACAGGCCTGTTTCTATGAAGCAGACAGGTTCCTGTCTGGTGTAAATCAGGACAGTGTGGTCACGGTCACTCAGAGCTGAGCTGTTTTGCAGCAGCTGGGGATGAGCCCCCAGACATTCACTGTGCAGCTTCACACGTGGGCAGATCACTTTGTGAAGTATGAATACACTTTTCAAGGGAATTAAATTTCTTTGTGCAGAGAGCTTTCCTATCAATGGATATATCACCTTCCATTCTAACCCCTAATAAAACTTTCCATCTTCAAAGGAATCTCTGAAGATTGCCTGATGAAGACTTAAATTCCCCCCTGGGCAGCAAGCAAGTTTTTTTCGTCCACTTTTACATAGGGGCAAACCAGCACTGGGGTGAAGGCTGACATTTTGGAAAGGCGCCTGTGATTCTGGGAGCATTCAGGTTTTATCCCATCCTCCAGTGTGCCAGGGGTGCTGTTACCCTGTCACAACACAGCGTCTGATCTTCAGCTCATGCTGAGAAGCGGGAGAGTGATGGCAAAGCTGAGGGAGGAAAGGCAATTTGGGCGATGGACACCCACGAGCCGTGCAGTTGCTCTTGGGATTATCATCCACCACGAATTCCCAGCTCACCCCAGAGCCACCAGCTCCAGTAGGGCAGGAGGACCAGATTTGGGGTTCTCCTAATTTGTTTCTACGCTGGCCATTGCCCTGTGGGCTGTTGCCCATAACTCCTGGTATCAGCTGAGGAAGCCTTGCCCGAGGCAGCGAGGCCGCCTGTTTGCCCGTCCGTTCCTCCACCTCTCTGCACCTGGTGTTGCCATTCCTGCCTGTCCCGAGTGGGTGTATAATAGCTCCCACTCGCACTTCACAGGCGCCCTGCGTGAATAAACAAGGTGAGGGCTGGTTTGGTGTGGCTCAGAGAGCCGAGATGAACAAACCTTCCTGCGCTGCTCACACCAACCCCAGTCTCCGTGGGACCCATGGGTCATTCCCTGCCCAGATACCCACAGAGTTTCACTGTTTGTTTGAGTGCTGTAGCCGAGTTGTGCAGAGAAAACTCCAGTGAATACTCAGCAAAAGGGCAGCTCTCCCTCGCCAGTCCTAAGCCCAGCAGGGCATTGATGGGTTTATTTAGGAGGCTGAGCAGGATATGTATTTTCCACATAATAAGAAGGGTGTTGGCCGGCTTTGTTCACTTCAGGCTGCCCAAGGTGTGCTCGTTTGTGAGCATGAGCCCCCCCAAACCAAACGGGGCACAGTCTTTGCCTTACAAGGTGTACGCTTGGTGTGATCTGTCCCTCGCTTTAAGCCTCATACATTGGCAACATTTCTTGGGAAACCGAAAGTTGGTACCAAGTTTCTCTCTTGTGGACGATCACTTCTGATCTCCCTCGGCTTCTCACCCGTGTTGGACTGACAGAAGTGGAAACAGGAGTAGGTACAGTTCCACCCTGGGCCACAGCCTCAGAGGGGTTTTGAAGAGAGACGACTGCAAAACCTCAACCCTGATTAAGCCACCTTGGCTTCAGGTGGTGCCTGTGGATTCTGGCATGGGTACAGAGCACCCCTTCCAGAGTGCAGTGTGTGGGGGAACCGTGGCGGGAGGAGAGGAGAGGAGCTAGGGAGACCAAAGCTGAATCAGCAAACCATGGCGGGGGGCCCACACTGGGCAATAAAGCGACAAAAACCAAAGCTAATTGTGGGAAGAAGGTGCAGGTTAGTAGAAAGATACTTTGGCAGACAGAGATTGGCCCAAGAATGCGTAGATCAGGTGGCTCTCCCATCACTAAAGCCATGGATTAAATACAGGACGGGGGACTTGGTGTACAGGGGAGGCCTGAGGCATCTTGGGGTTACCAGACAGAAGCAACCTGTTTCAAGCTGTGGATGTCTGTCTGTCATATTCACAGAGACGCCAGGATCCCTTGCATTGAGTTATCAGGAACAAACGGTTCTCTGAGCAGTAGTCTAATGTAGTGTCAGATATGATGTCTGTATCTGTTTGAAATAGAATTCGATTTTCTTTTTAGTGTTTTTTTCTCCTCTATGCTGTCAGTGGTGAAGCTTGTAGGAGCAATTTATCTGCCCACTGGTGCAAACTTAAGTTCAGATACCGGTAAATCTCCTCTTCTGCTCATTGGACCACCTTTTCCACCCTCATAAACACTGAAATAAATTTTCCTGTGACAAAAAAGGCCAAAGAGCTGTGGAAGAGACAAACATTGGACTGGAACGACAGGAAGAAATGGTGCCGCCCAGAATCGAGTCCAGCTTTGTTTGGCATTTTGGCCCCATGCAAATGAGTGGTAAAATTTGCATCAGTTTGGGCTGAGCTGAGATAAACCTTAATCCATTAGAGATGGTAACTCTTCGCTGCTCGTACTGTGAGCAGTGTGAGTATGGGTTTCTAGGCTTCAGGCAAGTCTGATCGTGGGTTGGATCACAGCTGCCTCACCGAAGCCAATTGCAAAAGTCGTGTTGACTTCAATGCGACCAGGTTTGGGCCCTGGGGCAAGCCTGGCCTTTTAGTCAGCTGAGATCAAGTGTGATATTAATTTAATACCTGATGAATCACCTTGTAGGATATAATTTTTCCCATTGCAGGGAAAGGGGTGTATTTGACAACCCAATATGATCCCTCCCTCTTTAACTACTAATCCAACTAAATCTTCTGGCAGCAGACATCTGAAAAACACTGGAAACTGCCATGCCACAAACGTGGCGACGTGCTGTAAAAATAGCTTTACGCTGAAATGCTATTTTATTACAGCAGTTGCTATAGTTTCTGGATCTGGCAGAGATTCCTTCCCCATAAACCCTGACTTTAAAGGGGGGGGTGTTGTAAGTCAGCTGTTGTGATTCCCATTAGGCGGAAACTTGGCACCGAGTCCATCTGTACGTTGAACTCATCCCCTGCAGGTCTTCTGAGCTTTTTCAAAGTGTTCGTGTGTGACTTGTGCGCAGGAGAAATGCCAGCCCAGATCCACTGGCTGCTCTAAAAGACTCATTTCTGGGTTCCTGAGAGGCA
This sequence comes from Mohoua ochrocephala, assembly GCA_013398855.1. Lineage (NCBI taxonomy): Eukaryota > Metazoa > Chordata > Aves > Passeriformes > Acanthizidae > Mohoua > Mohoua ochrocephala. The sequence continues at coordinate 522,050 of VZTA01009262.1, read as the reverse complement.
GGAGCAGCCCTAAGAGCAGCCAAGGTCAGGAGAGACTCGGCGTAGGCGCGACCGTGTCAGATGGAATACCACGGTGAAGGTCAGCTTCATGATCAGCGTCTCTCCCTGTTTTATGTGTTATACCTCACTCTTTCCAAGGTAACAAAGTAGAAAATGAGAAAACCCATATGTGCTCCTGGATCTCTGCTTCTTTGCACAACTTCTATCTGTCCTGAGCAGTGAGACGTGGAAGCTGCAGGGAAAAACTGAGAGCAAAGGAGGCCTTTGCCAGCCAGGTCTCAGCTCAGTTTGAGCCCCACCGCAGCAGGAGAGCAGGTGGGTGCAGAGAAATTCCCCACAGACATCCCAGCAGTGCCAGGGAGAAGCTCAGATTGAAGCACTGGTGTATCTTCCACCGCCCATGAGCTGTGCAGAGGACCAGTGCTGGCCTCTCTGTAGAAGGCAGATGTTCTCTTGGGGCTTATTCAGGAGGACTGGAGGCCAAGGTGTGGACAAGACAGCCAAATTATTTATCTCCTGACGGCAGTTTTGCAGTCACTTTTAGTTAGCAAGAGCCGAGTAAGGGTTTGTGGGGTTTTCAGTTAGCATGAAGCAAGTCACCACTAGAAATCTTCCAGCTGGAGGCCAGCGTTTCTCATGAAGGTGAAGATACATCCGTGCCCGATGTCAGGCGAACTAAAACCTGGCAGTGAATGATTTGTTTGGGGCCACTGTGCAATGGAGCTAAGCAGAAAATAACAATTATTTGGGTTGTGGTCTGTTGCTGTCAGGTTGGGTCCTGAACACAACCTCGCTCGTTTTCATACCAAGGATCGGGCTCTGCCCTGCTGCAGAAAGCTGTTGGTGATGGAGGGGGCTGGGCACCATCCCTTAGGGGACGTGCATCCACGCACAGCTCTTGGGATCTCCCAGCTTGGAGAGGCTCGGGTCAGGTCTGCCATGTCAGAGCTGCAGAGAAGGGAAGGGGCAGGAAGATCTTTAAGCATATCAAATAAATAAATAATCCTTTCCATCCCCTGGATTTTTCTGGTGCCTCTGATTCCACGATGTGGCAATGCTCGGGAGCCACCCACGTGGTACGGGCAGTGCTGTGGGTTCCTTTGGCCCCACTGCAGGCAGGTCACTCCACAGGCTTCTCTTTGAAGTTTAGGCAAGGCCTGGATATTTCTTTTCTCTTTTCTTTACTTCTCCCCTTGGAGGGACAAATGCTCTCATGTTGTGTCACAGCCAGCTGTGCTCTATGCAAACCAGATGCCCATCACAGGCAGCTGTCAGGTGTTGCTGCCCCTGGCTGGCTTGGATGGATCTGTGCTTGAGAGGTCACTTTGGGAAAGCTGAAGCTCTGCTCCAGTCCCGTGCCCATCCCATGGCTGCACCGTGTCCCTGCCAAGGCACAGAGGCTGCACAGGACCCACATTTCTGCAGCATCTCTCCCAAAGCTCCCTCAGGCGGGACCCACCTGAGCCTGATGCGACTGTGCAGGCGCTGCCTGGGGGAACAGATGCTTTCAGGAAAAGGGAGTGCAAGGACAAATTAGTGAGAGAAATGCAAGATGGCCTATGGAAATCACTCGCTCCTGCAGAGCCCTGAGCAGGCAGGGGACAGGAGGTGCCTTCCTCTCCCTCCTAAGCCAGGGTTTGCTTATGAAAAATGAACCACATGCCCCGGTCCTCGCCACCAACGCCTTTCCTTGTGGCTTTCTGTGTGCTGCAGTTGCATTTTGCAGACATCTGGATTCAATAACCCTGCTGATACAGCCCATAAAATTAGAAACCGAACACTGTGGAAGGCAGAGGTCAGTGAGTGATTCATCCTGATATAATGTGCTGGGGCTGGAGCGCTCCATGACTCAGGATGGGGCTCTGCGGGACCCTGGGGTGCAGCGGGGCAGCCCCCTGCCCACGGCTCCCTGCGCTCTGTGAGGAGAGGTGGGAAAGCAGGGGGAGGCGTTGGTTGCCTCCGGCATTTCCCTGACCTCAGAGGGGGAGACCTGGCACCTCCCGCCTCCGAGAATCTCTGCGGCTTGCAGAGGAAGTGCTGTGCATCCCCTTATTGGGGGGATAATCGAGGCCTTGGAAAAATTGGGCTCGTTTCCTCTCCACAAACTTCTTGTGTAACTACAGACAAACCCCTGCTTTCCTTCTGACTGCAAACCTAGGACCTGAGCCTGCTGCAAGTCCCGTTTTGGGTGGAGAAGCTCCACGTGTGCCTTGGCTTATCCCTGGAGTGTGTTGGGAAGCGAGGCAGAGCTGCAGCCTGGAGCTGGTCTTCCCTGTCCTTGCAATGCTCTCCAAGCATCTGAGCCACCGTCCCTGAGGAGGAGGAGGTGGCTGCAGTGTCCCCAGGCTGGACAAGGCCCTGGCTGGAGCCAGGTTCTGCCCGACAGGTCTCTTGTCACCAGCTGGCATTGGTACTCAGTGCCCTGAGCCTCGGGTGGATGGTTTCACCGCCCCAAACTCCTTCCTGCCCCAGTGACTCTGGATCACCACAGTCCCTGGCCATGTGTGGGGAGGTGAGAAGTCTGATTCCCTCTCTGCAGCACCCTGTGACTCCTGTCTCTGCGATGAGCAGAGCTGGAGACCATGTTTTGTTCTGAAATGCACCAGCACCAGGCTCGAGTGGGCACCAAGAGATGGGTGTGGGTTAGACTGCACGTGGAGAGGGGTTAAAGCTCATGCTTTAATATATTTAAATAGATAATGTAGTAAAATGGAGAATGGAAGCAGAGAGAAGGGGATGGAAAAGATCAGAGTGCAGAGAATAGATTTGATGCTGCGCTGCTGCACAAAAATTCAGAGGATCCTCTCTTGCTGCAAGCACAACCGTGCAGGCGGGATGGTGTGTGCTGGGCGGCGAGCACGTGTGTGCTCAGGACTTACCTCCTGATTTCTCAGCCTCAGCGGTACTCGTTGGCTTTGGTTCTCTCTGCAGCCAAGAGAGAGAGGAGCTGTCATATTTTTGTGGTGACAGCATGCAACCCGCTGTCTCCAGAGAGCAAAGGCACAGCCAGGGGGATGAAGGATTGTTTTCATCATCGTGTGTGCGGGCAGTGACTCACACAGGGACGATGGATGATGGGGGGATTTCAAAGCCGGGAGCAGGGACAAAGGCTGAATCCTGCCTGCAGCCCTTACCTGCGGGGCTGCACAGACTTTGAGATGGTGTTTGCCACAGCGAGATGTCCCTCGTGACCTAGGATGGAAGGGAGTTATGACCCACACGTGGGACTGGGGTCCTGCAGGACAGGGTGGTCAGAGCAAGGACTGGCGTTTGAGCTGGTGGCAGCAGCAGAGGGTGGTGATGTCACACCAGCTCAGACTGGGGATGTGCACTGGCCCAACTGGGGGGCTGGGCCAGGGCTTAGTACCACTGCTTTGGTTCTCACAGAACTCTGCAGGACCCAGTCTAGGTGAGAGGTTCTTGTATAATATTGGTTTTATCACAGTGGTTCTCTGAACTTTCACTCCGATCTCCTGACCTCAACACATTGAGACCACTGGTCCTGTTGGCCTGAAACTGTATTTTCCTGCTACTCTGTAGCTAAGATGATATCTGGAGCCACTTCCTGGGCAGTTTTTGGGTGAATAATATCTGTGGTTTCCTTTCTGTTTGCACAAGTATTTATATTTGCAAACTCACAGAGAAACTCTCAGCCCCTGGTAGTGCAGAGAAGCATCTTAAACTTCCAAGAGCTGATGTGTCAAAGACTTCTCCTTCCCCCAGACCTCCAGCTGGGGTGAAGCTGTTAATCTCCTAGCCTGAGACACGCTCCTTCACACCCGCCGTGCTAAATCCCTCGCCTCGATAGAAGGAGTTTGCCTAAAACCCGCAGGGTTTAGAGCCACCCAGGTGCTCTGGAACAGAGGGGTTCAGCACCTCATGCCACTCCTCAGGGCTCTCAGGGGAGGAGGCACAAGCCACATTGCCTGGGGGGCTGCCTTCCCCACCCTGTTTTTTGTGGAAATGGAGCCTTGTGGCATTGCATGAGCACAGCTGGAGCAGCAGCAGGGGATAATGTGATCCAGGAGGTGGCTGCCTCCAGCCTGCAGGATCCATCCTGGTGTGAAGTCCTGGGCATGCTCCTCACCATCATTTTCGCTGTTGCTGGTGTGAGGGGGATTCTTGAAAGGCGAAGGTTTTCTGCGAAAATGTCATTATCCAGCGCTGCAGGAATGAGTTGCCAAGAGAATGTTTTGCCATGAGGCTGGAGGCTGGACTCAGCAGATTGAGCCGGGCCCTGGAGGCAGAGAGGCCCTTCCTGCTTCAGCTGATCGTGGAATTTAACGCTGGATTGGCAGGTGCTGCGCTAGCCCGGACCTCAGCCAGGAGAGTGTAAAGTTTGGCTGCCTGAAGTGCTGCAAATGTGTGCCCAGATTGTGCCTGGGAGCTGCCCCGTGGTGCCAGGTCAGCATCCCTCAGCTTCAAGGGACAGCTCTCCGTCACTTCCCCACCCTGTGCAGATCTTGCTCCTTTTAAGGTGACTCTTAATCCCATCTAACTCTGCAGAAGGAAAACTGATATTCCCTGAGGAGGCACAGGCAGGATCAAAGATGAGCAAGATCTTTATTCTGGAAAGTTTGGCTGGATTAGGCTCAGCTTTTATAAATATGCAGATCAAGTACCATGACCTGCATTTCAGTTCAAGGATATTTTATTAGCTTTATTTTTTTGACTTGTCATGGCTTGAGTGTGGCTTGGCTGAACGGTTTCAGACTGTTAACAGCCTTGGCCTTGGCGTGAGCTTGTGCTGTTAAGTAATTTGCAATGGGTTTCTTTAATTACAAATGCTCTTACTTCTTCACATTGTCACAGCCTGCATGGCAGATACAGACTTTTAAAAACCACGTGCCTCAGCCATGAGGGATTTGTAGAAGCTGTGTCTCAGCTGGGAGTGCAGGCATGGGCCACACAGCCATCAGGACATCTGTTGGCAGAGGACCAGGCACACACTGGGAACTCCAGAAAGAAAAGTGGGGTGTAGAGCTCTCAGCAAGAGGATGGAAGCCCAGTACTGCTGGAAAATCACACCCAAGGAGTCCCAAATGATGCAGCCACAGTCGTCAGCTGCAGACGAAAAACTCCCGTGTTTATCTCTCCCCAGCAGAGTTTCTGCTCTGCAATGACAGCTGTGAACGTTTTGGAACCTGCAGAGCCGTGCGGAGGCTGAGGCACCTTCGCAGGGTGGTGTCTGGGGAGGAAACGCCCAGCCCAAGGAGGAAAAACAAATTAAATAAAAGCTCTTGCTGTTTTCCTAATTGTTGCTGTTTCAAATAGAAACACAAACAAAGAAACCTCAGAGGAGTTCACGGTGGGACAGGAGCTGAGTTTGCTGCGCTGTAGCCCTGGCTGGTTCCAGCAGTGCTGCTCTCGGCCCTGGGTGCCTTTGGGGGGAACAGGAGCAAAGGGGGCTGTTGGGAGAGGCAAGCGCTGAAACAAAAGACTGTGCTGGCAGCTCGGTGGGCTGGAGGGGCCACGGAGCCCTGACTGTGAAGAAATCAGCCACGGAGGGAAGGAGAAGTTAATTAGATGGAATAAATCATGGCACAGGGTGTGCTGGAATAGGGGCGCAGGAAAGCTGTGGTGGGTAAGGAGCAGCTGTGCATGGGGGGCAGCACGGCGGGCAGGGCTTCCTCGTCTGGACACTGTCCCAGAATTGGGACTGAGGGTGATCTGACTCACTGGCACCAAGGACATCTTCATCAGAGCCAGGGGAAGGACCTGGGCTTTAGGTGCCGCAGCTTTAGCCTCAAGGTACGAGGAAAGCGTGGGGATGTTTGGCACTTGGCAGGTCCAGCTCCCCTTCTCCTGCTGCACTCTTTGCTTGGCGTCCACCCTGCAGCACCCACCCCCAGCAGGTGACGTGTGTCAGGGTGGTGGCCCACGTGTGACACAGGGGACTGGAGCACCTCTGCTCCGGAGACAAGGCTGGGAGAGCTGGGGTTATTCGGCCTGGAGAAGAGAAGGCTCCAGGGAGACCTAAGGTGCTAGAGGAGCTCTAGGAGAGCTGGAGAAGGACTTTGGACAAGGCCTGGAGTGACAGGACAAAGGGGAATGACTTCAAACTGCCAGAGGGCAGAGTTAGATGGGACACTGGGAAGAAATTCTTCCCTGTGAGGCTGGGGAGGCCCTGGCACAGGTTGCCCAGAGCAGCTGTGGCTGCCCCATCCCTGGAAGTGCCCAAGGCCAGGCTGGACAGGGCTTGGAGTAACCTGGGATAGTGGAAGGTGTCCCTGCCCGTGGCAGGGGGTGGAACAAGGTGATCTTTAAGGTCTCTTCCAACCCAAACCATTCTGTGATTCTGTGCCCTGCAAGCACTGTGTGGCTGAGCCCAGGGGCTGCCTGCAGGCCGACTCCTCCATGGCCACTGGGCATTCTGCCTTCGTGTCCTGGTCCAGTCCCATGGAACAGCCTGGATGTGGAGCACAGCAGGAGCTCCTTTATCCTGCTCTGGCTCTGCCTGGCCAAACCACACATGCTCTGAAGCAGTGCAACTCCGATCTGAATAAATAAAAAGCTCTTCCAACTCCCCCCGTCCCTCCCTTGCCTCACCCCCAGCTCTGAAAGAAAAAGGAGAGTTCAGGAGTTTCACACAGCATCCAGTTTCAGGAAAATGTTTTCTGTAAAGCTAATTGAAAATGTTCCTCCGTGCTGTTCCCACTCACACGAGGCTGGCGGGGAGGTCAGGGCTGTGGCGATGTTCCTGTGCATCCCTGGTCTGGGACTCGGTGGCCACGGTCCAGCACACGGTGCTGAGGAAGGTACTGAGTGATTACAGCAGGAGCTGGGAGGTTTTGTCAGATCCTCGTAAACTCTTGGAGCTTTATAGCAACTGCCCAGCCCCAGAGAATAGCCATCCCGAAGAATTTATGATGCAAATGTTCGTCCCAGACTTTTCAGGGGCAAGCATGAAACGGCTCAAATCGTCGGGATTTGCAGAGCGTGAGCTGATTGGGATGTGTGGCTCCCTGTGGAAACGTTTTCAGCAAAGCCCCTCTCCCTTATCTCTCTCCTCTTTGATGCTCCCCTGGCTCAGCAAGGCCTCGAGAGCGCCCAGGCTGGGAGCCACCCCCAGGGATCCGCGCTGGAGACAGTGCAGAAAGGCAGTGGCTGATGTCTGCGAGTCCCCAAGGGTCCCTGGGCAGTTTGGATGGGCTGGATGTGTCCGCAGGCAGCCGATGGGCCCCCCTGGCTGGGTGCAGCCCCTGCCTCCCTCGGTGCTGGGTTTGGGGCCGTGGCAGGAGCGAGGCTCCGTGCGAAGGCTCAGGTTTAGGAGCCGGGCATTGACTTTTGGTGAATTACCTTCATAGTCTTAGTTCTCCGCTTGCTCACGAGTGTCACAACAAGAGGGCCTGGAAAGACGCCCAAACACACCAGAAAGGAATCTAATTTCTTTTCGAGGGAGTTGCTGCAGAAAAACATTTGAGTTATTTGCTAAGCTCTAATAGTGATACTTTACATTTGCATTGCAGCTTCCACCTAAGGGCATCTTGGCACAGCCGGTAATTAAACCTCCGAGTCCTTGTGAGGGAGACAAAGCCCTTTTCTAACATTTGACAGACAGCTAAACTTTGGGCCAGGGTCAGATTAAGTGGCTTGCTCGGAGATGTACATTGAGTGTGCGGCAAATCCAAAATCAAACAAGAGCCTTACTCAGCCCAAGGAGACATTTGGGATTCTACTCCCTCTGCTCTGCTCCAGTTGGCTTTTGTAAGCCTCTGTGGTTTGATGGCAGTTCAGAGACATCCCTTCTTGGTATTAAATGCAGGAAGGTCTTTTGTCGGATTTAGGCAAGAGGGCGAGCTAATTGCAAATTCAATTTTGGTTTAGAAATTGAATCTCGGTCTCCATCACCTTAGCAGCCACAGAGTTATCTCTCAGGACTTTGCTCCAGCACTAGATTCATTTCAGGTCTGTTTTCTTTAGAGCTTTATGGTCAGTAATTAATGGTATAATTACACATTGACATAATGACAGCTCCTGACACGGCGGAGCTCAGGGGCAGGGCACTGAGTGTCGCTCATTGTTTGCTCCTGTTTCTTTATTTTGGAGGGTGAAAGCAGGCAGCTCTGGGGTTTGCTCGGAGCCCAGCTCCAGTGGGGGAAGCCCTTCTGCACCAGCGCTGTGTCCAAAGGCACCAGCACCCCACAGAAACCCGCACGTTCCTTCGCTGTCCTGTCATTCCTTCTTGCCCATCCAGCTCCCTGGCCATCATCATCCACTGGGCAAATCCTGAACGGGACCAGCCAGGGGGAATCCAGCCCGCCTGGCCACCCCAGGGGGCAGAGCTGAACGTGGCAGAGCTGCTGGAGCTGAGGGAGGGAGTTTTCTCTGTTGCCTCTGGGCTCTTCGTGGAGTTTCCAAATTTTCCCTCCAAGCAGTGTCTTGGCTGAACACAAGCGGATCTAGGTGGTGGGTGTTGAGTGCTCTCAGGAGGTTGCAGCGTGCAGGTACGGGCAAGCAGGGGCATGTGGCGGGCTCTCAGGGCTCTCTTTCCTGCCAGGAGCTGCCCTTGGCCATAGTTTCACTGGGTAGGGGTGCTGCAGGCACCTGGACCTGGACCTGCTCTCTGGTCCTCTTTAAACTTTCCCATCAAGCAGTGGGGACATCCATGGTGAGGACAGATCTCTCCACCCTGGATTTTCAGGGACAGGCAGACCCCAGGGACATCTGGTGGAGTTATTTTAGGGTTTATCCCTACACTTGCTGCCCTAGGGATGACACTTCAACTCTGGGGTGTTTCCTCTGCTTCCAAGTCATGCAGGCCCTGTCTGAGCCCCATCTCAGCCCTGCCCTGCACATGGCCAGTACAGCCACCAGTGCCCCCTGAGCCCTGACAACCATCAGGACACGGCCAGGATGGAGGAACACGGTTGCCCATGGATCAGAGATCAGCCCTTGGCTGCTCTTCCATCCCCATCTACTGGCCAGCCTGGAAAAGAGCTGCCTGGGGAAATTTCATGTGGCTGCTCAGCTCGTGTAAGGGCGTGTTGGGCACAGCAACTGACTCGGTGATCCTTGTGCCATCCCTGCTTGGCCCCGCTCAGGATGGTGGGACCAGAGGTGGACTTGTTTGTGAGGAGAAAGCAGTTCACTCTGATTTCTGGTGGGATCTTGCAAGACCCCGTGGAGTCTCTAAGCAGAGAGGGAAATTCCAGCTTTGTGCCCAGCTCTCAGCTCCCATCGACGTTGGGTCTCGAACTCTCTCTGGGAGTTTCGTGTCCTCTTTCCTGTGCTGAGTTTTAGAGGAGAAAGTAACGCTGGAGTGCCAGGAGTGGGGCAGCATCTCCGCTGCCCTGGCCCATTGTGAACTCTACACATCCTTGGCCAAGTTCTCTGCTTTCTCAGTATTTATTTTTAAAAACAGACTAGCAAAACCTTCCTGCCTCACTGAGAGGCTGCTGGGAACACGTGAGACTGGTTCAGTCTTGTTTTCTGGTCTCCTGGTTTGTCCCAGCTGGAATCAGAGTTATGCAAGCTGATGGCAGCAATGCTGTGAGGGTGTTTTACTAGTGGGGCTTGTTCCCAGAGGTGAGGATGGGCCAGGGGTGCTGCGGGCGCTGGGCAGGCAGCTGCGGATTGGCAGGGCGGTGGTGGATGGTCTCTCCTTTGCAGGCAGAGAAGTTGAGCCAGGGTGATGAAAGAGGGACAGCAGCTGCAGAGGTGCTTCCTGAAGAGAAATCATCTTGGAGATGTCCTGGGGAACTGCCACCAGCAGGTTCTGCAGGTCCCTGGCTCCGGTGGCTGAACCCCAGCTCTCCCTTGAAGGACTTGGCTCCCCAGAGCACAGCGCTGACCTCTGGTTTTAATTGTTTTTTCAATTTGGTTGATCTCTCCATTTCAGCACTTAGGGAGAGAAAATGTCTGGCTTTTGCAGAGATAGATATGAGAGGAAGAGAAAACCTGGCAGCTCTGAGGAAAGAAAATCGATAGGTTGCTCCAGCCAGTGCCAACCAGCAGATGCCCTGAATAATTTTGAGATCCAGATGCCTCTGACTGCATTTGCAGTGAGGTCAGCTTATCCCCATGCTGATTGATGGGAAGTAAGAGCTGTGGTGAGAGGAGCCATCCCAAACCCCAAACCAGCCACAGCCTTCCCCGTGCTCCGAGACTGAGGCACAGCCCAGGCTGGTTTGTTCAGAGACACATCTGTGCTGTCAGGGCCTGCTCGGCCTCAGGAAACTCCAACGATTGCACAGCTAAAGCACAACCACGCTGATCTTGGGTCCAAGTTCAGCTTTTCATGTTTCAGAGAAAAAAGGAAAGTCCTCTGAAAGGCACAGCCAAAGCAGTAGTGGTGCAGGACCCGGGGGTGGGCTGTGTGGTTATGGATGCTGGCTGCAAAGTTCGCATGGATTATCCTAAAAGGATGATGTGCAGTTGCAGATGGGTTACCAAGAACCTACTTCCCATATCTGCTCTTAGAAAAAGTGATCAGAGATGGTTTCTGCTCCCTTGAGGGCCGACTCTCACATTCTGCTCCTGTTCGTTGTGCAAATGCTGCATCACCTGCAGTCTGCCCTTCTTCGAGGACACTTTCTTCCATTTCCAGGACTGTGCTGCTCTCAGCAGGTGGTCAAACAGCCCAAGCCTTCAGTGTCCACCTTCAGAGCACCGACCTGGCATCAGCTGGGAAAGCTGCAAGCGTCGCTCTGCTATCACAGCCCGTGGATTTTTTCCAAGTTCCCTCAGATTGGCTTGAAGCAGGTGCTGAAGGCTTAACGAAAGGTGTCACCTAATACAACTTTGAAATGTTTTCAGGACTGTTTAGGTGCTGGGAGAAATCATCCTAATCAGAACCATCTGTAGAGACCTGTGGTGTGGGACTTGGATGGCAGAGAAAGTTGTGGCTGCTGATTTGCTCCCAAAGAAAGCTGGCTGGGGCAGTGCAGGGCTGTGGCTGCGTTTTCACAGAGTATAGAATATGTATGAGTATGGAAGTTATGGAAGTGCCTGGATTAGTCTGTGGAAAGAGACAGGTGACTGTCCCAGAGGCCTCAGGAAGGTGCCTCCATCTGCTGAGTGGGGAGACCCTCGGGGTCTCAGCAAGAGGGACTGGACCGTGGGGGACCTTTGCTGGAGGAGGTCAGTACCTGAACAACTCCTCTGTCTCTCTTTGGTCATTCACCTTGCTGGGACCAGGGATGGGCCAGAGCTCAGAGCTTTCGGAAATGCCTTTCCCCTTCCCAGGAGTGTGCCCACGTCCCCACACTCCCCCATGGTAGCTGCCCAAAATGTGTCGGGCCCTGCCTGCCACCCCAGAAGGATGGGGAGCCCTGCAAAGCAAACCCGGGGTGAGGGCGTGTTTGTGAGAGCTCCAGCAGTGGTGGGGAATCAGCTCTGAGGCTGTGGTGAGTCCCAGGGTTGGTTATCTATCCCTTGATCTCCAAACGCACACTGAGACTGTCTGCCAACTCCGTAACAGAGCCTATCTTTACAATTATCTGTGATCCCCAGTGATATGAGACATTTAATCTGTGTCTCCTGACTTCTTGTCAGATTAATTACCATCAGCACAAGTGTTTTCTGCTGTTTTCAGGGGAATCCAGTCATGGGAAAGTGAAGAAACAGCTCTGCTTATTCCAGCAGGGCTGGAAGGAGGAGGGAGGGCACTGAGGGTCTCGTGGTGCTGCAAGTGGGGCTTCTGCAGGTCCCTGCAGCCCACCCTGCAGCCCCGGCTGGACTTGATGATCTTAGAGGTCTTTTCCAACCTCACTGATCCTATGATCCCATGGCTTTGCAGGCAGTGTCAGCAGGACCGTGTCTCGCTGGCAAACACATCTTTGTCTGCAGGACTCCTTCCCTGCCCGTGCGAGCGGCACTGCCATCTCTCCTGCTCGTGGGGCTGAGCCTTGTCCAGTACTCGGCCTTGGCCAGGAAGGGATGGGAGCGCGTGGGGAGAGAGGGGAAATGGAATGGGAAAGAGTGTTCGGGCTCCTGGAGAACGGCACGAGGCTCTTCCCTCTTCGGTCTGTGGGCAGCGAGAATTTGGCAGCTGCCCCAGCGGCTGCGTGGGCTGTTCTCGTGTGTGTGCGACTCTTCCTGGTTTCTCAGGCTGCGGCCCCCTCTGAAAGCGAGCTGAGGGGTGGAAACCTAGTCCTGTGTGTGGGCGGAGAGCCCACCCCCGAACGCCTTTGGAATGGCCGCTGCCCGGTTTTTCCCTCAGCAAACCCAGAGGGATGCTGAGCAGCGTGTCCCCCGCCCCGCGCTGGGGCCGGCTGCGGGATGCTGTGTGGGGATGTTCTGATGTGGTACCCATCGGGGATCCGGGGTGTGCAAAGGAGCAGAGAAAGCAGGGAGATGCTGAGGCTGTGGAGAGCAGCAAGCAGAGCTGCCAAGCCCTGCTTCTCCCCGCTGTCCTCATCAGGAACCCGACGTGCTCTGACCAAACAGCAGCACAGGCTCATTTTCGCGGGTGTCACCGGGCCGAGGCACCCCATGCCCTGGAAATGGCACTTTCTCTGCTGTGTGCTGTGAGGGCGGTGTGACGGCGTGCTGGGCTTCACCGCCTCCTCCTCCCCGCTGGCTGCAGCCAAGGGATGTGATGCCTCCAGCCAGCAACATCACTTGGGAAAGAAAAGAAAGAAAACCCCCTTGTGGGGTCTCAGGGTGTGCGTAGCATCAACCTGCTGCTTGTCCCTGCGTGGCTGCAGGCAGCTCTGGGAGGATGTGTTGGAGAGGAGAAACTGCAGCTCACAAAAGACAAGTCTAGATTCACTTTTTTCTTAAGGCAGTGTCTCCCTTGAACAAATCCATGAAGATGCTCGGGGAGGGAACAGCTAGCTAGCTCTGCAGGGAGTGTGGGAAATGCCTGGCTGGGAAGCTCCTGAGTTCAGTAGTGTGGTTGGAGCCACTTTGTTCTTTTCCAAAAATTAGATAAAATCTAAGAAATTTTCCCAGAAAATTCTCTGTCTCTTCCCCCTCTCCCTAACAGAGGCTGCAGAGCACAAATGCATTTGGAGCCCTTTGGGCTTTTCCCATTGAGCACTTGGCTTGTTAAAATATTTGACATCAGGGTTCTTTATTACCTGCAATAAAAAGCCTCTGCTAATCTTTAACGTGCAGCGTGGCAGAGAAAAGGGATTGCATTAAAAACCTGTTTATGGGAGTGTTACTAAAACTTGTAAAAAGGAGTAAAAGTGAACGATGACTGAAAAAACTTCACTTTGCAACAGCAAAGGTGCTGCCCAGCCAGGCAGTGCCCAGGAAAAGTGTAGTCCAGACCTGAACCCAAGGCTCAGTGCAAGGAGGAACTTGCACCTTGCTCCCTCTCCGCCTTTGATTTGCAGAGATTCCCAAGCCTGCTGCTTTTCTCCCCAGCAGTCTTAATTCAAAACTTCTCCAGCAAACCACCCTGGACACATGTCTGTGTTGAAGAGCACAGCCTGTCTGGGGGCACGGCTGGAGCTCCAGCACTGCCCTGTCCCTCTGGCACTTGGGTTCAGCATTTTATGACAGCTTTCCCTCTTTTATGTAGTTTGGAGAGGTCTGAATGTTGCAAAATTAGGCTTTCCTGCAGCATTTAGGTTTTTACAACACTGCCTTTTAACACAATACCTTAACGCCTTGTGGGTTTTGATATTTTCATCTGTTCTCAAGAGGGTGGAACAGAGTGATGGGCTGTGGTCCCAGGGTGAGATGGCAACACCATACCTGCTGCTTCAATAACCTCATAAAAACATTTCAGCCCTCTAGAAGGATAATTTCAGCTCAGTTTCTGTTCAAGACAAGGTCTGGGAGTGTCTGAGCTGTAGTCGCATGGACATGCCTGTTCCCAGAGCTCAGCTGTTGGATTTCAGACAGGGGAGGAAAACAGCATCAGGTGTCAATTTTTTTCCCCTCCTCTTTCTACTCCACAGACTATTTTTAATATTATTTTTATTGCGTTGTAGATAAACAGCAAGTGGATGAGTTCCCATGAGAATCAGGGTCTGTCCACCATTCACATCAGTTTGGCTGAGGGGAAAGTACAGTTGCATGAGAGACTCCAGTTCTTTTGTGCTGAAATTTCCCCTCTTTTTATGATTTCATTATATTTACCAAAGCTGGTTCACATTAAGCCATGAAGCCAGTGCTGCATCACCCCACGGTGGGGGGAGGAATGGGAAAGGGTTGTATCGACAACTTTGTCACCTCAACTGCTGCTGACAGCAGCTCTCAGTGGGGCTTGCATGGGATGATGCCTTAGGATTTAACTTTTACATGTTTCAAACCCTGCCCTGCCTGGTGTGTGTCTCTGCAGTTCCTTGTGCCCTGGGAGCTGCTGTTCTCTCCTGCTGCTCACACACAACAAACCTCTGCAGGCTTCCACTCCAAGGACACCGGGCCCAAAACGTGTCAACTCAAAGCCTCTCAAGGGGGGCAAACTTGGGGTAATTCCATCATGAACTGAGGTGATCATTGGAGAATGATCAGAACCCTGATATGCAAATGAACCAAACTTATCAAAGTGTGCAGAACCCGTGAGCCAGGGTCCATCTAGGGTGGAGCCTCTGGACTGCCCAGGGTGAGCCTTTGAAGGCCCTTCAAATAAATCCCTCATTTTATTGTCTTCATTCTTGTCTGGTCTCTGTGGTTTAGGTGGCCATGTAAGGCATCAGGGACAGGGATGTTGTTTGCCTTGCTGGCCTGGGCGTGACTCGGGCACTGGGAGTCTGGCCGTGGATTCAACAGATCCACTGACCTGTGGACGTGCTGGCCTCTCCAATGTGTGGTGAATTCCAGAGGGTCCCAGGTGGATACGCTCTGGGAAAGCGGCTTTTGAAGGACAGATGCTGTTGAGTGCTGGGACTGTGCGTGCTCGGGCAGGGAGACTGAGCATGAGGTCAACAATAGGACGTGTGTGACCCACAGGAAGTCTCCATCCATGTGTGATGCTGATGAATTTGGTGACAGACCCAGCAAACAGCAGCATAAGGAGTGGGAAGGAGATGTGGGAAAGAGCTGAGGGATGCAAAAGGCATCAGAGAGCTGGAGCATCTTCAACTGCAGCCAGGATAACGTCTGGAGGTGGGACTGGTGCCATCTGGGGAGATGAGTGATGTCAGACAGAACCAGAGAGGACCCTACTTTATGCTACATCTGCCCCTGGGAGTTACAGCATTAGATCTGGAAGAATTTCTTGCTTTTATGCTGGAAGCTGAGACCTCAGAGCAAGGACCCTGCCAGATGAGGCCTGGAGAGAAAAATTCTTTTCTGTGGTTGCATTTTTGAGAAGCCAAAAGTCAGAGGGTGGTTCTTCAAAGGCAGGCCCTGCTCTGCAGATGGGCTGCCTCCCACTGCCAAGCATCTCCCTCTGGTGAGCACACACCAGGCTGGAGCTGCTCAGATCTGAGCTGCTTCCCGAAGTCATATGTGGAGCAGCTGAAGGAAATCTGTAGGTGAAGGGCTGGGAGTGGAACTGGGATCTCCGTGAGGGTGTTAATAGGGCATTTAGTGCAGGTTGTGGAGGATGAGGCTTTGGTTTGGGGAGCCCCAGCAGGGTTCTAGGGGGTGTTGCTCATCCCCTGTGTCCCTGGTGGGGGTGGCACAGCCCCTGATCTCCAAGGGGTCAGCGGTTCATCACTGGGGCACCTTTTAATGGGATGGCAGCACTGGAGTGATGGTGCTGTGTGACCCCACGCTCACAGGGATGCTCAGCCCTGTGCCCTCTGGGCCTGCTTCCAGCTCCTGACTTGGCCAATGTGTCACCCTTCCACGTGCCCCAGGGGTGACACACAGGCTGGGTCTGTTCCCCGGGCACTGCCCTGCTCCAAGCTGGGTGCAGGAGCTAAAGCCCCGTGGATGAGCAGAGCCATGAACCTGCTCAACAGGAAATGCAGCCTCCTTATGCCATTGCAATCTGCTCCCCACCTCTTGGCCTGAGGCTAGGGCTGGGCCCGGGGGGATAAAGAGATGGTAAGTGCTGACAGTGAGGAAGTCAGGAGGTGAGATGAGAGCAGTCTGGGTGCTCTGGAGGGTGACAGACCTGTCACAGGAGGAGTTTCTGAATGTCTCCCTAACCGCAGCACGATACCTTGCGTGCTGGCTGGAGCAGGGGGAAGGATCCTGCATTTGAGTTCCTCCTTGTCCCTGCCCAGAGCCAGAAGCTGGTGGCACTGGGACTGTGCTCTCCACGTGTGTGCCTAAGTACCTGTGCTCCCCTTTCTGCCGTGACCCCATTGGCACAGCAGGGCAGGAGGCCAGCCTGCGCCGCAGACACCGAGTCTCCACGTTCTCCAAATACCATGCCCTGCGTGGGCCGAGTCGCCGTCTCCTGGCTGCAAACCCAGCAGAATTTTTCGTTTCACACCTCGCAGCCTCTCCGTGTTTTCTTGCTGCTCCCTCCAGCTGGGAGATGCTTAAAGGCTCCGATGCCTCCCTGACCTGTCACAGAGGGGAGCGGAGATTTCCCCCTGCGTGCCTCAATTAAAAGTGGGATTTGCTTCCTGGGGCAGGGCAGAGGGTTGGTACCCCCAAACCTGCTCTGGCAGGAATTTATGGCACCCGTCGGGAGCTCCCCACCACGGTGTCCTCCCTCGGGGGCTTCCTGGCATCTGCTGAGAGGGACCAGGCAGCACTTAGGGCCCACGGGCCGAGGTGGAGTTGAATGCCTCCTTTGACACCAAGAACCAGACCGAAACTATGTCAACGGAGAGAGCCGGGGCGGCTTTTCCTGTTTTTCCTGTTGGAGGCTTTGAACTGTGTCCTGCAGGGTCAGCGCACGGGGAGACACCTTGGGCTGGGATGGGGAGGGTCTGAAATCCTAGACCCTGGGAAAGGAGAGACCAGTTTGCCTGGGAGAGCCCTGAGAGCCCATCCATCTCCAGGGCATCAGCCAGGAAGAAGAATTTGGGGGCAAGTAGTGACCCATGATTTATACAAAAAGCTGCATCTACCCTACATGCAATGCTGGTTTAGCTGCTACAGGTAAGAGTGTGGAAAGGAAAACTTTGAATGCCCCAAAGCCTTGGGTGTCTCCACACTCTGGTATAACTTGAAGGGGACCCCTGGGGCTGCAGCCCACCTCTGGGTTTGGGAATCCCACATGGATGTTCCGGGATGTGCTCTAAGATGCTCCCTGCCCAGACCAGGCAGGTGGCCCCAAGTCAAGAGTGCAGTGAAGGTAGAGCTGAGTCTGTAGGGTGAGGAGATTTTTGGGGTGGGGGTTCCCCAAGGCTCAGTGATCCATTCTCCTGCTCTTGTACAAAGAGGCCAGCGCAGGACCTCAAATCTCCCAGCTGTCAGTCCTGTCCAAGAGTGGGTGAAAGCTGCTGGGACAGGGTGACAGCCCAGCTCAGGACAAGCAGGTACAGCCTTGGGGTGGCTTATTGCACTGATTCGGTGCCCTCTACTGCCAGGGCTGCAGTCTGAGTTCATTGCTGCATAAACCATAAAGATACAAAAGCACAGACAGCACGGGACTGTTTCTCCGGGTGTAGAAAGGTGTTTTATGCTGTAGTGTGTTCTGTTCTGCTGGTGGAGCAAGCGGCAGGTCGTACCTGCAGGGCTCCTTCATAACCCCCAGCTTCAAAGGTGTCTGCAGGAGAAGCTGGGGAGCAGTGCTGGGTGGTTAAATCAGCTCTGCCAGAGAGGCTGGGCCCTGGGCCAGCAGCAGATCCCCCACCACTGAAAATGTGTGTGCAAAAGAAACGCTGTTTTGCTGTCCCTGAGCGTCTCGGGGTTCTGCTGACGCAGATGAGTCAGTCCAGGGTTGTGGCTTTCTCCATCCAGGACTTACAGAGACATCAGGTCTCCTCTGGGTGGGTTTTCCCTGCCACCCTTTGCCCAGTCTGGTTATTGCTGCAGCAAGTGGATTTTTTGGTGTCAGGCTGTGAGTTTCAGCGGCCCAATGGAAATCCTCGCCAGGTTTGAGCTGGAGCACCAGAGTGATTTTTATTCTTCTGCTGACATCTAGTGTGTGAAAGCCTGTAGCACAGCGTACTCAGTGGGTTGGGAGATCTGGAGATGGGAAAAACGGGGCTGTTTCTTGCCATGTTCATGGCCAAGCAGATACCAGCATCTTCTTCCAGTTCCTCTGTGGGAGCCTCAGTGACCACCGGCAAAGGGGGATCCTGCAGGCTGTTGGTGGCTGGTATTTCCAGGTCTAGAGCTGCTGAAAATTAATCCTGACCAGAGTAGGAGGATGAATTTGAAGTGGATTGTCATACCAGCCTCTCGCTTGAGGCACTGTGTTTGGTGGTGAATGTGTCAGTGGAGATAAGGAGCTGCTGCGTTATCACGGAGATGTGTCCTCTGCTCAGGGCCCAGCCTGGGATGGCAGCTTGTCCAGGAGGCTCGGTGCTGTGCGTCTGTGCTGGATGGGGAGAGGAGGGGGAAAGTGGAGCAGTTGTGGGTTTGGCTCTCTCCCCTTTATTCTACTTCTGGCCTGGTTTCCAAAAGTTATCTCAGGTCAGTGAGTTCTGTTAAAATAAGTACCTTTGAATGTTTAATGGTGGCGAAGGAAGCTTATTAATGCCAGCAAATATCCTGGCTTGGTGTTCCTGCCATCTGTCTCGATGCACAGAGTGTTGCAGGTTGCTGATGGTGCCCTGGACGTGAGGCTGGGAGCTGTGGCTCCATCTCCTGATGCTGCACGTGAGGGGCACGGTGTACCCTGTGGGGGTGACAGGACACTGTCACCCTTGGCACTGCCCCAGCACATTTCCCTCCCCTCTGGTTTAATTTTTTTCACTTCCTCGTGTTTCTCGTCTGCTGTGGCAGGAGCCCAGCTTTCAGCCTGCAGGGCTGTTACCACTTTATCACCCTTTATCACCCCTCCAGCATTCAGCTTGCTGGTCTGGAGCACTCAAAATGACCCAAACTCAGACTTGAGGTGGGAAGCTTTGCACATCCCAAAGTATCACCAAGGACGGAGTGGACCTGCCCCGTGTCCTGACTGGTCTTGCCCCTGTGGCACCCACAGGCAGTGGTCATCCCGTGGGGCCCCTGCTCCTGCCCCAAGTGCTGGTCCCTCGTTCCAGGCTGGTAAATCCCCCTGACACCGTTAGGGGATATCTGGTGCCTTCGGGGCTCTGTCATGTCACATCACAGGATGGAGCCAAGCAAATGCTCCTCTGTCCTCGCATGTAAAATGTGCTCTAAGGTACGAAGTGCTGTGGGAAATCTCATGCTGAAGCATTTACACTGCTGTTCACATGACTTTATTTTGTACAAAACCTCTCAAATCTTGCCAGAAGTCAAGGTTTATTTCCCCGTCCTGAGGGTGTTTAATCCTCATCTCATTAACTTTGATTTTCATGTACAATTGCTGAGGAGAGAAAACAACCAAAACATTTTGTATTAGGGAACAGATCAGACATAAATTTATCCTGAAGCCATCCAAGATACTTATCAGCATGTTTTTCTCTCTTCCCTAGCTGCGTGAGCTTGCAGAAAAACTGGTTTTGCTTGGCTTTGGCTTTCTGAAAGAAGAAATGCTTGGTGGAGAAATTCCTTGGGTAGCACATCTCTGCTTCGGAGGGGTTGATGGTTTGAGCGTGGGATAGGAAACAAAAAGCATCACTGCGTGGCATCAGGCTGGGCTACCCTGGGCAATGGAAGGACTTGAAAAGGAGAGATTTTTTTTTTCCCCCCAACAGTTTATGCAGAAAAGTGTCCTCTGGATGGGGTGTAACAGTTCTGCAGTTAAAACCATCTGCTTCTTGCTTTCAGCCACAACCAGCCCAGGTTTATAAAATCAAAAAGAGGAGTTAAGTGTGATCCTTAAGCCAAATCTCACCCTCTCCCTCAGATTCTGCTGAGGCTGTACCCAGGCACAGGCTGTCTGGAGGCAGAGCACATCAGGGCATTCGACCAGCCCAATGCTCAACTCTGCTCTGAGTAATGGGTGAAAACTAGCTCTGGTAAAATCACTTTTTTTGCAAAGTTGGAATGAACTCTGCTTTAAAGCTGCTTGAAAACCAAACTTCTGCCAAAAGGAGCTTTTGCCAAACATCACGTCAGCAAAAAAAAAAAATAGGAAAGGTCAGTTATTTTTTCCCATTTTGGTACTTTCCATCTACCGTCCCCTGGTGATTCCTACTACCTGCATGAGGTTAGAAAGGAGAGAATGCCCCCACTGTACACACAGATTGGTGGAAGTGGGAAGGCTGAGAGGGCTTGGGGGGAAGAATGGGCTGAGCAGGTTCCTTGCAGAGCTGCCCTGCCATAATGAGGGTAGCATTCCTGGGGGGGGGGTCTCAGGAGCTCAGGTGTGGCCTCCAGGATAACAGCACCAGCTTGCCAGGCTTTGGGGAGAACTTAGAACCTGCCTCTCCCTGGAGGACTGCCCCCAAACCTGAGGCTGGAGTGTCCATCCCTGTGGCGTGGGGCCATGAGGGCGGCATCTCCCCTGGGGACAAGGCTGGCCCAGAGGACACTGTCAGTGGGGAAGGCAAAGCAAAGGGTGCACCCGTATTTGCCCTGTGCAGGCTGGTTTGGAAGGGCTCAGAGGAAGCAGCCAGCGCTCAGGGGAGCAGAAAGGATGGCGCTGGTGACGCCCTGGGTTTTGGAGCTGCCCTGAGGAACAGTGAGCTGTGGAGCCGCTGCACCTGCAGCCCCTCCAAGGATACGGAGCTGACAACCTGTGGATTGGAGCACTTCACTCTATGCCCAGAAACCTGATCATGAGTGGTCAGCCCAAGTAAGCGAAGAGCAAATATTTTCAGGTATAGCCCCAGGAGCAAGTCTGATAGGCAAGTGGGAAAGAGTGAGGTTTGAGAAACAATGCTCTTTGTCCTTTGCCTGTGTGGATTTGCTTTCTCCCCTCAGGAGGAGCAGATCTCCATTTCTAAAGAAAGTGTAGGAATGGAAAGTTTAATAAAACTGATGGTAAAAAGGGAAAACTTCATGTTGTGGCTGGTGCTGTGCAAGGGACGTTCTGCCCTGCACCTTCCTGGCTGCCTGGAAAGCTCTGCTCACGAGTGAGGGTCAAATGGCCTGAGTGTGAGTCCAGGTCTGCAGAGCCTTACCCTGGCAGGGATCCCTGTGCCTGCTGTTTTCCACCTGGCCTGAGATGCTCTGGAGCAGTTGGCAGGGCTGGACCATGCACCAGCTCTCTGAGGCCAGGCACTGACTGCCTGGCAGGTCGTCTTCCACCACTCTCCAGATTTTGGGTTTGAATCTCTTCCCCCAGGTAAGAGCTTGGATGGGATAGCTGTTTTATACTTCTCTTCCAGCAGTGTTTAAAGTCATGGATGGCAGGATTGCATTCGTACGAGGCGCATTGCCTGGGTTTACTTATTAGCAAAAGTTTTATTTCCTGCCGCTGCAGCTGCACCGTGCCGTGCCCACCTGCGAGATGCCTCTGGCACAACCACCGCAGCCAAAACCAGGGGGACCTTTCTGTTTATTTTGTGGCTAGGAGTGCTGTGAACTTGGGAATTCTGCCAGGGGGACGCTGTTGCCAGTGTTTGCACTGGGCTGAAGGACAAACCATCTCTAACCAGGTGAGTTGTGGAGCCCGATGTCTGTTTTTACTCATTTTTTGCGAAGTTGCATCTGAGGGCACATCTTGCTTTCAAACAGCTCAGTGCTGTCACCAAGTGGAAAAAGCAAATCCCAGAAAATTGCACGTGAGCCAGGCTGGAACCCACCAGAGCCCACCAGTACCCCATCACCTCTCTGCTTGCTAAGGGCACCACTTTGGATTGGCAACATCACGCTGGCTGCTGTGACAGCAAGCACAGCAGGCTGGCAAATTCATGGATTTTTTAAAACATTAATTGCTAAAAGTGGAACTTTTCAGAAGTCCTGATAAAACCTCCCTGGAGAACGTGTTTCAAATCCGGGAGGGACTTTCTTGTCAGGCCCGGGGAGAATGAGAAACAGCCAGATAAAAAGGGCATGAACCCACAGTGTGAGCAACAAAGACCAAACTCCCGGCCCATCTCACTCAAGGCAAGATGCATGAACTCAGCATCCTGGTGAGTCCCCCAAGACCAGGGTCAGGCTGGGAGCTAACTCTGCTTTATCTCCTGCTGAATAATTCCAGGTCTCATCTTGACAGGGAATGGGAAAACCGTGGTGATTACAAGATGTTTTCAGAGCTGACAGCGCCGTTCCTTGCCCCGCTTTAGTGACAGGTTGTGATGAGGCGTTAGCAGGTTGCGGGATGATCAAAGGCAGAGGGGAGGAATTCCCCGCACCAAGAGGGATGCTGCGTCTCACTCCAGTGCCACCTTAGAGCAGAGGGCAAGAAAGAGCAGGGTTTTATGCTTCCCCACTTTGACTTTGCCCTGGTCTTTCTTTACAATGATAAACAGCAGCAGTCAGCCGGTAGTGATTTACGATGTGGAAAGCCGGAGCTTTATCCGTGTCCCTATCCCGGCTCCTTTTAAGTGTCCAGTAGAAATCTCAGCAAGATAAAAACTGGCTGAGTTTGTATCCACACAAGGTAACGTGGCTGAGCCTCATAAATCCCAGCAGTGTATGAATATCACCCCGGTTTCCTCAGCAAAGGCAAAACTACTGGGTCCCAGCAGTGATGAAGAGAAGGACTCGTGCTGCCTGGGATCAGTGTTGGGGAGTGCTTTGTACCCCAAATGTCAGCAGAGATGGGACTCAAGCACGAATCTTGTGGTGTGTTTAGGATGCTGAACCGGCCTCTCCCAGTTTCAGGCAGGAATAGTTTCCCATAAAAATGAGTGGAGGCAGCCATGCAAAACAGCCCTGACGCCTGCAGGCGGCACGAGAGCGTGTCTGATCCGGGCTGGACAAGCAGCCCTGCGCTGAGTGCAGCTCTGCAGGAGCCACCTGCAGATCTTGGCATCATGAAGACTCTTCTGGTCTCAGTCCCTCATCCCTGTAGGTGGTTGTGGGTCGCAGGGTGCAGGGCTGCAGCCCCAGGCTGTTTCCCGAAGTGCCGCGAGGCCGATGTGGCGTTGCCCAGCGTGAAGCTGGAATGAGGCCCCACATCTGCAGGTGCTCACCAAATCCTCCCTTCGGATGGAACCTCTGCAGCGCTGGCCAGCAATTTCTCATCCTCTGGACAACACAAGGAACTGTTCCTGCACAGCCAGGGCCCACTGTCCCAGTCCCCACACTGAGTGAGTCCCAGGTGCCACAGCCCTGGTGGTGCTGGGGCAACGATCATTACTCCCTTTCCTTTTATTCCTGAAGAGACCCGTGGGATCAAAATGATGGTGTTTGCAACTGGACCATCCACCCAGCACACCTCTGCCCCCCAGGCAAACACAGGGAGTGATTTCCTCAAGTCTAGGTCCTGGGTTTGGTGTTTTTTTTTACTGCCCTGCATTTTAGGGGGAGTTTGGTAAGAGATTCCCCGGAGATGCTGAGTGAAATGCCTCTCACCCGTCTTGGACACACACCTCTACCAGCAGCAGTGCAGCACATTCCAAAGATACCTGTCTGCTGCCACCGACTGCAGACAGAGCCTCAGGTATTGGCTTAGGCTCCTAAGGACACTTAGGAAAGAAGATTAAAATTAAATAAATGTTTATGGATTAAACTCCTCGGTAGGAGGCTCTTACAGGGGATTCAGTTTACTTTCATTCATTTAAGGAGAACTAAACTGAGTCATGGTCATTTTAATTCTGCTGAAAACA
Source organism: Mohoua ochrocephala (assembly GCA_013398855.1). Taxonomy (NCBI): domain Eukaryota; kingdom Metazoa; phylum Chordata; class Aves; order Passeriformes; family Acanthizidae; genus Mohoua; species Mohoua ochrocephala. Next base: position 498,507 of record VZTA01009262.1, on the reverse strand, counting down.
GTACAAAGAAGCAAAATGTGACTTATCTTAATCCACTTGAAAAATCAATTCAGTTTAATTTTCTTGAGTGTCTTGCATAGTTTGCCTTTGATTTTTCACATGTTAATTAGTTTTATCGTGGCTGACTGAAACCTAGCATGACCATAGCTTCCCTCAGCCACAGAAAATGCTCCTGCGGCCATGTGCAGACTGGAAATGCAAAGCTCCTGTGTTGGGTCCCCAGAGTGGAGGATGATCCTGTGTAGGTCCCATGAACAATTGCACGGGATCACTGTGGTTAGAAGGTGCCTCTGGAAGGTTCAAGTCCAGCCCCTCTGCTTAGAGAAAGGTCAGCTGGAACAAACCGCTCAGGACCATGTCCAGTCAGGTTTGAATATCTGCAAGGATGGACACTCCAAAACCTCTTCGGGCAAATTTTTCCGATATTTGACCACCTTACCTGTAAAGAGAAAAGGTTTCTCTGATGTTTCAAACCCATTCTTTCCTATTTTCCTGTTTCCTCCAGCGTGTGACACAAAGCTGGAGACAACCAAAAAGTGACCGTCGCTGCAGGGGAACTGCTACAAGAGAGGGGACTGCTGTAGGAGGAGTGCTCTGGGACCCAAAGCCACCTTTGCAGCCCCTTACACCCAGGGCCAGGACAGAAATGGGTGGGAAGCTGAGAAAACTCCCTGCACACACCGTGGCTCTTCAGCAGGGTGGATCAAGCTGAGAGCAGAAGTTGGTGGGGCTGCACGGAGTGCCGAGAAACCCAAAATTTCCACCCCCCAGAAGTCAACAGAGCCATGAGAAAAAGAGGCTTTTACAGAGCACTTTGCAGAGTAGGTGAGCCCATCATCTCTTCCTTCTGCAGGGGGGGGGAAATGAGGCAGGAGTCAAAGAAACCATTTGCCAGTGGTTACCTGGCAGAGAAATGCATCCAGGAGCGTGCTCAGCACTGGGCCAGGTGCAGGGTGAGTGCCAAGCCACTGCCTTTACCCCAGCTACTTCCAGCCTGGGGGCCGTGATGGAGAAATGCTCATTGTGCTCTCAAACAAAAACAGAAGTGCCAAGGTGGGGTAGAGGGAAAGAAAAAGCACCAAGGCATGGGAATCTGCTCATGGTTTTAAAAAGACTTGGACAAAAGCCAGATTTTAATTTTTCATGGTTTTCCTGGAGAGAAAAATACCAATGAAATGTCAAAAAAGGGCCAAAACAAAGCCAGTGGCTGTTGAAATCCAAATGTTTTACGTTTATTCTCATTAAACCTCTACAGAAGTATGTGAAATGGAAAAAGAAATCTGCTTTCTTGTGATCCAATAAGTCACAGAGTCATGAAGGTTGGAAAAGACCCCCAAACTCATCAAGTCATAAAATGGTCCGACAGGATCCAGTGTCTTGGGGGTGAAACTGGACAGTGGGACCCATTTCCAAAGTAAGGGCAGTAACAACCCCTATCCCCTTAGCAGCTCTGGGGTGGCTTCCCCTCTGCCAAAGGCCAGGGAACGAGGGGCTGTGCAGCTCAAGGGAAAGCTGCTGGTGGAGATGGGTGTGTAACAGCTGGTGCTTAGAGAAGCTGTTTGGTCTGTGCTCTGAGAAATGCCAAATTACACAATTAAATCAGTCCCTGTTGGTTTTAAGCCTTATGGATCTGTGTTCCCAAGGGTGGACTGATGGATTTACTGCCGTTTCACCAGTGCTCATTACAGGAGCGTTTTGTTCCGAGACGCTGGAGCGGAGGGGCTGTAAATCGCACCCCCATCAGCCCCCACAGAAGAGGATCTGATGCTGGGGAGGGTCCGAGGGGAACAGCGTGGATGAGGCAGAGGTTTCTCACTGGCTCTGCAGCCCCGGGGGGCTTTGAAATGAGGATTTGAGAAGCACTGGGACTTCAGCAGTGCCAGGGACAGGGCAGAGCACTGCTTGTCTTCTCTTCCTTTCTCCTGACAGCGCGTTGTGCTCCTGTGGGTGCACCACAGCTGGAACATCCCCAGCTGTGTCCAGGCCTGTGCTTGCCCTGCAAGAAGTAAGATTTCAGGTAAGTGAGATGTGCTCCAGTTCCCCCTGGCGTGGGCAAAAGGAGAAACAGACACAAAACTCGTGCATTTGAGCTGTTGCAGACACGGCACCAGCCATGGACCAGACCCACATTCAGCTGCAAAACCAACTGCTGCATCCAGGCTCAGGCTCCTCATCCCCAGCAAGGCCACACCAAATTCCATTTCCCAGCACCGGTGTGGGGGTGCTCCAGGCTGCAGGAAGGGATCGTGGTGGTGACACCGTGTGTAGCCCATGCCCCAGTGCCACAGCTAAGGGCAGAGCTGGTGAAAACTCCACCCAAGGCTGGCTCTGCTGGTCTGCGCAGCTCTCCCTTGAGCTTGGCAGCCCGTGCCTGGAAGTTACATATTTTGTCCCCTGCACGCCAAGCTGTTCCATCCCCAGGCTTCGTTCAGGGATTGCCATGCAAATGAGCCCACTGCTGCCTCAGACTGTGATAATTAAAAGTGAAGTTGTAAAACAAGCAGCATCAATTTTTGGTGCACGTCCCCAGCAACACATGGTGATTGCACTGAGTTAGGAGACGTTTCCAGCTACGCGGCAAACTCTAAATAGCCTGGAGAGAATACACGGGAATTTAGCTTGTGCAGCAATTTCAGATGTCAAAACAAGTTTCCTTGTTAATATGAAACTATTTGGACTTTGCATTTTTAATTAAAGCTTTTAATTATCCAACGGTATTTTATTAGCTTTTATGAAGACAGCTGCTTTAAATGCTATAAGCCAAATCTGTGCTCTGAAGCACTATTTGTCCGAGACAGGGTTTCAGATGCAAACAGCCTTCATCGGGAGTAAATGGGGTAGTTTAATTTAAACTAGAGTTTACTGTCCCAGCTTGATTGAAACCCTTTTATGGCAGAGACAATAAACAGCCTCGATGGGAGTGCTCGTGCACCCACGGCAGAGAGGGGAGGCTGTGCCTGTCAGCCCTTCCCAGGTGAGCATCAGCTGCCTCTGGAAGGGGTTTCTCTGCCCACCCCACCTGCCTTCTCATGTTGTTTTGTCTTTGAGCACTGGATTGAGACTGGAAGGTCCTGGGTGGAAGCCTTTTGCACCCCTGGGATGAGTTTTGAGGTGCCTGGTGGGTCCCCAGCAGTCACCTTCTCCAGCACAGGAACTCAGGGGAAGTCACGGGGCTCTGGTCTGCAGGAGGTCAGGCTCCAGAGCTGTTCTGTGCTTGCTCTGAAGCACTGTGATCACGTCTTCATCAAGAAACAGGCAGCACTTGTGGCCCTGTTCCTCACGTGAATTACTTATGCATTGGGATCGTGTTGCTTACAGCTGCAGTGTGGCCTCCCTTGGTTGACAGCACGACAGTGGTTGAACAGGTTATGGAAGCCTTTATGTCCTGCCTGTGCAGGAGATGAGGCAAAGCACAGAATTCCTGAGCACCACTGCAAGGGAAGAGCTGACAATCAGAGCAGGATTCTGGCTGGAGCACAGCCCCGTGCTGAGCTCGGCGCTCCAGTTTGAGACCTGACTCTTTGTCATTGTCAAAAATCATCAGAATGTTCTAAATCATCTGCAATTTGCTGAGAAGAAAGGCAAAGCAGGCAGCTTTTGAGCAGCAATGCAGGTCGATCCAGAGACCTGGGAGCTGAAGAGATGATAGCTGTGCCTGAAGCTGAAAGGGCAGCTCAAGACCCACAGCGAGCATTTCTGTGTTACAGGACAGGGTCGGAAACGTTGGTGCTGGGCAGAGCTGTTCTCTCCAGACCTGTAGTAGCTGCTGGTGCTGAACTTTCTTCTGCCCTCTCTTGTGTTTTGGGGGGCTGTCTTGGGGTGACTTTATGATGTGTATCCCTCATCGCCTGCTCCATGCCCAGCCATGATTCCTGTGCCTTTCTGTGTCTTTAAAACTGAGTGCAAGAGAAAAGAAAGCCAGACAGACTTTTCAAACCAGTTTTTGCATTCAAGGACACGGGGGGAGAGAGCTGCTGCTGTTGCTGCTGCAGAGCAGAGGCACCTTCCTGCTTTCCCCGGCTCTTGGCTCCTTTTCTCGGGAGAGAGAGATGGAGAGTTCAACTCCTTTGTTTCCCTGGGACTTTGGTTTTCTCTTCTTCTCTCCTGGACTGTTCAGAACACCAGAACATCAGAACCTCACTGGGAGCCCTCACACCTCGGCCCGGAGGGGCCCGAGAGAGAGAGAGAGAGAGAGAGAGAGCCCACAGCCACGGAAAGGACTCTCAAATCTTCCCAGGTTTTCTCTCCACAGCGAGAGGTTTTATTATTTAGCATTATTCTTTTTCTGTGTGTTTGTTAAATAAATAGGGGTTTTTTCCCCCTCCTTTCACTTTCCTTCGAGGAATTTTTTCCCGACGCTGGTGGGGGAGGGGTGGCTGTAACCTGCCTTCTATAGAGGAGACGTTCCTCCCAGAGTATTCCTCCCAATTTGGTCTCAAACTGGGACAGGAGCTTAGGGTGGGATTGGTGCAGGTGGAATGTTGCTCAAAGGAGATGTCACTACCCTGCTTGGCATGTAGGGGCCACAGGGCAGCGATGGGGACGCTGCTCACGGACACGTCTACAGGCTCGTGCGTGGGTTGGAAGATGAGGGAAACTCCTGCATCAAAGATGCTCTGAGACAGGGCAGATCTTGCCCTAACAGCACCAAGGCCAGGAAGGAGACCCCAGGACTTATAATTCCCTTGCCAGCAAGTAGTTGTGTCCCAATGCCAGACCACGGGGTTTTACTCACCCCGTGACTGCCCCTTTTTTGTTTCTTCTTCTTCCCCCCTGGGATCTTTAAGGGAAGGTTTCCAGAAAAAGATGCAGTATTCTGTGTCAGTATCCAGCCTTGCTGCAGTCTCTCAAGAGCTCGTAATGATGAAGATTTAATGCAAATCGAATGGACTTTTCATCTTAGCAGAAAAGTATTTACAGCCCATTAAGTAGATGGGAAAACTGGTCATTTTTTTTGGAGGGGAGCAGAGGAAAAAAAAAATGGTGCTGTGTAAAAATGCGGCCACAAATGGCTCTTAGCTTGAGAAATTTAGCCTGAGAAATTTATCAGCTTCGAGGATGGAAAACTCATCAGTTATATATAAAAATATATCACTTCTAATTGCACAGCCAACTTCAGCTTTACTCATTAGCTACTCACGTTACTTTGCCAAGTTACACAGTGGCGAGCTGGCTGGAATATTTTATATGGCATTTCATCCTGGACCAGAAGAGTCAGCATATGGCTCCATCAGCCTTTGTTTTCTTCGGTCACAGGATGGGGAAATGAATTCAGAGAATGGAGAAAGGCTGAGAAGCAGGACAGGAAGAGGAAGGCAAATGCCTGGGAGTGCTCTAAGGCATCAGTCAGGGGTGAGCAGCTCTGGCACCCACAGGTGTCTTTGGGGCTGCAGGTCTCCGTGTCTGCTCCAAGGCCATGGAGCAGGGCTGGTGGTGAGGCATCAGACACAGGAACATCTTGGGTGAGGGGGTTTTAAACAACCTTTAGGAGACGGTCTGACCCCTCTCCTTCCCCCAGGTCACATCTGCATGCCCTCCCAACGTGTGCTTACACCACCTTCAAATGCCTCTGATAAGGCCCTGACTCTGCTGGAACAGCCAATTTCTGCACCTAATCACTCTCACTTCTCAGACAGTTTTTCTTAATGCCTTGCCTGAAATATTTCCATTTGTAGCTCCTGGCCCCAGCTCTCTCCTTGTTTTACTGTTTCCAGATCATTTGAATAATCCCCCTCTCTCCTTTGATGGTATTTCCCTGGAGGTATTTATAGCATTATCACACTCCCCATTTAATCTCCTTTCTTACAAGCTGTATAAAATTAAATTTCCCATCTCCTCTCCTTTGCCTGCTGTGCTCCTTCAGCTTTGTGTGTTTGTGGCAGCTTGGTTTGAGATGTCTCCAGTTCGGGGTGACTCCTTCTTCCAGTTTGCTGCTGCTCCTTCCCCACTGCCTCCCTGTTCCTGGAGGCAGCAGGTCTCAATCCATTCACATCGAGCCAGCTGCAGCCCCCAGCCCCTGCTGGTGAGGAGCAGGGGGCTGCACCAGTGAGAAATTTTAAATTGAAATGCTTTTTTCAGGGGCAAACCACATCTCTGGAAACAAAAGTCCCATAGGAAATGTCTGCTATATATTTTAGCATTCTGGAAGAAAAGTAAAAAAAAAAACCAACAGTGAAAATGGAAAATAGTTAATAATTTCAGAGCTTGCCCCAAAGAAGGGAGACTTGCACTGTTTTTTTTTACCTGGTCTCCCAGGCCAAGCTGCACAAAGCTACTGGAAGCCTGCAGAACCTGGGTTAGAGGGATGTGGCTTTACCTCTGCAATGTCCCAGCTCCAGAGGTTCTTATTTCAATCAGGCCCTGCCATGAGTGACATAATATTATTAATTTAATAGTAACTATACTAGCAATAGTTTCTTTGCAGCCTGGGGCAGCCTGAAGCCGTGGGCAGCAGTGGGGAACGGGGGCTGCTCAGGGGACAATGCCTGCATCGAGATGGACGCGATCCCCCTCAATGGGCAAAACCAGCTTCCTGGGGAGAGGGAAGAGGAAACCTTTGAAATCCTCGTATCTAATCAGTAACTTTGGAAAGATGAGATAGCAGCAGCCTGGTGCTGACAGACAGGAGGTTTTGGGTAATATGGGTAGATGAATACAGCTTTTTGCCTCGAATGTGGAATATTGCCTTCAAATACAAAAAAAAAAGAAAAAAAAATCATTTTCCTTCCCCACTTTCTGGCAAAGAAATTGGAAATGGGAACCTTGGACGGGGTCCAGTGTCAGTGTGCAAACTGAAGGTTCTTTCTGAAACAAAGGGAGAGTTTGTGGCTGCCACGGCCGAGCCTCGGGTGGGAGCTGCCTGGTTTTGTGGCACACGTCCCTCTTGCTGCGGCTGTGTTTTCTCCCCCACTGGAAGCAGTGCTGGCTGTGCACGCAGGAGGGACTGCCCCAGCACTGGTGTCTGCAGGACAGGAGGCTGAGAGCTCCTCCTCACCTTCCTTTCTGGCTCATAGCACCCAGCACCTTGTGCCACCCAGCAAACCGGGATGAATGGGTAAAGCTCACAGCAGCAGCATTGTTTCACGGGTGTGGGATGCTGAGGGCAGCCTCCCCTTTCACAGTTACCTACCTGGCAAGAAATCAAGGGACGCTTGGAGCAAAAAAAAAAACCAACCAAAACACAACAAACCTCTAAAAACCTCAAGTCTTGTGTCAAACCTTAGGTCAAAGGGCAGAACAGTAAATAATGGACCTGGTGACCTAGACTTGCAAATATTTACATTCCCTTGGCTTGGCTGATAGTGGGGGTTTCCCTTACCATGTCCCACCTAATTAGCAGCAGGCTGCAAGAATCCAGCAGTGGGTTCTGGTTTCTTTTTCACCTCGTTTGTAATGTGTGCCGCTCTCTGCTGGGCCGTGCAGTTTGCATGTCAGGAATAACACGTGGGAAAGCTGCGTGGTTACACCAGAGGCTGGCAGGGCTCGAGTGCACCAGTGGCTTGGGGGCCAAGGACAAGTTTCCACAGCCACCCGAGGAGTGCAGGTCTTGATCCCCTTTAATCCCGGTTGTAAAACCTGTCTGAGGGCTGCCAGAGAAACAAAGCTCACAAAGGACTGTGAGCTCCTTGATTTCAACTGGTTGGATCTGTTCTCCTAATAAAATATTGGCCGTGCCACTGCTTCCAAGCAGGCTTCTCTTTACTCTCTTTACCGTGAGTTACAAGCAAAACAAGTGGCTCTTGGACGAAAGATGGAATTAACCCATCCTTCCATCTCTCTTCAGTGGCCTTTTCTCACCAGGATGCCAAGGAAAGAGGTAATGAGGAGGTGACCTGGAGCAGCTGAGGCCCTCGAGATGCAGCCAGAAGGCTGTGGAGATGGACTCGGCGGTGCAGCAGAGCCCAGGCTCTGGGTGAGGCTGCGAAGGCGCACAGTGAGGAGGGGGATGTGAGGGGACATGGCACGGGCATCAAAGCACAGGACGTGTCTGTGGCTGGCTGGGATTGCCAAGAATGTTCAGCTGTTTTCCCTGCCCCGTGTGTCACATCACTTCCTTTGGGTTTCTCCTCCCTGAGTTTTCTTTCTCTCTCCAGGGCTGATGGGGGTCTCCCTGTGGCTTCCAAAGGTGAGTTTGGTAACGACATTTTGTGCAGTCAGAAAAGAGCCACATTTCCCCAAGGGTAGCCCAAGGACATGCATTGAAATTGTGACTTATGGGGCCTTCGGTTACTGTGTGTTGGACCCCACACAGCCCCATGAATGGCTCTTTATCTTCCTTTGCCATGCCCTCTGCTTGTCTAGGCTGGGGGCCTTGCATCATTCTCACAGCACTGCTCAGGCTGACCCGCAGTGCCCTGAGCTGTGCGAACAGTCCCAGGAGTGAATGTTATTCATGTCTGGTACAGGGCTTGCACTGTGTCTTGGGCAGTGTGCTACAAACTTCTTAAAAGAAAAAGCAGCTGAACAAAACCCAGCCAGCTTTACCCGAGGGCCAGCCAGCATCCCCTCTTCTTGTGCTGTGGCCAAGGAGGCTCGGGTGGGGCTGTGATTTGTAGCTCTCGATAGCTCTCTGTGTCACACAGGGGATGGAGGAAGCTTCCCTTCACGGGGCAGTGGCTGCAGTGGTACAGGCACGGTGAGCTGGAGTCCTGGGCAGGAGCATCCTGGGGGCTGCAGCAGCTGGATGCTGCCGAGGGCGTGGGATTCAGAGCGAGTCTGATCACTCCGTCCCAGCCTCCCAGCTAGGACATGCTTAGCTCTGCACAGCTCCTCACCTTTTGCAACCAGATGTGTAGTGCCAGGGAGCTGGAATCCTGGAGTGACCCGTCCCAACAGTTCAGCCCAGCCAAAGGCCCCCTGCACACCCCCCAACAACAGAAAACTCCAAGCAGAGGCACCGGCCACGTTAAAATCTGAATTGTCATTGCGACTCCTTTCCCTAAATTTGCAAGGCCAGGTTTATGTCTTTCAATTTTGAGTAAATTAAGCCTGCTGTTGAGGCATGCTGGCTTGGTGATAAATAGAGTGTTGAGAGATGGTTTATGGGGCCATCACGGGCCACTTTATCTACTGCCACTTGCGAGCTGTCGATTCGTTCCTTTTTTATTTTCAGAGTTAATTTTTATAGATTTCTTCCCCTTGCATTCCCCCAGCCACAGAGAATGAGGGAAGAGCAAACAAAAGCGGGTGCAGGAGGATGGGACAGCAGTCGGACTCCACTTGCCACCCTGGGTCACTGGGTGAGCTGGGGCTGGAGGGGGTGCTGGGCATTGGTACCTGCCCCTGGCTCCCTGTGACCCGTGTGGCACCAGCTGCTGGCCCTGACTGTGGCCACTGAACCCACTCCCAGGCTGGGATGCACACCAGAGTGAATGAGGCTTGGATAAACACGGGAGAGGGCTAGGAAGGGGTTTGGATGTGGGTGAAACTGCAGCCCCACAGCTGCCAGCCAGTCCAGCCCCCATTTTAACACGGGGTTTAGAGTGGGGTGTGAAATGCCAGATTAGAGGGAAAATGTGTTTTTTAAAGAAGGAACAAATGGAGCAGGCGCAGGGGGCAATGCTGGTGAGCAGCTTTTCCATGCTGCTGCTCCCCAGCCCTGTCTGGGTGCAGGGACCCCAAGCATGGCATGGGCTGGGGGGAGAGGGCCGGGCACCCGGAGGTCAGGGCCCTCACGAGGGGTGACCCGCTGAAGGGGGTCAGTGCCTTGGGGTTTGGGGCCGTGCAGGGGGGAAGGGTCCAGGGAGCCTTGGTACCCCAGTGGGAAACATACAGGGAGCCCAGTGGCACAGGGATGGTAGAACACAGGAGCTGTGGGGCAGTGAGTTCCTGCAAGGCATCCCTCCATCTCAGAGGAGCTGTGCCCTGGAGCAGCCAGGCTGTGGCAGTGGCCATGCCTGGCACTGGCTGTGGTGCCTCACACTTGCCCAGAAACCCCCCAGCAGCAGCTGCTGTCCTGTCTGAAGACCATCCCCATTGCTGTGGATTGCGTGGGTGGGTGCTGGTGACCACGGTGCCACCTCCTCCCTGTGCAGCACCACCTGCTCTGCAGAACTGGTGGGAGGGCACAGGAGGAATCTCTGCAATTAACCTTTGGTGCCCTGACTAATCAACTGGCAGAGCATCCAAACACAGCCCCACTGAGCCTGGGGAGCAAAAGTGGGGGGAGAGTGGCCACTTGAGAGCACTGAGTGGCCACTTCTCTCCCCTCCCCGTAGACACGCACTTGCATTACAGGGCCTGAGTGCTTTTATTTTGCTAAACCACTTTGAAGTGGAAACCAAATTGCACGTCTCCCTCCCGGCTCCCCTGAGCCCTCCCGGTTTTAATTAGTTCCATCTGACGTTCATAGGCTTCCAAGAAATAAATGTGCTTTTAAACTACTTTAAAAAACCAGCGGTGGCAGAGCACAGGGAGCTGTCTCAGCGACACAGGGGCTGACAGGGGACACGTGGTGAGCACAGCTCTGCCTGCAGCCGGGCTCAATCTCCCCCTCTGGCCACGGAGATGGCTCTGCTGTGCACGTTTTCCATGTCCACTGGCTGAAGTTTGCAGCCAGGTCCCTTTTTGGGCCGAGGTCAAGGATCATGGAGAAAGATACTTTAACCTTTTTGCTGCACAGGTGTCAGCGTTCTTCCCTCTGCTCCTCCATCCACTCCTCCTTTGCTCCGAGCTTTCTGTCTGTGGTTCAGCTTCTCAGCCCAGGCCGAAAGAAGCATCAGTGGGAAAGAAGCTATCTTATCTCACTGCCCACAGACGCTTTCTGTACACAAATCTTTGCTGAGAAAGACATCATCATCCCTGTCGGGGTGTGGAATAACTTGAAAATGGAGTCCTAACTCACTGGGCTAGCAGAAAAAGGCCACAGTCTCACAGGAGCTGTGCTAGCCAGAGTCCTTTGAGGCAACAGCGACAAAACCTCCTTTGAGGCTTGCACTGCACATCTCCCCTCCTCTTCTCCTTGTCCCCCCTCCGTTCCTGTGCTCCATGCAGGCCTCAGGACAAGCTGCCCAAGGAGGGTTTCATTCCCACATGTATAAACTTCTACCTTGTTTTCCCTTGTCCCTGATAAGCAAAGCCAGGAAATCTTAGCAGTGTTTGCTCTTTTGATTTGGGGAGCAGTGAGTTGGAGTATATCCCTCTCATCTTGTCGTAATTAATCCTCTGTCTTCTGTTCTGGTTGTCAAGTGCTAAGCTGCAGTGTGGCTGTGACTGTGGATTAGTTCAATGAGCTGATTGCAACCTCACCTCCAGGTCCTGCCAGTGTCCCAGTAAAATTCCAGGTGCTCTTACTGCACATCTGGCAGGGAGGGAGCCACAGCCTTCTTCAGACGGCCCATCCCACGAGCATCCTAATCAGGCACCTCAAAAACACTCAAAGGAACCCGACACGGAGGGGTAATTCTCATCCTGCCACCACAGAATGTGTGTCTTTCCTGTCTGCCTTCCCTCCATGGGGCACCTCCCGGGTTTCCCTTCTCCAAAGGGCCCTGATGTAGGAGGAAGCTCCCCCTGCTCTGGGGTGGGGATTCCCTGGGGGGACTGTTGCATGGCTCAGTGGCAGAGGCTTCAGGCACCCGTTTCGTGCTGCCTTGTCTCCTTGTCACATGCTCTGGGTCCATCTCGTGTTCAGGGACACTGGGACCCCCCAACAACCCAGCAGGTACCACTTGCCATGTCCCCAGGCTGTGGGGTGCCACACGCTGGCCTCCAGCTGCTCCAGAAGTTGTTCTCCATATCTCTGGAATGCTGTAAATGCCATGCGACTGCCTGGGCCCCCACTGCATCCTTGGGTCCACATTTTGCAGTTTCCTGCATTTTTACAGCTCCTGTTAGAACTGCTAGCTTGGGAGGGGTCCTCAGGCATCCTCTCCTTAAAATGCTCCCTCTCCCCCATCAAGGCAGGATCACAGGGAACCACAGCCAGCCTCTGCTTTCGGGAGGACGCAGCTCAGCCCCTGCTGTCCCCTTTCCCCTTCCTCCCCCACCACTCCTGCAGCATGTATCACCCCAGAATTTGGGCTATTCCAGCCGGGACCATGCCCCAAAGAGTGCAGACTGGCAGCAAATTTGTTTTTTCTGGACTTGCTGTTTGCCTTTCAGCTTTATAGCTGTAAGTGTCATGTGTTTGGGGTTTTTTAAAAGTTTTTTTGTCAGTTCAGTGTGCTTGTCAGGGCGGAAGATCTTCCATTTTGTTAACAGAAGCTCGACAGGCACAGAAATCTTCCAGTGCCAGAAGGCTGGTGGAGTCCTGCTCAATCACAGCCCATCTCCTGGAGTGATTTCCTCCTCCAGAGAACTCTTCTGCTATCAAGTGTGATTGTGTGGTGTCACATTAGTGAGAGCTTTGCAGCTGTGATTCCAGCTGCTCGTTCCTGGACAGTATCCTGTTTATGATTAAAAAAATGTATGAAGCGACAAGCAGATTAAATCACTTGGTGTCCATGTCGTATCTCCAGACAACAGACTGGGAGGAGGAGGGGAGGCTTTAAGGGAAGTGTTTTAGAGCATGGCTCAGTGCTCTAAAATATTGTGTGTCAGTTAATTATGCAAAAAAATAAACCCTAAACCTTTGGAAACACTCAGTTTCTACAACCAGATATTTTCATTTTGTTTTCAGATCTGCTTCAAGACCTGGAATTTGCTCTCTGAAGCCCTGGATGATCTGGGAATCAACACAAGCTTTGGGAAAGAATTGAGGGGAGAGTGCTGGTTTTCTTTGAATTTATCTTGGTGACAACTTGCAAATTATGGCTCAGCGCAATCAGGGTTAATTAAAGGCAGCCTGAGCTGGTGTTGGAAACGCAGTCACCTAAGAAGGAAATAGGAAACACCATTCTCTCCCAACCTGTTGATTACTGTGCTTGTTTCTGGTTTGCACTTCATCAGCCCTTCCTCCACCCAGCTTGAAGTTTGACTTTAAGGAAGAGCAGCGGTTCTTGCCTTTTGGTCTTGGGATTTTTTTGATGGACTTGGGAGTCAGCAGCACAGCCTGGATGGCAGCTGCTCGTGTTGGTTTGCATGTCCCTGGGCTGTCACAGGAGGCAGGCTCTCACCCCCAGCCTTTTGGCTCGTGGCTGAAGAGGAAGGGTAATGCCAGAGGACGGTGTGTTGCTGTGCCAGGGACACCCAGTGGAAAACTGTATTTACAACCCTCCAGTTTGGGAATGGAAATTGCTCTTCAGGGAGGTACCCTTGGGTGTTTCAGGGCTCCCAAAGGGCTTCTTGCAGTTCTCTAGGTCCCAGTTCCCACAGGCGATGGATGTTGCAACACTCAGACCACCAAAATTAGGGCCAAGTGTCTAAAGCCTCCTCTCCTTTGCAATAGTTATTCGACCAGGATGGACGGGCTCTGTGGTGTGCAATTGAGGTAATGCTCCTTTTAAACACATATAATTACACACATGTCCTCATTTATCTGTTAAAAGGAAAGGTTGGACACTCCCAAATGGTGGTGCAATTTTTGGTATTGCTTAGGGCTGAGTCTGTCAGAATCAGTCACACCAGTGCTTTGAAACAGCTGCCCTGGGGATCCAAAGGTGCCAGAGAATACTTAGGCACTGCAGGGCTCAGTTGAAGGCTGCTGGCTGAGAACTCATCCCGTGGCAGCGAGATCTGCTGAGAACCAGCTCTGGTGAAATGCGAGGAGAGCCAAGACACTGAGAGCTGTGGAATGTTACTTCTTCTGCAGAAGAACAGATGAATGAGTCGTGTTTCCACAGGCCACGTGTTCTGTGCTGTGTCAGGTCCTGGAGACGCCAGTTCCTTCAGGCTGCAGCTCGGTGCCTCATCATTTGCTGTGTTCTGCCTCTCTGCCCACAGTGCTGAGCTTAATGCCCCCAGCAGTGCATCAGGCACTATGTTGGTCTCTAAATACATTAATGATGTTCTTGTTATGGGGTTTAAGTTTAGTTATTTGGACAGAGCTCTTGTGTGGGCCCCATCCCGCTGAATGCGCAGCAGCCAGAGAGATACGGTGTGCCCTCGTCTCTCGTCAGCTTCTGCAGGTCTTGGTCCGTCACTGGGTGTTATCAAGCCCAGCATGAGAGGGGAATGTTGCTGATGTTCTGCAGCTCTCAGCACTCTGTGCACGTGCTGTGGTCTGGGCAGCCCCAGGTGCTCAGTGTGTTCATTCCGGACATGCGGATTCCCTGGACTTCTCCCTGACCTGCCGGTCCTGCCTCTGTCTCTACCCATCTGGCCCTTTAAGCTCTCTCAACCTGTTTTTTTCTCATCTTTGTTTCTCCTTTCCGTGCAGATTCTCTTTGTGCTAAACAGCCTTGGTACAATATATCCTCCCAAACAGCTTGAAGTTATCTGGGAAAGTAATTTGACCAGAGACGTGAAATGTTTGGTAAAAGATGACTCGATGACATTACACTGCTTCAGATATTAGTCCTTGAATGGAAAGATTTTTATGCCATTGCAGTTTAATCAGAATATTTTATTTGAGTTTTGATTTCAGCTGTTTTGATTATACTGGAAATGTTGGCGAGATAGTGCTGAGTCCTCAGAGTAGAACAGAGCCAAATTTAGAAATCTCCTTCACTGAGGATGAGGTTTGTTTTTCCAGCAGTTGGATGATCTATCCAAGCTTTTGCCTAATTTCATTGGCTGGGCAGGGTAAGTTGCCCTACAAGTGAATACTGAATCTTACTGGAGTTTGCAAAACCACAACATTGTTATCATTAAGTTAACTTAAGGTAAGACCTTGGTCTTAAGATCCAGTCAGATGAACCAACAGGAGAATTGAACTCTCTGAACTCCACTGTCAGCTCTCTGTATGTCTGCAGCCGTATTTTCTTTCCTTAAAAAGTAGTTTTGCCTTGGCAAAGGTATACTGTCTTCATCAGTTTGGGAAGCTGGAATTGCCTCTTTGGAAAACATTCTCTAATACATTTTCGTAGCGTGCTGGTTTTGCTTTCAGATTCATTTCAGTTGCAATAATGTTTTCACAGTTGTTCCTTACAATTCCTTTCCTTACAATTTGTAGATCTGTAGTGGGTGTTGTCTCTAATCCTAAACAAAGCTCTTGGGTCTGTGGGCTTTGGGGTTTCATGGAAGTTGCTTTTCATCATGTCTTACACAGCTATAATTTAAGAGCAAAACCCTGTGAATTCAGTTATAAACCTGATGCTCTTGCCTTTAATAAAGACTCGATGCTGTGATTTAGTATCTACAGTAGTTAAGCAAGAGCAGAGCAGTTATTGTGCTGCGCTCTGGATTACCAAAGCACGGCCCTGTACGGGGCAGCACTGAAGTTTGTGCTCAGCTTCAAGCATAGGAGGAATTGCGCTGATCTCAAGGCATCAAGACAGGTTTGAAGTAAAGCACTTGCCTAACTGCTTTGCGTGGTTGGGACACATCAAATTTCCATAAATCAGAAATGCCCGTGTTCCACCCTTCAGCCCTGCAGGAACCTGTTCTCGCTCCTTTAACGTTCCTATTTTGCAGCATCCTCTGACCCGGTGAGCTGTCCTGAACGCAGCCTTGCAGGGAGTGTCTCACAATCATCTTCAACGGAGCATGCAGAAGCTGAAGGAGTTCAGATTTAAATTAGTCATCTATTACGCTGCTTCTGCAGGCAGTTGTGCGTGAGCCCTCAACGAGGGCTCCTGTTAGGAAAGAAAGGAGCTTGTCTGCAAAGCCTTCCTCTGGGAAGCACTGCGTTCTCCTGACTCAAAGCAAGCCTGCGTTATACTGTTTTAAAAGCGTTTATTAAAGCATCTTTCACATATTCCTGCACTGGGAGATGTGAAATCCTTTTCCTTTCATGAAAGGCAGCGGGGCAGGGGGAGCAGGAGGTGACTGGTTTGCCTTGCAGCTCAGCTGGTAGACTGTCTGGAAGGGAGCCAGGGGGCCTGGGTTCAGTCCTCTGATAAGTCATCAATTTCTTTCTCACCAAAAACATCTGGTTTTGGATGTTGAGTTATGAGCTAATATTAAATACAAAAGTTTATAGCATCACATATATAATATTGTTGATTAGAAGCATCAAGTAAAGTAATTGACCAGAGGGGATTTGGTGTGAGCAGCTGGTAGAGCATCTGGAGGGGAGCCAAGGGGCCTGGGTTTAATTCTCAGGTCATCTATTTCTTTCTCACCAGAAACATCTGGATTTGGAGGATGCAAAGCTACAGACTATTGTCTCATGCAAATGTTGCTGGGATCACACTATTTTTTATGGTAATGTGTTTCCAGGAACATTTCCATTAAGTATTTACACCCAGAGAATCCTGTAGGAGTGACAAGGAAAAGGTGCATTCCCGGCCCCTGTGAAAATCAAAAGCGAAGTTCATTTTTGTGGAGCTGTGATTTTTAACCGGATTCTGCATTAATGGTGCTAGGAGTAGCCTGAAGCAAGTGTTGAGTTTGATCCTGCAAACCTGGTACTGCCCTGAAATACAGAAAATTCAGTGGTTTGCCAGCATGATGGTGCTGATGGCTGCCAGGGGGTGACGGCCTGTCCTGGCCTGGCACAGGGAGGGACTGGAGCTGCCTGTCCCAGGCTCTGGGCATCCTGTGGTCTGGGTGTTTGCAGAAGAGCACGCTGGTGCTGGACGAGGCTCGGTGGCAGTGCCAGGGCTCCTGAGCTTCCCACAGTGCAGGGCACGGGGGACCTGTTCTCAGTGCTGTTTGCAGGAGACACAAATCTCTGCTCTCTGCGAATACTTTGGTAGAGGCCATGATGTTGGATGAGGAAAAAGCAAGCTCAGGTGTGGAGCATGCTGTCTGCTTGTCATGGAATTGCAGGATGTTTTGCGTTGAAGGGATCTTAAAGCTCATCTCATTGCCACCCCCTGCCATGGGCAGAGACACCTTCCACCAGACCAGGCTGCTGCAAGCCCCATCTGACCTGGCCTGGAACATTTTCAGGTATTATCCTCAGCTCCTTTCCCCCTGTGATTGCCCCATCACAACAAGAGTGTCGAAATCCTCCCAAGGAGAAAGGAGGCCCATTCCTAAAAATCGAATTTTAGCCATACTGCAAAGGCCTGCCTCGATTTCCCAGGCAGTGGTTGCTATTGGCAAGCAAGGGGGGGAAGCTTGGATCTCACAAGTGGCAAGCTTGTTAGCTGTGGTAAAGTGACACTGATTAGCATGAGCTGCAGGTCTGGCCTCTGTGAATTAAATCAAGGAGTTATTAATAACTTGACAACGAGTGTGATTTACAGGTGATCAGTCAGGATGGAGGTATGGCACAGAGCTTGGGAAAACCCTTCTTTTACACTATTCTGTCAGCCTCTGCAGCTACTTTTTACTGGCCCTGTGCCTGTGCAACCTGCCAAGGTGTCTCCTGAGCCAGTGGAGAGAGGGCTCTGCATTGTCTGCCCACTGGGGAGGCCTGTGGCTGTGAACCCCTGTCTGGCTCGCTTGCATTACTGGAGCTCATGTTATTATCATGTTATTAAGAGACTGGAGTCTCTTATTTAGCTATTGAGCAACGTCTGTGTGAGAAGACAGTGAGGAGGGAACCATTCTCCAGTCCTTTGGCATTTTTGCCTGTATTTTCTTAGGAAGATAGACAGCCATATCCTTAATTATTCTGCCAGAATTCTCACAAGGGTCTCATCTCAGTTTTGGTTAAAGAAATAAGAGGCCGAATGGAAATAAAATGTTAGTCTACCTGGCTTTACCAGCTGAAATGGTTCAGAACATCATTACTAGGCTCATTCCCGTCCCTTCCTCTCCATAAAAATACCATCTAAAAAAAGAACCAGAATGGGACATTTCCAGAGGAATATCGCATTTCACAAGTATGGATTTTAACAGCCAATCTCAACCAAACAATGCTCTCTGTGGTGCCAGAAATAATGAATCAGTGCAGCCCTCAGGACTGAAATGGAGAATTGCCTCTCCTCTTGTAGGTCTTTGGAACTTTGATCTGAAACATGGCACGAACCAAAGGATAACTTCTGGTACGCAAGAATTCCCTTGCTTCGTCAAATCTGATTTCCACAGAGTCTGGAGCTTTGCTGCTCGTGGTGGCCGGAGCCAGAGAAAGGACCAAAGAGAGTTGGGAGTGGAGGAAGGTTTGCAGTAATGTGTCTGCAGAGAATTTTAATAACTTTCAGCATTTAGGAAGGCCTTCAATACACCTGATCTTAGCCATGTAGGAATTGCTGCCTGGTCCTGCCGGCTTCTTTTTCAGTGGAGAGAGACACAGGAGCATCCAGGAGGTAATTCACCTCATTCTGAGATAAATTAAGGCTTTTATTGATTTGGTTAGAGAAAACCTTAATGTTGTCCAAACACAAGTGCCTCAGCTAAGGCAGGTGGAATCCCAGTGACCTTTTCCTGCCCGTGAGGGTGGCACTGCTGTCACAGCATCCTGCAGAGGTCTTGGCTATCGAGGGACCCACTCACCTCCAGATAATTTCATCTTACTGGGAGGGCTTTAAGTTTTTGAGGGGACTGTTTCTCACACAACAACTGTATTCTGTAATTTGGGGCATATCTGATAGCTTCGAGGCAGCTGGGAACTCGTCTCCAATTTATTAGCGCTGTGAAAATGGTCACATAACAGTTCTTTCTCGTGAAGGTTTTGCAGAGTGGGAAATGCCCTTTTCATGTCTGGTCCATCTGCCCTGCTCAGGAGAGGATTTTCTAAAGGCAATTTCCCTGGTATTTTGTTTTTTAATCTCTAATCCAACTCTGGCTGTACTGCTGGGGTGAGCACTGGGCGTAGTTGGTGAGTTTGCTTTCAGAGCTTCTCTCGTAGACGTGTCATGGCTCAGTTCATCTGAAAGATTCATTTTTGTGTACTGAGGAAATGGAATTCACCTTTGCTATGCATTATTCTGTGAGATGTTTTTCAGCTGTTCCATAATTGCAGGAACTGGAATGAAAAGATCATGATTTTTGTGATCACTCTGTGTGATTATCTCACCAGAACCAAAATCACCCGTGCTCTTGGCTGGGAGTTGAAGGTGAATCTGCCTGTTCCCTTCCTATCCTGGCTGAAGCAGTGCAGACAGGGTACGCCAGGGCAGGGTGTACGCAGAGTGCATCTTATGTTTTAGTGCTGCTCTCACTTGGATTTCACAGCATTTACCTTTCGTTTGCTTATTTTCACCACTGGGCAGTGATCTGGTTTTTTTCCATAGCTGCCCACAATGCCTGTGGTTTTTTCCTGATACACAGAACTCTTTCAGGACTTATTTACTTCAGCTGCTTTTTCAGTGCGCTGTATTTGTCAGGCTGAAATTTGCTCTTTGTGAAAGAGGGAGGTTGTTATTTCCTCCTGACTCACCTCCCTGTACAATTACCCAGCTCCGATGCGCCCCAGGCCGTGTGAGATCTCAATATTATCATTATTAATAGCACTCCCTCATCCCAAGCATGTGCAGCAGCTTCCCAGCATAGCCAGGCAAGGCCAACCACGAGGTCAACAGGAGGACTCGATTATTCATGTGTTGAAGTATTTGCAGGAGCTGAAGCTTAGATTTTCACGAGGAATTGGTGCCGTTGTGTGCCTCGGCTCTGATGCCTCGCTCAACATGTTTTGGACAGGGCTGTTCACTGCCGAGCACCAGCTCTGCCCTTGGAGCACCCGGCCCCTTCGGGCTGTCTGCCTGGCCCGTCAGAGCTGGAGGAATTTTCTGGTCAGTCAGCTCTTGGATTAAGAGCTCTGGCTGGGAGCTTGTCAAATGGTGTGTGTCTGTAAATGCCTTGGGTGGACTGAGGCTAAATGAATTATCCCTCACTCCTCCCTTTCCTTTCAGTAGAGACACCGTTCCCTTCTGTGTCTGTATTAGCACAGAGCTCCTTTACGATCCTGTGTGCTTTCATGGGACACAGTTGTCATTCAGCAGACACCGTGGTGTGCTGGCCTATTTTTGTCCCTGTCTAGACAACATATCTGCAGATATTTATCCCTGTTTCCAGAATGAAATATATATTTTAAAAGCAGTCGTGGAAATAAAACACTGAATTTATTCTTTTCATGTTACAGTATAAAAGTACCACCTAATCTGTCCTTGTGTTGGCTTGAAGACAATAACTGTTTGGATAAATTACTAAAATACCTTTTCCCTAAGTATATATCCTGCACGTGTGTCTTAACAGAGGAATTTCTGTGATAGCACTGCCAGGCTTGCTCAGGATGGGTGCCTGAACAGTTTTGGGGTAGGCACATCCTTGTTCGGCTAAGGTGAGTTTTACACTTATTTAATTTTTTTAAGTGAAGAGATCTTGGGTTAAGCTTAGAACTGTAGAAGGATTAAAAGGCTTTTGAAGGGGAGTTTATTGGCTCTGTGCTGGGAAAGGCAGTTTGAAAACGAGACCTGGCCTTGGGTTGTGTTTTGATCGAGAGCCAGTTTCAGGTGCTGCTGAATAGGATTTGAAAATGGGATGTGCACTGCTGACTGTACAGTCTGTGCAGCCCAAGCTCAAATAATAAAACCCAGGATCGTGCAAATGTTTCAGTGGGACTTGGAAACCCGAGCTGGGTCTGGGCCCAGCTCTGTCATGAGGAGCTGGGGCTGTCTTGTGGCCCAAACAGAGGGAACCCATCAGGGGATTGTGTCAGGAATAGAACGGGCTCTGCTCGATTCTGGATTAACTTTGGCTGGCAGTTAACGTGTCAGGCATTTTGGCAACAGTGAATCCTGCTCCTTTTCTCCAGTCTCTCTCCTTAGGGCAGATTTCAACAGAAAGTGAGTTCTTTGTGTGAGCTGAACTCTGCAGAAGACTTAAGGGCCTGTGGTTCAGACGCAGCTTTCCCCACAGTGCCCAGCAGATGTTCTGAAGTGCTTATGAACTACACAGAAGTCCTGCTGTTTTGAACTCCTGCAAACAAGTCACCAGATTCACGTGGGAAATTAAACAAGCGCAATTTTGTGGAGAGATGCTGAATGTGGCTGCTAAATGAGCACCGCCAAAATAAAACACAACCAACAAGGGCTGTTTGCTGGAGCAGCTGGGGAGGGACGTAAATGACAACTGAAGGATGTGACGACTTGTAAATTGGTTCCTCTGATTGCTTAAAAACTTCACTTTACAAAAGACCTGGCATTTAGTGGGAGCCTGCAAGGAAGCCTTTGGGGTGTAGGGAGCCTGGAGAAAGCGCAGGGGAGAAGGGATTTGGAAGGCTGGT
Source organism: Mohoua ochrocephala (assembly GCA_013398855.1). Classification (NCBI taxonomy): domain Eukaryota; kingdom Metazoa; phylum Chordata; class Aves; order Passeriformes; family Acanthizidae; genus Mohoua; species Mohoua ochrocephala. Next base: position 477,410 of record VZTA01009262.1, on the reverse strand, counting down.
GGAGGAGCAGCAGGAACCAGGGAGATGTAAGGGAGAGCCAGAGAGGCTTGGAAGAACTGAAGCATGCTGGGGAGAAGGGGGCTGTGGGAATAATTGGGGTGTGATATCCAGGGGCATGGCTGTGGCTCCAGGTACGGCATCTGTGAGGGCCCCATCTACTCTGTATAAATCCAATTGTGTCCTCTAATGTTCCTTGCTGTGGAGGAATGCCAAGTGGTTCCCATTGCATGAAATTTCCAGGATTTTTGTGGCGTTTTTCTGATGTCCTGGGAAGTGCAGGCTGTCTCCAGGTTTGTATAACCCCAGCTTCTGCCTCTGCTCAGTTTTGAATCTTGCCTTCATCTATAATACCCAATTATTTGGAAGTATGTGTGGGGCAAGAAACCAAATAACCTTTCAGGCTGTTGATTTCCATTTTATTTGAATGGAAACCACTGCTTACAAAGGTATTTTCATTTGTAATGTCTATTAAAAAAAAAATCAAGTTGTATCTGAACCATCCAAGCAATACTGAAATGTCTCGTCACCTGCCATGTAACCTGTAAATCAGGCTTTAATCCTCTTCATATTTTTGGTATTTTTAATGCAAATTTGAAAAAGAGCTTCAGGGGAAAAGTGACGTCATGCAACTTGCAATATATTGACATGGAAACAGTTTTGAGGGCGATTTGGATTTCGTTTTCGGATGCTTTTGGTCCGACCCCATTTTCTTGGAAGGAACAGTCAACACTTGAGCTAAGGCAACAAAGCTTGGTCCTATTTCTACTACTGAAGCTTCAACCTCAATCTTTTATTCCCCTGGGTAACTATTATAAAACCCACATTTTTTTTCCCCAGTGTTGTTCCCTGACCTTGGTCGGTGGCTGGGAGAGGAGCGATGTGTCTGCAGTGTGCGGGGTTTTCCCTGGAAACGGGAAGGATTGCCTAAGCTGTGCGGTGTGGGCTCCTTTCCCTTCTCATGCCCTGTGTGAATGTGAGAATTCCTTGCAGGGAACACCCTCTCGACCATCTGGTTTGTGTTCGGTCCTGCCGATAAGGAGGAGAAGGTTTTGGAAGGGTCTTGTGGGAATCCTGCTCCTCCTGTTGATGTCGTTTTGGTTTTCACCTTTTTTTTTCCTTTTATATATTCCCTGTATTCTTTACCCATATATTTGTAGCTTCTTGTCATAGCTGAGCTTCAGCCTTTTTCTAGGCAGAAAGACAAAACACGTTCCGAGGTTTTTATCTTAGTTCTCCTTCGAAACCAAGGCCAAAACCAGCTTTTTGAGACACATTTTCATCAATGAAGTACAGACCCACCTGAGGGGGGGAGGACTTAGAAGGGGCTTGGACTGGGGTGGGGGGGGGGAATTGCATCACCACTTGTGCTCCCAATTGGTGCTTTTTTGTCAATTATGCTAATTTACCAAACTTATAAAACTGCATGCACCCCCGTGGGGGGTGGGCCTTTGTGAACATTCTCCATGACTGCCCCAGAGGCCTCAAATAAAGACCCACTTTTATATTACCTCCTCTATTAGTATTATCTCGAAAGTGTGTGTTGTTCCATTTCTAGGTTGAAAAAGGCATCGGTGTAAGCCAAACCCCACCAGGAACCCTCCGGGGGCTGCAGGCGCTTCCTGCTGACCCTGAGTGGCCTCTCCAGGCAGGAGCAACGTGGAGGAGCTCAGTCTGTGCTGCCCCAGCATCTGTTCTGGCATGGGCTGAGTCAAACGAGGAGCTCTTTAATGGCATAATGAAAGCCACGTTGCTGTGATGGTGTGACACACGGACACAGCTTTGTAACATCTCTCTTCTGAACGTGGCGCAAATTGGGCTCAGCCTCTCTGGCAACAGCTTTCTGAGGGTTATTGTTTTTATTTATAATATGATTTTGCTTGACTCCCCCATCTGAAGGCCTTGTGTTTACCTTGGGATTGCATTGGGATTAACCCCTTAAAGCTCTGTGTACCCTGACCCTGCCTGGTACCCAGGTGGTTGCCCAGCTGAGTTGTGGTTCAGTAGTTTTCACATCTGGGTGGATAATAAAAGTATTCCCAGCTCCAGCAGTTAGAAATGCCACAAACCCTTGTCCTTCAGAGCATGAAGGAACCACTGCTTGGTGAGGATTAGGAAGGAGTGTTTAGTACAGGCCTTTCTGCGCCCTTCCCAGAATTAAATACCAATGGCCAGACAGCACAGAGCGGAAAGCTGCTCCATCTGGGGCCTGACAGACTGCACAGATGGGCAGTGGCTCTGCAGAGGACTTGTTCTGCTAGGACCAGAGCCACCACTGCTCCCTGCTCGTAGGGAGAGCAGAGACACAACAGCCTCATCCAAAGCATCAGCAGATTTCCCCTTAGTGCTGCCACGGAGTGAAATGGGATAGAAATCTCTTCATCTCACAGCTGGTGCTCGGGCTCTGGTGTTCTGATGTGGGATTGCTTTGATGCTCTTTTTTAGGATGAAAGGTTTGATTCTTTCTTTTCCTTCTATGAACTGATTTTTCTTGCTGGTGTCCTCAGTCCAAATGGGACAGTACAAACCCAGCCGTGAGAGCTGAGAGATTTTATAGGCTGCAGTGAACTTGAATTCAAAAATGCAACTCATATTTGAGCAGGGAAGTTGAGAAAGGAAGACACTTGATTGCAACAAGAATCAATTTCCTCTACTTGCATTCCTGGCTATTTTTTCTCTCCCCTGATGATTACAGGTACCGTATTTCGGGTTTAATTGGGAATTTTCCCACCTGGTACTGAAGCAGACTGAGATGTGCAACCTTCCCACCCTCCTATAATCACCACTGGGCTTTCCCAAGGTGGTTTGGCTGACTTCTCATTTCATCGTCATCCTGTTTGAAGTGCAACAAAATATTCATTTCTTGAACTGTACTGAAGTGTGCACCCGAGCCTTTTATTCCTCAGCTGAAGCTGTGACTTCACTTGGGCTCTGTAATTTGCAGGCTTGAACAGTTCTTAACTTCACACCAAAGGCAACAGAAGGGCAAAGCTGGCGTTTGCCTTGCACCGATAGAGACACTTTGGGGCAGATTTTCCTTGGAGATCTCAAAAATTAAATGCTGTTGGCTCTATTTCACAAGTGCTTGGTGGGGGCACAGAGAGGTGCTTTGCAGGGGATCACGAGACCAAGAGGGAATCTTTAGGGTGGGGAAGAGACTCCCCACATCCTAATCCTCTATCCACAGGGCCACACTGCTCACACTGCAGGTGCTCAGCCTCCTGTGGGCCTGTTGTGGCACAGGGGTGCAAACAATTTTGCCTCTGCTTGTACTAATTCAGCTCTGGTAGATCTTCCAAAGCCAGTAAATCTGCTGGGTTGGAACAGCCTGAAATGGGGAAAGATCTGAGGATAAACCTTTCAAAAAGTCTGGGACCCCTGTGGGGCCGAGCTCTTTGACAGCATCCTAAACTGGGTTTCAGCAGCCCAGCAGTTGGGAGGACACTGGCTGGATGACCTTTGGGGAAACTTGTTTCATCTTCCCTGGTTTCTGGAGCTATTGAAGTGAAAGCTCTTTCAAAGACACAGGAATGATCGGCAAGTGCCCGAAACGAACAGTATTGATAAAGATTGGCGTTTTCTCTCGCAAAAAGCCTTCTCAGAGGGACGTGTGAAAAAGAGGGTGGGCTTAGCTGCCCTCCTTTGGAGCAGTGTGGAGGTGTTACGTGGATCCTCCTCTTGGCACAGGCACGTGCACCCCCACGTGCGCGCCCCTGAACGGTGTCTACACACGGTGTTCACATGAACTATAGAATGGTCTGAGTTGGAAGGGCCCTTAAAAATCATCCAGCTCCAACCCCCCTGCCATGGACAGGGTTGCTAGACCAGGTTGCTCAGAGCTCCTTGGACACTTCCAGGGCTGTGCCTAATAGACTGTGTGGATGTGTGTTCAGACACTTGCACGTGTGAGGCTGCAAAACTGCTGCTTTCATGGCTGTGCTCCTTTCCAGGGAGGACAGAGAGGTGTGAGAGGAGCAATTTGTGGGGGAACACAGAGGTGGTAAGAAGGAGGCAGTGTTTGTGTGAAAGTCAGGTGGCTTGAATAGGAAATTTTATCCTTCAGGGAAAGCTCTGGACGGGCAAGAAAGAAGCAGGATTGCCGCAGAGCCTAATTCTACTGCAGGTCCAGAAGGCTGAGCACTGATGGGATAATATTGGTTGCATCTGAGTAGTTTCCCTTTTGGAATGATGTCAATTAGTGAGATTGCTCATCCCTTGTTCAGTGACTGCAGCGAGAAGTTACATCTGATGTCTCTTTGGTCTTTTCATGGACCTTGAAGACCACAGATTCTTAAAATCAGCCACCAACTGGATTTAAGTCCACTCAGCACCACTCTTTGGGCCTGGCCAGACAGTTTGTACCCAGTGAAGAGCACCCGTCCACCCCATGAGCAGCCAGGTTCTCCAGGAATGCTGTGGGAAATGGTGTGAAAGGCTTTACTCAGGTCTAGGTTGACACATCCACAGCCTTTCCCTCTCATTCTGTAGCAACAAAGTGATAACGTCAGCCTTAGATTACTCAAAAGTTTTGAGTCAAAGGTGGAGGTAGGGATATAAATAATCTTATCTTTATTTTTCAGCTGTCTTCGTGGTTTTGCAGACCTATTTTTCCTCAGACCACCCTTTTCTTCACTTCGTTTGCAGTAAAAGATGGTTAAGATAGGTTTTTAAATTTTGCTATCTTTTTAAGAGGAAATTCACAGAGTTTTGCAGTCATTTGTTTCTTGGATTCGAGCTGGTCTGTGCACATCTCTCTGCGCAGCACCCAGGCTCCGGCTTCCAGACACACACACATGAAACAGAGCCAACAAACATCTGCTTAAACAACAACCACAGTAACAGCAGCAACGTCGACAGTACCAACGGGAGCTGTGGGCCCCAGCGAATTCGAGTTGTGCGACTGATCCTGAATTCATTCATTAAAAAAGTCCGAGTTTTGCAGAGCTAAGTTACCACGCGAGGCCAAGAGAGGGCTCCATCGAACCACGTTTCCTTTACTCCGAATTAAGGGATTTGGGAAGATCACAAGGGAGGAGGAAGAATGAGAGACAGGAAACATGTGAAAAGCGCAAAGGCATGCGAGAAAAGAAGAAAGAGAGAGAGAGAGAAAAAGAGAAAATATCATATAATTTCTAGTGTTCTGTCTTTATTTTCTATAAGACTGTACCAAAGAAAAGCACGCACATAAATAAACTGTGTAAGTGTACATGATCAAGGAGCAAGAACACAGTGGGAGGAGGAAGAACGTGTGGCTGGTGCTCTGGGAAAACAACTTTCCTGCTGGAAAATACTGAAAAAGTCAGAGAAGGCTCCAGACAAGGGCAGGAAATTGGGCAATGTCACATAACTGGCAAATCTATTGTTTTGCACAAAGCTAATTCTTTCTGTCAAGCAAAATGTATAATCCACCTTTAATTAGTTACAGCCACATTTTCATTTAAATCGGTAAGAAAGTACTTATGCTACTGCGGGTTGCAGAAGAAAAATGCCCACTTCCCTAACAATTTTTTAAAGATAATCTCAGCTCAGAGCCTCCTTATCTTCTGAAGCTCGAGGGCTGTGAGGTGTCTGTGTGATGGGACTGTTGGTTTCACGGTGTTGCTTTAGAATTTCTCTCTCTTTGCACGGTACAGTCGAAAACATCTGGTACTCTGGGGCCAAACCTGCTTGGACCATGGAGAAAATCCTTCTGTGCCAGTCTTTTCCCTTCTCAGAACCACTTTCAAGGTGACAGCGCTTGACTTTCACAAGAGTTTTAACCATTCACACTTTGGTCCAACTTTAAAGCATTTCACACAGGTATTCCAGTGAGTTATAATAATTATGTATGGAGTGCATCGTTGTGTTTTGGGACACTCGAAGAGCTCATGGCAGAACATGTCACAGCAAGGACTGCAGGATGCTGGTGGTCAAAAACAAAGCAAGCTGGAAGGATGTAAAAGGCAGCAGGCATTCAAGCTGCTGACTGATAAGCAAGAATTGCTGTGGGGGAATGAAGAATGAAAGTCTTAGAGGAAAGATGGCCTGGATAGCCTTCAGGGTCTCAGATTTGGTTTAGAAGGTCGTACAAATACAGTGGAGGCATTTCAGGAGATGTTAGACACCACTGAAAGATTTCCTTGGCAAGAGCACCACTGGTTTTCTTCTTGCCATTTAGAATTTCTAGTTCCGTGACTGAGAGGTGCCATTTCAGGCCTCGATGGCCCTACAAGGGGGCAATTCCAGCTTCACTGAGGTGCAGTCCAGCCTACTCAGAAGAATAACCTTTATATGCCAGTAAATGAAGACTGTCTCTAATTAGCCTGTTGAGAATTAATCGCTGCAAAAAACAATACAAGTGCACAAGTGCAGCAGCTTTCTGAGCAGCATTATCCTGATAACCCAGCCCCAGTCTGGGTAAGGACACTGACCAGGGATTTAAAAAGTCTTTTATAAAAACCTTCTTTGACAGTTGCAGTTTCAGGAGCCCTTCGATCCAAGCATTAAAAATAGATGGAGATGCATCCTGCTGAAATGCGAGTCCCAAGCACGGAAAGAATGGTCTGCTGAACTTCCACCAGTCAGACTGACACAAACTTCTTGCTGATTTTTTAATTTTTGTTAGTTTTAGACCGGGTAACATGAAACTCTGAATTTTTCCCCGTCTAGTGTGTCCACCATGAAGGGGGAAATATTCTGGAGACGATTTTTACGCATCAGGCAAAACGTTTTTCCAGGTCTTTGAGGTTTGTGCTGCCCAGGTGCAGTAGAGGACACCTGAGTGTAATACCAGCTTCTCCCCAGCACCAGTCAGCCTCTAAGATAACACAGGCTGATCAGCTCTGTGCAAGAGGAGTTCATTCTCCCGTGTGCTGCCAGCCTTGGCACTGTCAGCAAAAGAGGCCAACAAGAGTCCCAGGCAAAGAGGTTTGTAACTGGGGCTGGGGACTTTACTTTTTCACGTGTACACACTGGATAATGTAAAGACAGTGCTGTAAAAGTTGCTTTGCCATACTGACTTCCCACGTATCTGTCACTTCTCTTTTTTGCCTTCTTTCTCCGTCTCTGAAAATTAACTCCCTGCTGTCTCCTGAGCACGCTTCTAAGGATTGCCACGTTTGCTCTATGCCAGGCAGTGAAGGTGGAGCTAATACCTTAAAACCCTGCGTTTCCTGCAGTAGAGCAAAATTCATTGCCTGTTTCTTAAATTCTGAGCTGATCTATGAAGTGAGGTGGTTGTCAGGGGTGAGCCCGTTCCTGGAGGAGCTGATCTTTGTAGTGGGTCTGGGAGCTGGTCTATAACTGGTCTATAAGCAGCAATCTGGTATTTTCAGCTCCCTGCACAGCTTGCTGTGGCTTCCCTGTGTGGCCTCTTTCGTGTGTCTGAGCAGGTCGTTTCTGCTCCGATGATTTGTTGGGCCCATTGAAAGCTTGCCCGCTTGGCACGGTGCTTGGATGTAGTACAAGGATGGTGGTGAAGGTTCCTGCTGGGCTCTGGGTAAAGCCACGCCTGCTCCTGCTGAGGGCTTCAGTGCTCGGGGTGTTTGCTAGAGCTGAACATGGGAAAGAGGCATAGGATGGATATGGGCAGGTCGAGTCTGCTGCAGCCGGGGGATCTCGTGTGCAGGAATGATGCCATCGGCACAAGGAGCCCTCCAATCCCCACCTCTCCCCTCTATCCTGTTGTTTCTTCCTTTGGGAGTTCAGCCGTTCGTAGGCCCAAGGAACAGATCCCACCAGGACATGAAGTTTCTCCCCCGGTTTGCAGTGGGAGCCGTCACCTGAACAGGCTTGTTCCACGTCAGCGGCTCGGCCCGCGTTTCACTTGTTAATGCAGGGTTTGAAGGTCCTGCTGGCTCCTCATTAAGGAGCATGGCAGGTCTGGTTGTCTTTGTCTTGTTCTCTCTTTTACTGAAGGACTCCTGGATCCGTTCTGAAAAAGACCCTCGTGCCTTGTTCAGGTGACGCCTGCTCAGGGTCGTGGCTCTGCTCAGGGTCGTGGCTCTGCTCACAGTCCAGTGTTGCTGCTGTTAATTGGTGTGTAATGGCAGGGCCAGGAAACGTTGCCTTGTCTCGTCTTCTTTTTATTTCTCTCTCCGTTTTTTTCCTCGGATTTTCTTCCAGGTGGCAGCAGCATGTGTGAGGACACCTGTGCTGCCACCCTCTTTGCCATCACAGGGGTTCTCCAAAGAACATTGTGCTCCCATCACTTCTGAACTTTGGATTTTCTCAAGCCCAGACAACTCTTAAAATGCTGCTTGAGCAAACCTGCTGCTGTGTCTCGCAAATCTTGGGATCCCTCACAAAACTGTGCCTTCCCAGCCTTGACCAGTCCTTTTCCGAGTGGATGTGCCAGGTGCTGGGGAATTCGAGCATCCCTTGGAACATTCACGTGCTGGGGGAGATGGCTCTGTAGCTTCCATGCCAGAAAAGAGATAAGCTGGTGTTTGTCTGAGACAAGGCGTACATGAAGGGACCCTGCCTTTGTATTTAAACAGGGATGTGGCTCGTGATCTGCAAAATTTATTTCTGTGTTAGCAATGGCACCAAAATACAAGGAAACCCTTTTTTGTTTTGGTCTGACTTTCACTGGTTTTTTATTTGAAATAATAATAATAATAATAATAATAATAATAATAATAATAATAAATAATTCTTGCCAAACACAACTCCTGACTAAACACTCTGGTTTTAAAAAATGTATTTAAGAGAATGATGTTGTCTCTGAAAAATTTAGAATAGTTTAACTCAGGGACACTTGCCCCTCATTTAGAAGTGAATTACCATTAGAAACTGAATTTCAGGTTTTTCCCTTGACGGAAATGTTTGAGGTTCATTTCACCTAAACCTTGTGAAGGGCTTTAGTCAGTGTGACTCACCAAACTGCTCCTGAGCGGGTTCCATCCCCAGCTAATGCTGCTTGGTTACTACTCCAGCCTGTCCAGTGATGTAGCATGAGGTCTGAATCTGGACCATGGCTCAATTTTACTCAGGTAAAAGCTCATTTTTCCTGAGGAGATGCATTCTGCCTCCTTCTGCCAGCGTTTGAAGGTGGTGTCTAGAAGGCACGCTCTGCCCGGCTGTGGCAGCGGAGGGCTCCCACATTACCCACAGGATTTTTGGTGATGGATGGTCCAGTCCCCGTGCAGCACGTGGTTTTTGAGGTAGTGCCAATAACCCCAGGTACTATTTGGAGATCCATACCTTGTCCCTCAGCCCTCGGGGGTATGTGTAATCTCAGCCCGAGTTTACTCCTGTAAATAATTCGTGTTGTCTCTGCCAGGGAAAGGTGCAAGGGAGGAGGGGGAGAGAGGAGCCCGTTTGCAAACACTTGTGAAGAAGGAGGCAGCGTGGATTTATATTCTAATGGGGGGGATTTGGCTGTGAGACATCTGAATGAATACAATCTGATGAGTTTCATTAAGGCTACACCTCATTCTTTTAATTAACTTCTTGTTCTTGTCCTTGGTGAAGTAGTAATTATTTTTTAATTAGCCCAACACTGCATTGCAGAGCTAGCCAACCCTAGCCTCATCTTGGAGAGGTGTCATAAGAATTAAGTTAATTAGCTTGTCACCATCCCTGTAAAATATGGCTGTGTTTGGCAAAAAGGAAGAAAAGAAGACCCTTTGCTGTTCCAAGGTTAATTAAAAACCACAGTGCACAGGAGTCAGGTGGGAGAGAGGCAGGTCCTGGGGTTTGGTGAGTGCTGTGGGTCGCATCCTCTGTGGGCTCAGAGGCAGAAGCACAGTGGCAGAAATCCCCAGCTCCTGGTGGTCCTCCTGCATCCTGGGACCACAGCACTGGGATTGTGGCTGCAGATGGAGAGAGCAAATCTAGGAGCTGTGGCCAGCCTGGTCTGCAAAGCAGAGCCTTAAAATAATGGAATGGGTTCTTAAAGCTCATCTCGTTCCAAACCCCCTGCCATGGGCAGGGACACCTCCCACTGTCCCAGGCTGATCCCAGCCCCGTCCAGCTTGGCCTTGGGCGCTGCCAGGGATCCAGGGGCAGCCACAGCTGCTCTGGGATTCTGGATTCTCTGGATTCTGGCTGTGATTGTGGAGGTGGGAAGGAATCCGAGACCTGAGCCTGTCACCGTATGCTTTTCTGTGTAAATTCTGTGAAACTGCAATTTCTGCAATTTTAACTGGTGAACAAATATATTTCAGGTTCCAGCATCTCAGAGAGTCAATACCAGAGGGAAAAAAATCCCACAAACATTTAAGAATTTGTAGAACTCGTCCATTCCCCCCAGTTGTTTTCATTAAACTGGAAGAAGTTCTGTGAAAATGAATTCAGGAGTTGAAAAAGCCATTTTCTCTGTCAGAGCCCATCTCAGTGAGAGATTTTCCACCACCTTTTGCCAAACCCTGGTCCCTGCGCACCCGTGATTCTGCAGGAAGCACACTCACAAGGATTCTGGTGTGCTGTGGCAGCTTCTCTGCCTTTCACAGAGAGTCCAGAGAAATCAGACTTTTCCTTCAAGCCTCATCTCATGCTTCTCTGGCAGTTCAGCATCAATTGGTTTTTTTCAAGACAGTTTCTATCTCTTCTGAGTGAAGAGATGAACTTGAATATATGATTCCTGAGGGATTTAGAGCTGCCTCCTAAATCTCTCCAGATGATAATGGCTCTGCTCTCTTTGCTCCGAGGGAATCCTTTTTCTTTTGCTAGGTGTGCTGCTAATTGCTGCTTCTCCTGGACTCAAAATGTCCATGAATGCTTTTCCTTATGTGGTTTCCCAGGACAAAAAGATGGTCCTGGCACCCCCACCCCCGATTGCCAGGGACAAGGAAAAGCATTAATGAACATTCAGAGTCCACCCAGGAGAAGGGTGATAACCCCTCCTTGTCTGTCTGTCTGTCTGTCTGTCTGTCTGTCTGTCAGGTATCCCCACCTTCTCTTCCTGGGCCATTTGGGTCCTGTGGCATCTTTGAGTCAGTTTAGGAAAGATCAATAATGCACAGAAAACATCATTCTTTGGTGCCTTGGAGGCATTGGCTATATGGGATTTAGGACAAACTTCCATGGAGGAACTCGTACCATAACTTTCTGTCCGACAGTTCGCAAGGATTTCTTTAGATCAGAGCTGAAGATATTTTTAAAAGAAACTTTGGATTATTTGAAAAGCTGGGGGTATTTTAATGGAAAATACTGATAAATATGAACATAATAACATCTTTTTCCCAGAAAATTCTGACTCTTCACTGAAAAGCAATTATCTTTGATCAATAAATGGAAAACTTTATGTCCAAATTACAGAATAATTCATGTTAGAGAGCTCTGTTATTGGTGTTTTTTTGTTTTGTTGCTGTTGTGAAATCACAATTGATGTAGGCAGTAGGCTGCCTTTTCTTTTGGTGAAAAATGTTATGTATTAAAAAAAAAGGTATCTATCAGTAAAGCTTTGACATAAAATTTATGAGCATCCCTGCTCTAGAGCAGCTGGCCACCATCAGAGACAGGATCCTGGGTAGACAAGCCCCTGCTCTGATCCAGCAGAGTGATTTTTATATTCCAATGTAAATAATCATTTAAGAGGTAACTGTTTGGGGCTCCCTTAAGCTTCCAGCTGGGGGTCTGCAGGCTCTGTTTTTAACTCAGCAGAGGAGGCTCTTAGTAAAAAACTGAAGGGGAAAAAATAATTCCAGCAACCCCAGTGGTCTCCTTCAGAGAATAAAGGATATTAACTTCGGCTTTAATAAAAACATAATGTTAACTAATCTACTGTGAAGAGCTCCAACTGCAAACTGTAGCGATTTACCAGTGAAAAATTGGAAGGGGACCGAGAGTTGGAGGGAACCTGCAGTCATTAGCTGCAGATTAATCATGAATTAAATTACTTCTGATTGTGTCAATCCATCCATTGCAAGGATTGTACCTTTCCAGCATTTGGCTGCTGAAGGGAAGAACGGGAACCTCTGGCTGGATTGGTGGGGATAACTGGAGAAGGTGGGATGTGGGAAGCTCGTGATGCACAGATACTCTGCCATGTTTGAAGGGGCGGCGCTTCCAGGGCTGCTGGTTCTGCCACTGCAAATATCTCTTTTGAAAGTAGCATTTCTCCTTTTGGATCCCAGGATACACACTGTGGCCACGGATCTCCGTGATACGAGGCGTGTTTCCAGCAGCAAGGTGGGATAATGATGCATCCCCAGGGCTGGAGAGCAGAGGCATTTGTTCCAGCTAAACTTCTGGATTAAGACGAAGATCAGTTGAGGAGCAGTGTTGGGGTCAGGTCCACTCAAGGCTTGTGTATTGGTATGTGCTTTCAGGAATTGTTCACTGGTGGGGAGCAGTCAGTCATGCAGATGCCTTGGTGGTGTGTCAGGGAATGCTGGCTGGGGATTCCCGAAGTCTCTGCTCAAGTAAGAGTCACTGGAACAGCCTCCTGAAAAAGACCCGTTCCTCTGACATCCCATAAAATACAGGCATTTTATTTGGTACAACTGGTTGTATTTATTAACCACGTTGGATCCTGTCGCAGTGCAGGTGAACGCTCAATCCAAAATGACAAGAGAGTCTGAACAAAAGGCCTGTGTCCCATTCTTGAGAGCATCTGGACCTTGTGAACGGCCTCTGTGTGGAACTCTGTTGTAGTAATGGATAGCCTAATTCCCAAAAATTTCCCTGCTTCAGTTGGAGGAAAGTTTGTATTCATTCTGCTCAGTTCTAAGGCTTTCCTTCCCCCTCTGGATGTTTACTCCTAAACATACAGTCTCGCCTGAAGACGCAGAAAAATGTCAGCAACCTGCGAGCTTCCAAAAGACCATCCCAAATTGTGTGAACAATAAGCAGAAATGGAATCCTAATTGCGTGGCATATGGCTTATCCCTACAAACCTTCACACTCCAAGAGCTGGGGGGTAATAACTGTTCAAACAAAGTGCAGGACATGTTAAGGCAATGCCTGTCTGAGCTATCAAACCTTGCAAGGAACACGTAATCCCTTTTAATCTCATTCCTTGCATTCTGTGTGGCTAGAAGGCTGGGTTCCAGTAAAACTGATTTTCTAGCTGATGATCAGAATTATGAAGGAGCTGGGAAGGTGCTCACAGCTCACTGTGGGGCACGACACGTTCACTGCAGTGTTTGCTGCATGGACAGGAGGAGACGAGGAACGGGGAAAAGCCCAGGGCCAGCTGCTGATGGAGCTCCAGGGCTCAGGATTAGCTGTGTCCGGGGCTTACCTTGCTAGAAAGTGAATCTCAGGTCGTAGGCTCTTTAAACAGAAAGAAACAGCAGCAGCGTTTTGTGAGGGGGCACCGGTGGCCCCCTGGAATGTGGCCTTGTGAGATTGGTGGTGTCTTCTGTAAGAAATTCCCCGCTGGGTCTAGTAATGCTCCCTGCTGTCCCTACAGCCTTTGGACTGCTCAGCAGGCAGCTGAGGGCAGGTGTTCTGCAGAGGAATAGGACTCTGGATGGTGATTTTATTTTAGCATGGTGAAGCATGGGGCTTTTTCTCTGTGAAGCAAACACACCAAATCCCATTCATCCCTAACCTGAACATTTCCAGTTCCTGAGGTCTTTGGAATGGGGGGAGCTGATGTAAGAATTGCTGGAATGAGAGTGATCAGCACATGAGTGGCATGGCACAATTTAATAAGCCTGGAGGGAGGGGTGTGTTTCCCATTGGGAAAAAAATTTAGGTTGTACCTTTCAGAGTGCTTTCCTCCACACCCAGATTTATGGGAATGAGCAGTGTGGGCTCCAGGGAGGATGTTGTGCTGCTGGATAAGTCTAGATGTGACCAGGGAATATGTTAAATCCTGATGTATGTTTGCTCGTGTCCAAGTCAGTTTCCATTTAGGAGAGGGATGGAGGCTGAGGGACAAGTCTGCCCTGGTGAGCAGAGCCAGCTCTTGGGTGGTGGTTCAGATGAAACCCCCATGAGGTTTAACATGAGGAAACAAACTCTGGTTCTACTATCCAGACGCTGCAATAGGTGGTGTCATGTGAACGCTTCCAAGATAATAATTGAAATAAAAGAAATTAATCCACCTCCACCTCTTGCTGTTTCCCTGTATGGCTCCCCAGGGACCAGTGGGGTTTTTGCTCAGCTTCAATCCTAATCAATTTTCTTCTCTTTAATAATCCCCTGTTTGAGAACTCCAGACCAAGGATGCTGCTCCTGAAATGGTCAATTGTATCTGTTTAGTCTCAGTGAAACAAAAAGGTTCTTTGAATGATTCCAAGTTGACCAGAGACATTTCACAATTGGATCAGTCTGCAGGGCTTAGTCTGAGGTGTTCAGAAGAGCTTGGGAGGGTTGAGAAATACTTCTGGCAAGCCACTGTCTTGTGATAGCTGCACCTCATGCTGTGAAGAGCAGTCTGGGTTTTAGTTTGGCTTGCAGGGCAGAATAAAAAATTAAATATGTGGTAATTGTCAATGGTGGAACAACTGAAGTTCATGTGGGGGTTATTTTGTCCTCTTCATTAAAAGCAGGTTAGACTCCAGCTAAAAATACAGTTTGACAAAAGGGGAGTTGAAACATTCATTCTGGGTAACGCTGAGATTCAGCAGAGCGACCTTCCTTGGCTCTCCTCCAAACTGATTCACTTTTTTAATACACGGTTTGCTGAAACCATCTTTCTAGTGTGCCCTGGCCCATCCATTGCTGAGCCCTGCAGGAGGGGGCTAGTGGAGACACAGCACCCAGTGATGGGCTTGGTAAGGACTCTTGCTTTACAGAGGGCTATGTTGGATAAAGCCTCCCCTGCTACATGGAGATGGTGGAGGTGTTTTGTGTTTGTAGCCTTCATACCCTGTGAGCCACAGCTGGAGAGGAGCAGCGTGAGAAGGAAGCTGAGGGCTGGCTGGCCATGGGATGTGCAGAGGGCTGCTCCACACTGGGACGTGTTTCCTCCCGGCTCTCCATCCCAGCCTGCGTTCAGATCCAGGTCGCTGTAAAGGAGGTGCCTGTTTCAAGCTTTAGTGAAGGATTTTTTGTTGTTGTTTTTCGGTGGGGAGTAGACTGGAATGAGGAGCCCAGACCAGAGAGGCAGACAGTGACCTCTGCTCAGAGGGAGCAGCCTCATGAGCCAGGTGAGCAATTTCCTGCTGTAGGAGCAAGCAGGGCCGGCTGGGTCTCCAGTGGGGATAATTCCACTGATATCACCCCAGGAACTGGCTCCACAGTGGCTGTTCTGCCTTTAGGTAGAGCGAAGACTGGGATGTGTAAATCACAGCCATGAAATATTTCATTAGTAAGCCTCCTGTCACATTTTCATGGGTGGGGGGAAAAGAAGGGAGCATCTTCCCCCCATGATAAAATATTGCAGCAGACATCACTGATGGGGCTGGGTAGGGACAACAATACAAAGATAAGGGCACTTCTCCTCCCCCTCTCCAAGCACCTCCCTTTTTTCTCTTTTTTCTCTTCCCTTTTTTTCTCGTGTTTCTGAGTTAAGAGGATTTTTTAGGCACAGTAACGAGTTTTTGCTTTGAACTCGGAATATGCATGCGGCAAAGAAAGCCCCTGGACCGTCCTTACTTAGTATGCCCAAATATGATTAGTGTCAGACTGTGAAATATCACTTCCTTATCTCTGGGAGCCAGCAGACAGGAACATTTCTAGGGATCACAGTCTTTTTATTTTTTTGGCAAAATGCCGACTTTGAGAAGGAGATGGCTTGTGTGCACAGTCTCTTCACTGGCTTGATTCTCACAAGCCTCTGGAGAATCTCCGTGCTTCTTCCTCTCCCTCTCTGCTCTCTTTCACTCATTCATTCCTTCCTTCATCCCTCCTCATCTCCCTTGACACTAATTCATGATCACAAGACATGATTTTCAAAATGGCAGCTGATTTGGAGTTGAATTTCATCCTCAGTCATGTCACTGTTTCACCTACAGCTGAGGAGCAGCCCTGTCCCCCTTGCTCCCCATCAGAGTTAGACTGGGAGAGATGCTTCCAGAAGATTCCTGGTTACAGGAATTCACTATTTGGCCCATCACACAGGCTGCATTGCTGCTGTTTAGCTGCTGACCAATGCTGCTTTGGCAATAAAAAAAAAAAAAGCCCAGCCCAATTTATTTACATATTGAGGGTCTTGCATGTCAACAACTGCAAACTGTGGATAAAGGATTTGCATCTCCTGTAATTTCATGGATCTCTTCAGTGGTTTTATTGAGGAAAAACTAGGAGAAGAGGGAAGAAAATTAGGAATAAAATGTGTTAAAATGTGTTGCCATCCTCGTTTCTTAACAGGCTGCCAAAATTACCTTCCTTCCCCACCCCCTCCCCCAAAATCCCAAGTGTGTGGAATAATAGGAGAAACTCATTACAAATGTATCACTTCAATGCCTTGGAATGCTTTTGTTTCCAATTCTCTTTGATCTTGAGATGGGCTAAAGATAAGGACTGAAACTGCTTTTTAATATCTTCATCCAGATCTGGCACTCACGACGTGCGGAGAAGAGTTCTACCGAAATCAGAGCCTGGGTTTGAGCTCATTCTCTTAAGCATCTTTGCATTGCAGGCTTTGATTGCGATCTGCTTCTGCTTGCAACTTGGAAATGTTTAGGATTTAACGTATCTCAAGCTTAATACTCTTACATGCACCATTGGCCTCTACTGGGAAGGATTAGAGCACTTCAGTTATAAGTCCTAAATAATACTGCTCTGAAAGAATCTTCCACTTAAGTAACAGCACGTATAGCACTGGGCTTTAAGCTGCAGGAGCACTGATCCTGCTGCCAGGACGTGCTTCCAGGCCTGGCTGATTTTGTGCTGGCCAAAAGTTTTATGGAATCATGTCCAGATTGCATCAGAAATGTCCACAAAATGGTGAAACTGCAGGTGCTGCTCTAAACAGACCCTTCTTCGAAACAGGTTCAAAGAGTAGATGTCCTAGTTGTGATCAAAACTGAAGGAGGAAGTTGTGGGGTTACTGTGAGGAGGATCGTGCTGAGATTTGAGCTGAGAGGTTGGGCTGAAGTCTGAAAATCAGGGGAGATGCTGATGTAAGGAGTTTGTTGACTTCGAACACTGGGGGGCTTTTTGAGCAAGGGGTTGAGTCAAGGATTCGGGAAAGGCTGATCCTCCAGAAGAGTCCTGATACTCTTATGGGTGGGTACTTAGAGACCTGGGAAAGTGTGACCTGTAAAAGAGGAGAAATTCTGGTGTTTTAATTCAGAGTGAGAAGACAGAAGAGACAGGAGAAACTTTGTGAGTGCAAAAGCTGTTGGAAAGAGGAGTAGGAGAACTTCTGGATGGTGTTGTCCCAGGTCTGCATCAGGAGGGGCTGTGACTGGTAGGTGTTAGAGAGAGGGGAGTGTCCAGCCATGGAGGTAGCAGGTGAAATTGTTTAATAGCTGCTTGGGAAACATGCAGCAGGAAGACATGGGCAGAACTGGTCCTGTTTTGGGGTACAGGCAGGACAGTAAGACAGCCTTATGGCATCCTTTTCATCCTTCTTCTGTAGATATTCAGTGATCCTGCTTTAATTCTTGATTCGTTCAACTGGCACCTTAAGCCACCTCAAATCCACCACAGTGAGCTGCCATAGGGAGCATGTTACATTATGGTATTATTATTATTATTATTATTATTTCTTTTGGGCTCATTTACCAACCTGCTTTGTTCATAATGGGCCTCTTATTTGACATGTTCATCGATAACCAAAGTGCTGTTTTCTGGGCTGGAAAATGTTGACTTTGAGGTTAGGGCCTTCAAATGTGTTCAGCATTTGCCAGCCCTTCTCCTGCTGAATCCTGTGGCAATAATCCTATTGATCGTGGTGGGAGTAGAAGTCATGGGAACACAAAATAAAAGGAAGCCTTGGAAATCCTGCTCTGAGCATTTTGTGACTCAGGTGTCAGAGGAAACGTGATGTAATCCAGTGTCAAAGGTACTCTTTCATGAAGAACTTTTTAAAATAAAAGTGACCTTTTAAATGGATTAACATTTTTGAAGCAAAAAAGTCTATTGGCATGAAAATATGGGGAATTGAATCATTTCTCTCAAGGTGTTGGAGCAAACCTCACAATGTTGTCTTTTCTTGCTGGAGAGAAAGCCTGACTGAAGTGAATGTATTTTGAAATATGGAATGAATTTCCCTGTTAGCTTTATTGCCATCAGCAGGGAAGGAGGCTCTTGGTGGAGAGCAGGAGGCGCCTCGCCAGAAATGCGAGCAGAAGCATCTCCTGTGGGTCTTGTGCTGTGGGATCCCATGGGATCACTGGCCCAGGGAAGGAGTCTCCCATATCCCCAGAGCTTTGTGGAGCTCAGTCCACTCCTGTAATTCCTGCAGGGTGTGGCACAGCCCTTTCCCCTGGGAGGTGGTGGCCAAAAACTTCCTGACTGCGATATATGTAGATGTGTCAAATGTTTGCAGAGAGAGGATGTGCACGTCCATCTGCCTTTCAGTCAGATCCTACTTCAGTTGTGAAGCTGGAGGATATGACTGCTTCCCAGTCTGTGCCAAGGAGACTCCTCCTCCTAACCATTCCATGGTTCTTCATTCCTCAGGGCTCAGAATTCACCTTCTATGTTCTCCTTCTGTGTTCTGTGAAATGACTGGCAGAGTAAAATCATGAAAACTGTAAAGTTGCTCCCTTCATTCACATTCAGTCTACGTCCAAAAAGTTCAACTCTAGCCACGAAATTTGCTCTGTATTTTTTTTTAAACTCATAATAACATTTTCTCTGAAAATCTTCAAAGATTTTACTTCTCCCTGCTTGATTTATGAACACACAAAAAAAAGCTGGTTATAAGTTCAAATACTTGGATTTATGGCTGTGATTGATTCTTGTGGGTATACTTTGCTCTTCTCGGATTTTCAGTTCTCAAAATACCAACTGGAATAATATACCCAATGTGACCCCTGTAATCTGCTCAGGTTTAGGTTCAGCAGAGATTTCTGCCTCCAGTGCTGCCTGTCGAGGCACATTTCCCCCTGCGTCTGTGGAGTTTGGGGAGGTCTGCTCTATCCTCTTCTGCACCAGAGGGGATTAAAGCCCATCTCTCCCGCAGCTGGGGCAATCTCGTCACTACAGGGTTTAGGTTCCTGCACTGGGCCCAAGTTTTTCAGAAAAATGTGAAAAGACTTATTTACGTGTTCTTAAATTTAGGTTTGTAAGGAGAGAGGGGGAGAGAGGTACCCGAGGATGCAGGTGGGTGTCCTTGCAGTAATTTACATTGAAAATGTGAGGTACAAATTAGAGTGTGAAGGAGCTGCTCTTATCTTCTGGTCAGCAGAAAAAAACGGTCTAAAAACAGACAAAAAGCATGTTTGGGATCTTAAAAATGTTCCTTTTCTGGAGGCAGATTGGTATGAGGTGTGAATCCCTGACAGGAACAAAGGGCAGAGTGGCTGAGTGAAAGCTTTCCATGCGGGCAGGTGGGACGAGACAGAATCTTGCAGATGCTTACTTTCAACACAGAATTTTGTAAAGTCTTTGCTTTTTGCCAGTGGATGGATCCCATGCAGGCTATGATTATCATTTTGCGCAGGAAATAACATGAGCTACTGTACTCAGTTTGTTTTCTGACAGCAGGAACAATTAAAAACTGACACAGTGCCTGCTCTCCATCTCCAGCTGTCTCACTGCACTAACTGCTCCCTTCACACCCTGCTAAATTCCTGCTTTAGCTTCAAGCAAATTTGCCAGTGTGTCCAAGGAGACAAAAGAACAAGCAGAATGGAGAGAGTCATTGTTCAAGGCTCAATCCAAAATTGCTTTCACAAAATCCAAATGTCAGGATAAAGGCGACGGCTTGCAGAGAAGCTTCCCCCTTCCTCTAGAAACAGGCAAGCAAATAGAATAATAAGCACACAGCTTCCTGTGTGTGTGAGCGTGGTTGAAGTGCAGGATATTGTAGGGGAAATCTCAGGCAGCAACAAATTCTGGCTGTAGCTTCAGGGGATCTGGCCTGTGTGGCACTAATTGATGTCCGTTTGTCCCCAGGAGTGTGGTGATGTGAGGCCATGCTCAAGCCTCCTGCAAAGAACTGCAGTGACCTGGTGGTGAGTTAATGCCTGGGTTTGTCCACAGTTTCCAGTCAAAATTCCGTGGAGTTAAGTCAGGGTCTGTGTGCAGTTCATGTTGTGTTCTTCAGCTCGTTTGCGTTTGGAGAACTTCTCCTGGATATTAGGGGTGAGGGGGTTTCCTTGGTGCTGGAATCATTACTCGGGTGTGATCTGTGCTGGGGATTCATGTGGAACCAGTTGTCTTCATATGGGAACTGCAAGAAATATTAATCTTCTACAGCTGGGAGCAGATCTGGATAACCCTGACCACCCAAACCATTCTGGCCACTTCATCCCATCTTTCACTTCGATTTAGGGAAGAGCAGAATAAGGTTCCCTGGAATTAACAGAATTTGCATTGAAAAAGTGGATTCTGATAAACACGCTTGAGGCATTAAATGTTCTTTGTCACTGAATTTGCTTCAAAACCAAGAAAACGAACCTGTAATTCTTGAAGTAATTATGAACGAGTTTTCATGGCTTTTCCCAACCCCCACCCCAGCAGATACTGTGATTTTTTGGGATTGAATTTAGGTACTTTGCTGTTAACACTTTACAGCATTCCTGTGTTGGAAATCTGCTCATCCCTGGCACTTGTAGATTTCTGGGTGCCGGGGAGTTACAGGATGGAAGGGGTATCTCATGGTGGGCACGCTGATAAGGTCATGGCTTAACCTTTCATGGATGCTGAGACACCACCTCTCTGTGTGGCTGCAAATGGGACCAGATAGCAAAGATGCCTCTGCAGAAGCTTCACAGCAAAACCTCTTTGAAGGGCCACATTTATCATTAACTGTCTCTAATCTGTCCTCTCTCTCTCTGCTTGTTAATTCAGAAATACCAAACTGAAAGCCCCTTTATAGCTCTGAGGCAAGTGGCCAGCTTAAATCCACCTAATTACTTTTAATGAATAAGACTTTTTCACTTTTCTGGACAGGTGGTTAGTACCAGAGTCTGCAGCCTTACTTTGAGGCCAGGAATGTGCTCCAATCAGCGAAAGGTTTGTGCCAAAGAACTCTAAATTCGCTCTTGTGACATTTCAATAGATGAAGAAAATGTGAAGAAAAAGCAGGTGATGTGGGATGGATGGTGGGTAGTGGCTGCAGCACCTAGCATGTGTTATCACATCTAGGTATTCTGGAGTTTGTGGGGAGCTGAGTCAATGAATGAATTGGAGAAAGGGGTTGAGGGTTGTTCGTGGAGGAAGTTCTTCAGTCAGCTGTTGTAGTAACTTGTTCAGTAAACTTAAATACGATCAATGGCCTGGTTTCCAAATGTCCCAGACAGGCAGTGCATGGGTACAACGCTGTATAGGACCAGTAAAGAACTTTGGAAACCCCTACGGTCCTCTCTTGTTTCCTTATCCATCAACAGCCTACCGGGGTCTTTGGGATCCGTTGGAAGATGCCTTATTATTTGTCCGAATTGCCCTAAAGAGAGGATGTAGTCTGTTTATCATGAAAAACTGCTTGTGTGTGCCCAGAATAAGACTGACCTGAAACACTCGGATTTATGACCCGGATTCAGCCTTTCACAGCACTCAGAAAATGTTCGCTCTGCTTCTGCATTGCCTTCGGTCCGCCTGGGTTTGACCATGCTGGAAACTGTGATGCCAAACTGCAGCAATAAAACTAAGCCCTCTTGTGATACTTCCAAAAAGAACAGGAACTTCCAGAAATCTCCTGAGAAGGGTTTAGCTCATGAGGTTTTCGCCCTAAATTGGGGAGTTTGGAGAAAGTTCAGAGGAAACACCCAAGCTTTTGAGCACTTCATCACACCGAGCCCTTGAAGGCTTCCCGATTACCCCTGTCTGGTTACACACTGTTCCTCATCAGAGGTTCAGCGTGTCTCCTCCGCAAAGGAGCACCGCTCAGCCCCCTTTTCCATCCCGTGCTCTCTTCTCTCTGAGTTCTGTTTCCTTTTAGTTGTCTCTGAAGAATACTTACTTGCTGGCATAATTTTCTCTTGGAATGATATTACAGCTTCTAAACCAAGCCTGGGTCAGCAGTATCACACGGATAAGAGACTCTTTCCCTCTCATGTGATACCATTTTAGTAGAAGATTAGGCTTTTAACCCTGAAATAAAGGCAGCTTTCCCTGCTCTCCCTCTCTCTCTCTCTCTCTTGTTATCACTCCTGCTCTCTCTCTTTTTTTTTTGTTTTCAGGCCCCATCAATTAGACACGACATCAATTCTGGCTGCTGGTCTAGTGAGCAATCCATCCTGAGACTTGATCTGGGGGACTTAATTAAGTGTGAAATTGAAGGGAGAACTGGCACAAAAAATGGCCGGGGTCCTGCGAGGCAGAAATTTTGTAACTCTCTAGAAAGCAAGGTGCAGATGAATATTCTCCAAGATGCCAGGAAGTTACTGACTGTTATTGCTTAACACCATGATGATGAAAGATAGGTATCTAGAAGGTGTTGTCAGGGACTAGATATTTTGCTGTGGGCCTCCTGCATTTAAGTGAATACCATTGCTGTCTTCGTGCCTGAGCGGATTCACAACCTACCTGTGGCTTTGAATTTCTTGTTTCTCTTGTGTAAGGTTCTGCTGCCCCTGCACAGCTTTGCTGCTGGTCAGGGGCCGTGAGCCTGTGGGGCAAGTGTGGCAAGGGGCTCCTGCAGGATGGGTCTGTGGGATCGATGCTCAGCATGTGGAAGATGCTGAAGAGTTTTTTTAAGGTGAAAATTTCCTCAGACAGGCCATCCTGTGGATGCAGATTGAGTTCACGAGAGCAGGTCTGAGCCTCACAGCTGTACCTTGGGCATAATTTCCTTCGCGCTGATTGAAAATTTTCCGAAGAGCAATAAGGCCAGTCAGTGAAATCGCTGGTGCTCCAGTGTTCAGCATCACCTGAGGATTGCCTCAGGCACTGATGATAATTGCCTGTGGAGATGACACAGCAGTAAATATCGAGCCTCAACGTAATGTTGTATTTACGCACAATAGAAGCTGACAAAGCTTCCTTTCAGTACATTGCTTTTCTTATAAGCTCTCTAGAAACTGCTGGTCCATGTACACTCCTCAGCAAAGATTTAGTAACAGATGCTGTAGCCATATCTAATGTTAGCAAGATTTCATTAGCTATATATAGCATGCTCCTCTCATTGCAGTGCCCCGTGATGTTAGCTCAGAGGTTGCTACTTGAAACTGAAAAGGAGAGCATTTTGTGATGCATTTATTTGTACTTCTCTTACTCCTTTTAGTCGGAAATATTCAGTGTGGTTTCCTTGCCTTCAGTGTGAATTAGCGAGGTGCTGTTGCATTAATCTCCTCTGGGCGCAATTCCAGTTTTCTTATTTGCACCAGCGAGGATTTGACTCCAAACGTGGCTTCCACAGGACCATTTGTGGATTAACATACTGTTCTGCATAAGCGTGCCATAATCCAGCTTTAATTGTGTTTTTATAGTGACTGTAACAAAAGACTTAGTGGTAGTGAATAACTGTAGGCCTTTGGGTTTGACCTGAATAGAAGGAAAAGCTTTGCAACGAGTGTTGGAGAAAAGATTGTTAAAGACATAGGGGGTTGGAAAGTGGGCTGGCATCCAGGTTCAGCTTAGGAGCATCAGATTGGTCAAATATGACACCTCTGTAAACGACACTATCTTTACCTAGAAAAAGCCAGGCATCTCACTTGTGGTTGTCCAAGCACTTGTTGTTGTGCCACATGGGAAATTATTAGTTTAGTCAGAGAAAAAAAGGATTAAAGCAAGATTTTAAAAGTTAGTCTACAGGGAGCTGCTTAAAGGACATGTGATGGATTTTGTTGATAGCAGAGTTGCCAGGACTGAATATGTTGTGAGGTGGAGTCTTGTGAAGTGGGTTTTATGGCTGATTTTATTAAATATTTCCATTAGTGAAGCTGTTGCTGATGATGGACTGTGGGGAGGCATCAGCCGAGGAGGAGCATTGGAGAGGGGGAGCAACAGAAGTGGTTCGACATGGAAGTGCAAGGTGATGAATTTATGGATTAAGATCAGGAATTTTTGCTGTGAACTTGAGCCTCGCTGGCTGTCAGTGATAGAAGTGAAGGAACTGTCGGTGTAAATCAATCACAGATGCCTTCGAGACGCTGATATAATCAGAAGTGCCGTATGCAGGCTCTCACCAGCAGCCATCAGGAAGCACTAACATCACGGGACACGGCGATCTGGGAATCCTGGTGTAGTTCTGCCTGCAAGCTTTCAAAGAAGGAAAAAATCCCAGTGGAAGCAGGTCTAGAGAAATCAGGATGCTGCAAAAATAAGGAACGAGGTTATTTTATGTGGATGAGATCCTGTGTTCTCTCATGCCATGGGTTTCCCTGTGCTTTGGCCTTGGCTTTGTGTAAGGTGTGGTCTGGTCTGTAGGTACTGGAAATGCCCAGCTCTGCATTTTCCCTGCTGTTTTGGGATGAGGGCTCTGTGTATTGCAAATTATGTATGTATTTGATGCTAAAATTGGAAATTTTGCAACTTGCTAACGGAGGACCGGAATAGATATGCTTTAAATTTTATAACCACCCCCAGTGGAATTTCTTGCAACTTCTAAGTGTAGCATCTGGATGTGGTTATAATGGGAGGTAATTGGACAAGGTGTGATGCTGATTTATCCAGTTTCCATTTCTTGTGTTCAGTGTACTGACTGATCAGAAAGTGTGGGAAATACAGAACAGAAATAAGGAAAGGAGGTGCAAACCAGAAAAAAAGCAGTGGACTCCCCTGTGAAACGATCATCTGAGACATACACACCAGAGGAAGATGCTTGGGAGTTGGCAGGGCTGAGAAAGTTTTGAGCACATCAGAGAGGAACCTGCAATGCATTAAGGAGCTGATGGGTTTTGTGGTCAGTTTATTTCCTGTTTCAGGGAAAACCAGTGTATTTTTGCGCTGCCTCTGCATGCAGCACACCGCTAACCAAGCAGGTGGTGGTTTCTTCTGCTGTAGGAATGAAAGGGATTGTTTATCCCCAATTCCTGTCTTCTAGAGCAGGCAGGTGTTATAGGTACAACAGCAAAGATGCAGAAGTCTGGGAGGGTTGGCCCCTGCAGAAGGAGTAGAGGGATAGCTGAAGGAGCTCTCCTGGGTAAGAGGATGGGATTTGATTGGGTAACCTGCAGGTGAGAGGGGGAATAAGGCCACAGAGCCATTGAGGGGGTGGGAAAATGGGAGCGGTGGACCTCGAGACCATTTTATCCCTTTGACCTTGTCACTGATAGACTAGAGCATAGATGAGGTGTGATGTTGAGACATCCCTCTAGGCCCTGCCTGCTTGTGAGCTTTGCAGCCAGCCCAGCAGGGCAGGGCAGTGTCCCCTGAGCCCTTCCTGCAGTGAGCAGAGCTGAGTGGGCCAGCAGCAGCCACGCTGCTCAGCCTGGGACTTGCCATGAAGTGAACTTCTTTTTGAATGTCACGTTGTTTTCATTAAGCCTGCAGGAGGAAGGACTGAAATGCTTTGTCTTTTCTACCTCGGTTTTCTTCATCTCTGTACAAGATGAACAAATCCCTCAAACTTTGGGAGCTTGGCAGTATCACACCTCATCCTCCATTTTTCCAGCTTGGATCAGTTCGGTTTGAGCAAACACGCTTGTGCTCCCCACTGGGCCAAAATAAGAAATGTGGAGGGAAAACAGAAAGAAAGATTGGTCTGGAAGATACCCAGTGCCAGGGGCTTCACGTACTTTCACAGAGCTTCCAGGCTGCTGTGGAGGCTGCCTGGACCAGAGGCTTCAGCATCCTTGGGCTTGTTGACGTGGTTGGTGGCAAACTACTGCAAAAAGGGGGAGTTACCCCCTTGGAATCGATAGAACAGGCTCTGGTCCTGCCATTCCAGAGTGTGTTTGGTGCAGTGTTATTCCTGTGTGAAAAAGACCAGCTGTCCACTTCTTGTAGGTCAAAGATGTCTCTGGCCGGGCATAAATGGAAGGTGTTGGTGCTTCTTCCTCAGAAGGGCTCTCCTTAGCTCACTTTGTGTATCAGTGCCTGCAGTGAGGAGTAAGACTGCTGGGAAGAAGCCTGTATTTGCAGAGGGATGTTCATCACCTCTGCTGGGCATAAGTCTCTGTTTTGCTGCTGGTTAGGAGGGGAAGATCCAGATGAAGGTGATGGCAATCAGTGAAACGGGAGTATGAAAGGGAGGGTCTTGTCCTCTGGGTGAAGAATTCCCCCTATGCTTTGGAGAGGTTCTCAGCATGTCATCCTAACTACTTCTTATAAAAATTAGTGGGTTTTGATCAAAAACATTTAACATGTGTCAACACAAGGGATTTCTTTAATTTACCGATCCAAGAAAAGAGGTAAGCCCCGCCAAGGTGTGAGACTGAGGACTCTAGCCAAGACAGCAAAAGCTTTGCTGTTCAAAGAGCCAAGTTAAACAAGACACAATTAGGAATAACGTGCCCCCCACAGCTCCCAGAGGCCACTTTATGGATCCTGAGGGGGCCAAAACTGGGCCTTGCTGTGTCTTGTTTGCCTTGGCTACATAACACTGAGAACCTGTTTGCCTGTTGCTTGGCGTCCAAGGCACAAATCACACCTGCAGCAGGCACAGAGGATTTTTTCCTTTCTCCTCCTCTCTGTCTAAGCATGTTTGTTGTGAAAAAGTGCAGTATAATCCTGATGCCACGGTGCTGGCTGTCCTGAGGAAGAGGCTTCACCACCTTCGCTGTGCCGACACAGGCTCCCATGTCCCATGAGCAGCTCCTTCCCTCAGGATCTGCCCATAGTCTTGGGGCTGGCAGTTGTCTTTCTTTCTGGTTAGGAACTGAGAAATTTCCAGATTGATGGCAAATAGGAGGCATTTCAGGAACTCTTTAAGGTGCCCTCCAGTACTTGACCATGGCCAACACTGCAGCTGGAGCAGTACATTGCCACCAGACTGTTGCTCTGATACGGAGACGCAGCTCAAAGCTGTTGGGTACTGCAGCTCACACGCTCACCTGAGCTCAGGGGAGTTTTGGGGTGCATTACAGCCTTACGTAGGGAGTTTTCAGTCAGGCTGTTACTCGTGTGTTCAAACTCTAGAAGCTTTCAGTCCCAATCAGGGTAATGTCTGTGAAATGTGCTCCTACAAGTGCTGGTTTTCCAAAGCTTGTCTGGACACTTCATACTCAGACTCTCTTTGGGGTTTTGGCTAAATTTAGAAGGGTCTAGTGTTATTTTTTTAATTTGAAACCCTTTCCTTCTGTATGAATGCCACTGCACACAAAGATGCTTTCCGGCCACTACAAGGAATAGATGGAGGAGAAGTCAGGCAAGCTCCAGACTCACTGGCCAGGCCAAGCTCAGGCTGGAGGCACAGGTAATGGTTTATTTGTCCACCTGACATAGCTGGGGAACACAGACAAGCTTTTAATGCCTGCAAACCCTCCTGCAGAGCTGCTGCCTGCTGTGTATCACTCGGCCATATGGCTGCAAGAGCACTACATTAAGGGAGAGATACCCATCCCTGTAAAGGTAGTGACACGTGACTGCTGAGGTCAATGTGCATCAACTCAATCATGTTGGTTTAGTCCTGGAAGGGACTCAGAGGGGCTGAGGAGCCCCTGCTCTCAGTAACTGATAGGTTGGATTTGCAGACAGTGTTCAGAGGTCCTCAGTTGAAGAGTATATCTAAGCCCGTTAACCCTGTTGCTCTCCATTTTCTGTTTAGCATCTGTACTATGTCAGCAGTTGTTTGCCTCTGCTTCTGGGCTTATCTGAAGGGATTTTATCTCCCAGAGCCACGAGGACCCCACGAGGCTCAGGAGAGGCAGGGTGTTTGTGTGGAGATGCCGGAGCGAGGGCTGATGTGGCATTGAGGAGGTGCCTTTGGGCAGCCATCTCCTTCTGTAGCCCTTAAAATCACCCACAAATTAAAAAAAGCAATAGCAGGAGGCACTTAATGGCTCTCCAGTGAGGGTGACTGAGAGGGAGGGGCACTTTTTCAGTTTTTCCATTGTTTTCGTGTGTGCTGCTGGCCCAAGGGATGTGCCCTGGGTGCCTGCTCATTTCAGAGATGCAGATGGGGACTGCTGGAGGAACTGTAATCCCACGTTAAGCTCCTTTGGGGGCAGTTTGGTATTTCTCACACCTCTGTGCCGAGCAAGGTTTCCCAGAGACTCAAATTTAAGGATGATGCTGAAGTCACAAAAATGTTTTCCGGTGTCACTTTGCTCGTACAAGGCCATCCAGGGCTTCACCCTCCTGGCTGTGGGATGGCGTGAGGTGGAAGGCACTGAGGTGTGAATGAAGTCATTATTATCCCAGAGAGGCTGGACGATGGAGACAGCACAGGTTGAGCTGACTCCTGTGGATGAATGAATTCATTACAGTGCACCACCTTGAATAAAAGAAATTCTGAGTCTTAATTAAAAGCACAGTCATCTGCTTTTGTGGACGTGTGGTTTTGGGCTGTTTCTTTAGCTGTTAACAGGCTGTAAAATATTTTTTTAGGATTTTCTTTTTGGGGGCAGGGCATTAACTAGTTAGGCAGTTAAAAAAAAATTAATAAAAAAAATAAGGAAATTTGAAGGATGGCTTAGTGGTTATGGAGGTGAGGATTTGAGCAGGCTCAGCCCAAAGCGGAGCTAGCTTGAAGCAGCTTTGATCATGGATGAGCCTCATGGTATCCTCAGGTTTTCACTGTGGACCATGAGTTTGCTCTGCCCTCTCTCTCAACCCTCACCAAGATATCCCCATCCTCTTCATGCTCTCCAGGGTGTGGCTGTGTCTCTGCTGGCACCACTCTTCTGTTGTAACACCTCTACGTGGCTGAAACAGACTTTCCAGGTTCCTTTCCCCAGAAGAAGTGGAAATCTTGCATCACCCAGGGGCTTTGAGAAAGATATTTTTGCAAGGAGCACCGAAACTGTTGGGTTGTTATGTGTGAGAAAATTCCACTAAGATGGCAAGCATTCTCCTTTTTTCATGATCAACATACCAAGCTTTAAAATGTTTTTGTTAAAACCCCCCTCTCTCATTTTCACTGAACATCATGTTTTTGCTGCTTTTGTTTCTCCCTTGTAAACCTGAAATTTCTTCATGTGAGAGGATATGGAAGAAGCACTGCCTCTCACTGAAGCCTGCTTTATCCGTAGCAAAAATATTTGTGTTTTTTTTTATTCCACATCCCATTCTAGTACCATTAACCACAAGGAACAAAACCCCGTTGTTGTGTGAGGGCTTCCTGTGGAATGACCTCGCTCCAGCCTGGATGTGTTACCACGAAGCAGCACAACGATATGATCTTACAACAACTGAATGCTCGCTCGGGGTGAGATTTCGTGGCAGGTGATATTTCCCCCACAACAATACCATCTGCAATTATTTCCTTACATCCAGTGTCACTGAAAGGTCTGTCCCAGTGAAAGGCTCTGAATGGTTTGTTTTCACTTTTGACACTCAAGCTTTCGCTTGGAGGTGAAAGTTCGCTTGAACCGCGTCTTGGTGAAATACCATAATATTCAATTCCGCAGCAGGTTCGGAGAGTGTTTCATAACATTTTTGAAACAGATGTCAAGCTGATCTAAGGGGAGGAATGAGGGCATCTTTAATGTGTCACCATACTTTATCTCAGAACAAATAAACCTCCTAATTCTGCAAGGGGAGGTCACGGCAAGGAAGGCAACTCAAGCCCTTGTTTAAGCAAGCCAATGACATCAGTCTGCCAGGGAAACCAAAACAGCTGAAGCCCAGTCCTGGAGGTGCTACTTGGGCAAAAATCCCAGTGATCCTCACTAAATGTTTTGCCTAGTTACCAGGGATAGATCTGCTTCAGGGCTGGGCCTCTGGGTGTTGTTATTGCCTCTTCCTGGTCTTAAAATGGAGAGCCAGACACGGTGAAAGGGAAAGGGGTTTTTACCTCGGTGTTTATTTAGGATCCTTGGTGCCCACACCGTCGCAGTGGAGCGCGCCCAAGTGCCCCCTGGAATGCCCCCACCCCATAAATCGTGTGTACAACTCACAGGCCTTGCCAATGAGCACATCTGTCAAAGATTGCCCAGGGAGAGACTCGAATGGATCCCCCATGCTGAGGAGTCTCCCCCCTGGCTGGGCCTGTCTCAGTTTCCAGGGTGTGTTCCAGAGAGGACCTTGGTGTCTGGGGCTGTCTGACCCTCAGCCGCGGCTCCCAGGGTGTTTGGGCTCCTGGCTGAGCGGGACACGGGGTGTGAGACTGAGGGAGTTACAGGGGTGGGGGCTGAAAGCACTGAGGAGATAGAAAAGCTGTAGAAAAGGCTGTAGAAAGGGGTATAGGAAAAGGCAAAAAATCATCCTGGCATCAATGTATAGGAGGCTACAGCCTCTGCTAGATGAGCATTTATAAGTAAAAAGGGTGCGTTTGTTTTGCTTGCCCCGTGTTTGTTTGACTGTTTCTGTGGTGGTTTGGGGGACAGCAGGAATCTGTCCTGTGTCAGCCTCTCTGCTCTGCTCTGGGCATTTGTGGCGATGTACCTGTGGAGTTACAATACCCAACTGCACTTTAGCAGCGCTGAGGCTTTAATTTTCTGGCATTGTTGCCGGGCTGATGCTGTGTCTGACTGTAGCAGAGGACAAAGCAGCAGTGCTCTCTGCTTTCATCTCCGGCTGCTCTTTTTGTTCCGTCCCCTAAGGAAGCAAGGTTTATGTCGCTGTGTTTGCAAGCCTGCTGCTTTCTGTTGGCAGCCCTCTCAAATAGCCTTTGAACCGATTGCAGCGGGGTTTGATGGTGGGAGAGAGGTCCCAGAGCTTTTGGGCTTACGGCTCTTTGCTGCGAGCAGGTGATGGGGGAGTGGAAAGATGTGACTGCAGGGAGGAAATGAGGAGGACTCTGCGTGTGTGTGTGTGTATGTTTGTGTTTTCAGGCTTTAATAAGCACCAAACCCCAGGCTTTGCTGCTCTTGCTCTCAAATACTCCGTGTGTGTGTGTGAAGCAAAGCTCAGGGTGCTGAGGCAGCTGTTCAGGCATCCCTGCAACAAGATGTGCATCTCTGCTTGAGTGTGCGGGCTCTGGTGTCTGCCCTTCCTGATGGGTGTTGCTGGGCATCTTCAAGGTCCCACCGTGTGTGCAGCTGACCCTGCTTCCCCCTGTCGGCTCCGATGCTGAGGGCATCCTCACCCCTGCTCAGCCTGGCTGCCTCAGGCCCCTCCACTTTCTGCCATTTTCATTCTGGGGACATTCTCCCCAGCCATGCTGCTTTGCCTGTGAGATAGAGCAGCATCCCTTGCTCTGCCTGTTTAAACCCAATCCCTTTCTTCCCTGAGCCCGCAAATACAGTTGTTTAATTCGTGATTAAGACGATAAAACTGCTGGCTGGAATAAGGCAAATACTTCATGGTTTGGGTGTGAAGCTGCAGCAGTCAGGGTTGCTCAAAGCCCTGGGCTCTGCCCCCGTAGAGGAGGTGTGGGGGCTTTTCACTCCTGAATGTCAGATTAAAGCAATTTATCCTAATCTGATTAGTGTCTAATTCAGTGCCAGTCTGCTGACGGCAGCCTGGCTTAGGGGGCTCAGGAGCTGGTGTTTACCCTCGAGTGCAGGGTGCTCATCCCCTCAACGGAGCTGGCTCTGAGAAGCTGATGGCTACTTTGTGTCCATGTGTGCAGGACTATTATTATTATTAATAATAATAATAATGCCAATACAAGTTCAAGGCACTTGGGGCAGAGTCTGGGGCTCCTGAACTGCACAGCTTTGAGCTCTTGGCTCTGCTTTGGCTGCAGAAAGGAAACTCAAGGGGTCATTGTCCTTCAGAGGAGCCATGGGGGAGGTTAAGGCTGAGCGAACGACTTATTCCATTTGGATGTCCCCCCTTTGAAGACATTACATGTGAATAAGCTAGCTGTCCCGTGTTTATCCCTTTTTGAGACCTGCATTTCTTTTTGAAGGGTCCTTGGGGATTTGCCTGGCTTTTCCAGGTTGTTGCTTGTGGGAAGACATTGGGCTGACCAAGACGGGGTTGTGACTTTATCCCCTTACCCCCCTCTCTGGAGAGCTGGTTCCTGGCCCCACCAGCACAAGTTGCTGTGGCTCCAGCTGACTGTGGAGTTACTTTTACCCATCATGGGCACTGGGTTGGTCCAGCCCAGCCCTCTGCACTTGCTGTGTGACACCAAGTGACAATGTGCACAGAACTTGGCCGATCCCTGCCTGGGGGATGGCTGGTTTGGACAGCTGCTCTTTGGTTCCCCGTTTATTCCCCTGCAGGCTGGTAACACTGAATAGGGCATCAAGAGAGGTGCCAGGCTGTTCCAGGGCACAAAATGGGATTTCAGCTTGTGCAAACAAAGCTCTGTCCCCTCTTGCAAGGAACTGTTGTAAGAGGAAGATTTACTGCTGAAACTTATGATCCATGGGCCAGATCCATTCTTCCTTGTATTGCTGAATGCCTGGAATTCCTTCTTAGAAGCCAATGGGGTAACACAGAACTAAATTACGAATCAGGTCTACAGTGCTGATGTATGATAAGTAGTATATTACCTTCTTGATCCTTCATACCTTCTTGATCCTTCAGATATATTTGTACCAACAGACTTCGGTTGTTTTATTTTCTTTTTTTTAAAAAAACCAAACCGGTGAAAGATCTGTAATGTATTCCCAGTTTTCCATTTTCCTTAACAATGCAGCAAATGTTCATTGATTTTTAGAGATGACATCAGATAAGGGAAACAGAAGCAGAAAGAACGTGCCAGGAAGTTTAACAGTTAATTTGGTGACCTTTAGATGTCAGTATAATCAAAGAATAGCACAAAACTCAAGGCAGGTTTGGGAGCCTTCCTGCTTGGCGAATTTGGCAGTCTCTTTCCTTGAACTAATTTGCCGGACTCTGGCTCCTGCAAACCCCGTTGCTGCTAATTTATGTGCGTGTTTGATGTGCAGCTCACACGCAGGATGGAGGTGGGCGTAGCCTTCAGCTCTGTGCCAGGAGACCTTCTTGAGCGTTTCTCTGTGGCAGATCATTGCTGAGGATTTTGGCTCTGCTGCCTTGTGGAGCAGCAAAGCTTCTGCTGGGCCGTTCCAAGGGGAGGGCAAGGGCAATGGAAACAACTTCACTGGCATCATGCTCTGTGCCACATCCTTGTGCTAACACAGATCCATCAAAATAAAGTTTTTCAGTAAGAATTGTAACAAACCCAGCAATTTTCTCTATCAGTAAACCCATTCCTCCATCAGATGTTTTATAATCCCTTGGACATCAGAAGTGGTATTCTAGTCCTCAGGGACCTTTTTTTTTCTTCTGTCACAGAGGCTTTTGCTGTAGTGATGCTGACATGACGGGTGTGTTACTCTGTTATCAAACACTTACTCTGAAATGTTGAACTGTGTAAGCAAAAATGGACCTGTAAATATTTTTGTACTTGCCCATCAGGGTTAGGTTTCCTGTGTTGTTTTGGTCACTGTCTTCATGGGTTTGAGCTTCTGGTCCAGGTAGGTAGTGTTCTTCTCAAGTCCTGAATGGCAACTATTTCTGGGTTATTCAGGACCCATACGACCTCTGCCGATGAAGCTTCTCTGCTTTCTTTCACTTGCCTCTGTATTTTAAATGCATGCTTCTATCATGCAGAATTTGCAAAAACCCAGGCAACGAGCTGGAGGCCATTTCTACAATCTACCCTCTCCACTGAGTGTCTGTCCTGTTGTTTTGAAATACTTTTTTAATTGCAGTTTTCCAAGGCGGTATTTGAAGGGATTGACAGGACCCCATTAAGGCAAATTTGGCCCCTGAATTACTTTCTATTAAAAAAATCCAGCACCCTCAACTTCCACAAAACCAAAGATCAACAGAATGTTTCTATTAAAAGGAAAACCAAATGGAAACAGCTTTTAAATCTATCAAATACATGTTTCTTTTCTTTATTTGCCTGTCAGACTTTGTATGTGTATGAAGGCCAGACAGCGAATTGACTTGAAACATATTATTACCTAAAATGATATTGACATCAGAAATGCAAAAGCACCAGTGAAAAAAGGTGGCTAGAGCTTGAAAATTCTGTTCTGGGCTTGAGTCCAGATTTTGAAAACCTGCTGCCTACATTTGGGTCAGAAGATTGGGATACAGGGCCTGCGTGTGAACCTGGACTGGGCCATAAACAGTGATGAGATTTTGCTGTTTAATGGTCTCAAGCTGGGCTGCCCAGTGTCTGGCTCAAGAGCAGCATCTGGCCTGCCAGGACAATTCATCTGGCCCGGAGCCCATTCCCAGCCTCTTGCTTTCCTGAGGGCCTCTCAGGCACAGGCGAGGAGGGGGCTGTTTAAACGATGCTGGCTGCCCTCAGCCACTTCTTAGCTACCTTTCCTATGGACATCATCCCTTTTTCCAGCCGTGAAGTTAGATCGTAGAATCACAGAATACTTTGGGTTGGAAGGGACTTAGAAGTCATGCAGTCCAAGCCCCCGCCATGGGCAGGGACACCTTCCACTAGAGCAGGTTGCTCCAAGCCCCATCCAGCCTGGCCTTGGATGTTTCCAGGGACTGGGCAACCACAGCTTCTCTGGGCAACCTCTTTCTTAGCAGTGTTTCACCATCGTAGGCATAAAATATTTTTTCTTATGGGTAACTCAGCAATGCCACGGGGTCTTGGAGGCTGCGAGCCTTACTTTTGTGATGTGGGTATACAGTGCAAACACTCCAGACGTGAGTCCTTGCTTGGACTGTAGAGCACTAGGAGCCATGGCGCTGTCAGAGTTGGAAACTGCAAAGTGCAGGGTTCATTGGGTGGGGAATGGCAGCTCAGCCAGCACAAACCACTTCTCTCAGCTCAAAAACTGAGGCAGTGACAGATTTAGGGCTCATTAGGTTTCAACAGAGCTCAGAGGAAGCCTTGCCCAGTGTGAAGGCATCCACCAAGAGTTTATGAAGCCAGTGGTCAAGATCTTGCTCGATGTTGAGCCCGTGTTCTACATCTCTCGGTTCCCTCATCAGAAGAGTGGGATAACAGTTCTTCCTTATCTCCCAGGGCTATTGATGGCCTTGCTGTATGAAAGATTATGAGGTGACCGGAAATTTTAACAGTGTGAAGAACCTAACCCACAGGGATCAATGACCCCTTGCATTTCCCTTTTTTTCCTGAGGCTCTCTGAGATGTGTTGATTAATTCTTTGAACGCAGTGAATGCACTGTCTGCCAGGCAGCGTGGATGTTCTCATTTATAACTATAATATCCTTTACTCAAATTCCTGAGAACATGTTCCAGAAACAGATGTAATTTGCCAGGTGAGCGTCTATAAAGATGGGATGGGTGAGAGAACACAGATGGAAGAACAACACTCCCATCTCCCTGAAGAGTCTTTGAGGAAACCTTGCAAGTGTGAAAAAAAGTTTCTTCTTCCCATTATTTCATCTCTAATTCCAATTTCCAGGCCAAAACGATGAGTGACAGGGTGCACTGTCATCAGAATGTATTGTTATGATCTTGTGCTATTTCTAATTGGTCCAGAAGCAGGAAATTCCACAAATCTCCCAAGCAAGCCCTCTCCTCTGGGATTCCTAGTCTCTGTTGGCATCCCTGTCAGGTTTGGATCAGTTTTCATTTAAAAAATGATTATACTTCTCCTTGTTGCTCTACCAAAGAGTCTTCCCGCTGTAAACCAGTGCACATCTGTCCCGCTAACCAGCCCAGCGGGAATCTGCGCAGTGAGAAGGGATGAAGTCATCCAGCTTGGGTTGTGGGATGGGGCGGATTGCGGAGCTGGGATCTGTCCTGTGCCTGACTGTGCGCTGCACTGGTTCGGGCCCCTTTGTTCCATCTCCGTGTGTTTTCAGAGACGTCTCAGCTCGTGACAAAAACGGGCAGGTCCCACATGGAAGGTGACTGTGCAAAATGCTGCTGTTCACGGATTGCTGTTTTGAGAGACGGAAGTAACGGCTCGCTGGATTTGACTCAATTTGTGAATAGTTTTGGGGCCGGGTTCTTTGGTGCCCGCCACGGGAAATAGTTCCCATAGCTGTGAGCACTCAAACCCTATATCTTTCCTTGGGATTCCTTGGTGCTTGATAAAGATTTGGCTTGTGCTACAAGCTGTCTCACGAGGTCTTTCAGCGCATATCTTCATGCCTGTTGTGCTTTTGAAAGCTCTGCACTGTGGCTGGGCCTGGGTGATGAAGGTGCCTGGGCTCAGAAAGTCACCGGTCTGGGTGGCAGAGACAGGCCCACGGTCTCGCAGCAAGGTCAGAAGATCGATATTAACAAGTTGATTTTAGTACTCAGGCTGCAAGCAGAAGAGCAAGGATGCTCTTGAAGTAGTTCCACTTCCTGCACTGGCTTCCTCCTTTGACTGACTGTGTATATTCATTTACTGGTCTTTGAAGGTGTTTTTTGAGTGTTAACAGGTATTGCAAGTAAGAGTGATCATGGTATCATTTGTGCACGCTTTTTGTCTGTGGTCCGTGACTGCGTCCATTTAAAGCATGAGGGTGCTGTCTGTAACATTTTTCCAAGGGTTTCTCTGCAGAAGCAGTAGAAGATTCAGAGCAAAGGAATAACGCAGCAATAAGTTCCACTGATTCCAGCAGTGATGGTACAGGGCTTTTTTGATATACAGTAACTTCTTTCCCCTTATCAAAAGGTTTTCCCAGCCTAAACATCACCGCCAGATGTGTTCACTTTTCTGTTTAAGGGAAACAGATTGAGTTAAACCACATGTATATCAAAGCAGAGGCTGGAGGTTTAAAGGCTATCACAGACTACTGACGGCAAGATATCTCATACAGAATTCTCTCCAGATGGGACAAATTTCATGTAGCTTCTGGATTGATCAATACATTAGTCTCAACAGGAAAGTTTTATAGCCTCATCACCATATATCTGAGCCTGGCAGTCTCAAGAGGAGCTTAAGTGAGTTAAGCCCTCAAACCGCTGCAATACAAGCTTCTACCTCTCTAAATATCCCACCTGTCCACAAGTTTTGAGCTTTTGTTGGCTTTCCCAGATTCCTCTCATGTTGTACCGGTGAACAAAATAGTGACCCTTGGATTAAATGCATTGCCACTGTCCAGCTTCCAACTGCTGGGCACGTTCCGTGTGCTTGGGCCAGCTCAAGTGCCGAGGAAGGCAATGGTGAGTTTTCAGAGATCCCTGTGTTCAGGCAAGGATTAGCTGGGTTTGCCATGGTATGGCTGTGTGGGTGTGGGGTCCCCGGAGTGGCAGAGGGGGTAGGACCCATGCACAGGAGGCTGAGTGTAGAGGCCGTAAGAACAGGAATATCCATTCCGTATTCCTGAATTGGGCCGAATCACTCATTACAGTGATAGTGGAAAAATTCTGGGGATTTTTTCTTTTTGCTACAAGAAGTCCTGTGTAGCCAGGGCATGGAGGAAGACCTGTCTGTAAGATGTTTAGTGCGTATCTAGATGGAAATGAAGCAGTAATGAACAAATCCATTCAGCTGGTCAAAAAAGAGAGGTTTCAGTGTCTTTGGGTAGTCATTAAAAGTGAATGTCATCTCTTGCAGTGTCATTAGCCTACATGATGAAAATGCGATTTTTATTTTTCCTTGCAGGCTTCTGGGAATGATTATTCAGTGGGGAAAAATATATAATTCCTTGATAATCTAGAGCTGCTGGAGCTTTCAGTGAAATCTCTGAAGTATTGGCACAATGATGAATGGCCTCTTCTGGAATACAGAAATGGGTAAGACACAAAATAAATCCTTCACGTATTGCAAGGCTTTGCTGTAGTGCTCCTTATCTCAAGGGTGTTATGCAAATGTGGTGCCTATTTAAATCTTGATGCTCTCATCTGGAGCAGGTGTATTAGCAACTTACTTTTCTGTAGGCCAGCTTTCTTCCAGCTCTGCTGCAGGACTGGGAGTGACATTTTAATGTCAAGCTTCCAGCTGGGAATGCTTCCAGGTGGGCGGGAATACAGCTTGCATGACCTGGCAGGTGTATCCCTCTCCACCTAGAAGCGTTCACTGCCTGAACCCTGCTAAAGATGAACCTTTCCAAGGACAGAAAATGCAGCAGAAGGTATCCACTCTGCTAGGAGCCATGGAAGTCCTGGCAACAGGATTGTTACCAGGTGAGAAATCGTCTACACCTGGCGAGCTCACACAATGCTTATTCTTCAAAAACCACTGGCCTAGGGAACCGCACAATGCCCGTTCTGTGAGAAGGAGAACTGGAAGTTCACCAGCCCCAGTGCCCTGCCTGCTGGAGTATGCCAGCTGTAACATTGGGGTCTACAACCACCTGGGACCACCACAGAGACCCCCAGGACAGAAGAACACATGTGTAAAGATACAAATAACTCGGCTGGTTAAATTTACTGCAATGTTTTCACATCTTGGATGATGACCTGTTCTTAACGAGAGTCTCTACTCCATTTGTGGGATGTTATCATGGTAATGCTGGGGTCCAATCATCTTGATATTTTCTACAGGATATCCTGGGCTCTTTAGACATTTCTAGTTGTCTTTAG
Source organism: Mohoua ochrocephala (assembly GCA_013398855.1). NCBI lineage: Eukaryota > Metazoa > Chordata > Aves > Passeriformes > Acanthizidae > Mohoua > Mohoua ochrocephala. The sequence continues at coordinate 439,105 of VZTA01009262.1, read as the reverse complement.
GTGGATTTCTCATTGTCATAAGGCAAAGTCTATGTCTGCATCTCTGTAGTAATGACATCAGTTATCTTGCCTAGGGCTGATCCTCCTAATTATCTCTGGCCATTCAAGCAGATATAAGAATCTTTTCCTACTTGTGTGCCTTGTTTTGGAGTTCTTTCTTGTCCTCTGAAAGGACAGAGTGCTCCTGCATGAACAGAAGGATTGTTTCCTGCTTTCTATCTTTAGAATTTAGTTTATTATCCACTAAGACAGTAGAAATGATACTGTGTGACCCGTATGGGCAGTCTCACACTTGGGTAATGAAGAGCAACCACACTGGTGTGAATGGTCCGTTGGATGAAAATTATTCCTTTCAGCTCTGGGGTGAGCAGCTTTGAGGAATGAAGCCATGGACTGACTCACAAAAACTCATGGACTAGTTCACAAATGTGGAAGATTGAAGCCATGATGGCTGTTGCTTGCAGTTAATTGTTTGACGGATCTAGGGGATAAGAGTGAGAAATGGTGATGGAGTTGGTTTTGTGCTGGTTCCATTGATGCTCAGAAGGAAGAAAGTTCGTTTTATCCAGCCCTATTCTTAACATATGACCTGTTGGGCAGGGCTGACCGAGAACTGTCTAGAAAAATTGCTTCTCAGTAGGAGATTGGTTGTGTTGAGCAAAATTTTGCTGAGACATTAGCTTGCTATTGCAAAATATTTGTGTTTGTGTGTGTGTGTAAAAGGTCAACTTATTTTTGGTAAAAGTTCCTGTTTGACAGGAGGGGTTAGAGTTTTCCAAACCCCTTTCACTTCCATCAAAGTTTTCCCATGAATCCACTCTCCCCACGCTTTGTTGAGAACTTTCCACTTGACTAAATGTAAAAATGATGCTCGTTCCTGGCTCACACCCATCCTGTTTTGGGGTGAGTATCCCCCGGCCCTCATCTAGAGCAGTAATTTCCTATGCAGATGCAATGATGGCCTTCGAGGTGCAGTGAGGCTCAGCACAGCACTGCTGGGGGCGAATTCCCAGCTGCTGTTTCGAAGGACAGAGCTCTGTGAGAGCTCAGCCCCTCTTCTTTCTGCTTTCCTCCTTGAAAGAAATGCATCCAGGCAGCAACTACTGACCTCAGGGGCGTTCAGTGGCTGCTGCTCTTCAACGGCAACAACACATCCTTCCCCACCCACCACACTGAAGCCTTGAGGACACAATGATGTCTTTTCCTTTTGGAAATGTCTCGCTGGCGGTGTCACCAGCACACGCCGCTTGTGGGTCTGGTGGCCGGGTCTGTGTCAGGCCTCCTGTGCTGGGACACACACATGCTGCTGTGGGATTTAGCCTGGCCTTAGTCTGACCCTTGGGGCTCTGTCCTGGCTGCTCACGCTTCAAACTGAGTGTTCAAACGGCCATGTAAGATTTCTGCCCTGGGAGTCAGCAGAGATCTTTTCAAGCCAGGAAAACGAGCCCTGGGTTGCCAAGATGACCCAAAGTAACCTGCAGCCCAGGAATTCATCTCTCTCAGACCCAAGGCCTGGTTTGGAGGAGCACAGCTGTGTGACCTTGGCTCCGTTTTGCTGAGAAAATTGTTTCTGAGCTGTGAGAAAGTCCATTGGCTAAAGGCATGCAAGGTAGGAAAAGGGAAAACAGAGAGTCATTGTCGAGATAATGACTTAAGGATTCAAGAGGGAAACTGTTGACATGGAAAGTTATAAAAAAAAAGAAAGTTATAAAACTCTAAGGAAAAATGTGGAATAAGACAGCAACTGTGAAGACTGGGAATCAGCCTGTGTGAAGAAGAGCAACACATTTCCACCTCGGCCAGCAGAAACTCACTGCGTGTGCTAATACTTATCCTGGTAGGATGTAACTCATGGAAAACTGTGGGGGATATTGACCAATAAACAGTTATTCTGTACCCATAAATTGTGTGCATCCCACCTGCAGAGCTCACAGGGGAAAGTGTTAGAGCAGAGGTGACTCAGGGAGAGTTACACCAGCCATGTACTAATGTTGTACACGCTGGAAGCTGTCATTTGCCAAAGAGTCTTCTGGATGTGAAGGATCTCAGCAGGTCCTGGGAAGAGAGTTAATGAGAGAATTTCAGATATTTTCCTCAAGGTCTGTCCTTGTTTTCAGCCCACCGTTTTTGGTTTCTGAGGCTCAAATGGTTCCTTTGTGAGGGTGACCAGCAGGAACATCTTGGCTCAGAAAGTACTCCTGGAATTTACAGCCCTTCTTAAATTAAGGCCGTGACAATGGATCAGGATGGGAATAATTTGTAACTAAAGACTGTACAGAGAATAGCTTCATCTAACACCTTCAGTCAAATGTCAGTCAAGTTTTATTTTGGGGGAGGGTATGTCTCAAAAATAGGAAGTGATAGTAAGGCATGGTTAGAGTAACGTCCAGGATTTGTCATTGGTCAGGCAGGTAACAGCAGATTACCTGTTAACTCTTAACAAATAGTTCTTTAACCCTAATAACTGCTCCTCAGTTGCACAGCATAGCTCTGGTTAGGCTATCAACCGTCTCCTGACCTTCCTTTTTTTAATCACAGAATCTTAGAAGAGGCCGAGTTGGATGGAACCCATCAGGATCATCCAGTCCAACTCCTGGCCCTGCACGGGACACCCCAGCAATCTCACCCTGTGTCTGAGACCATTGTCTATATGCCCCTGGTGCTCTGGCAGTCTTGGGGCCGTGACCACTGTTCCAGTGCTCAACCACCCTCTGGGTGAAAAACTTCTTCCTGCTATTCAACTTAAACCTCCCCTAAATCAGCTTCAGGCCATCCTGTCACTGGGCAGGAGAGTACCTGGCCCTCCACTGCCCCTCATGAGGATGTTGAAGACGACAAAGAGGTCTCCCCTCAATCTCCTCTTCTTCAGGCTGAACAAACTTTGATGACTTAGAGAACATATGGGTGGAGGAAAAGAGGAAATCCTAAACACGGCAATGTTATGTGGCTGGGATGTTTTTAGCCTGCAGCCTGTGTTTTTCTTTTTTTTTCTCTGCTTAAATCAGAACCTGAAGACCCTCAGACCTGCAGTGATCCCAGCTGTTACCAGCAACAGAACTGTAGGAATGAAGGCCCTGCCGGGCCAGATCCATCGCCTTGGGCTGTGAGCGCAGCTGAGTCAACAAATGAAACCAGAAGGAAAATTGACTATGAAGATCTTTAGGAAAAAAAACCCCAACCAAACCCCCAAATTATGCAGGCAGCAAGGTGCACTCCATCCCCAGTGTCTATTATTTTTCTGCTGGGGCCTTACGAGCCAATGTGCGAAATCCTGCATCCCCTGAGCAGACGCCTGCCGGAGCAGATGACTCGGTGAGGGTGAATAAGGCCATGTGGTTACCATTGCTCCACTTCATCAAAACTCCTACTTCCAAGGGGAAGTGAGCTCAGCAAGCTGGGTAAGTGTCATACCAGGGGCTGGAGGAATGGCTGGAGGGCAAGAGCAGGGACTTTACACAAACCAGCTGGCACATGGGTGTGCTCGGTTACATCACGCCGGAAGATGGATCCCGCGAGGTCTGGGTGTGTTCCAGACAACCTCCTCGCCCCCAGCCTCCTAATAAAGACTTTGCTGCATGAGAGCTGCCATTCCTTCTCTGCCTTTCCCTATGAATCACTCCTCTGTAATCTTATGTGGGTTTTATGGTTAATGTGAACCAAGTGCTCGTGTAGGGAGGGGAAAGGACTCGCCCCCCCATCCCCTTCCATCAGAGGGGGAGATGTGGAGGCTGATTGAAGCACGAGGGAAGCCAACAGGAGATTTCTTGGTTCATGTCAAGGTGTTTGAATTCCAAAGTGCTTGAGGATCATAGGGACAACACCTACTGTAATCTGACCAGACCAAAATACAGCTCTGCTCAGTCTGGGCAGAGGCAAATTGGCATTGACTTCAGGAAAGTCATGATTTATATGAGGTATTCAACCACATTTTTTTTGGAAGAGACACATATGCTGGGTTATAATTGGCAACAGCTGGACTTTTTCTCTACAAGTAATGTTATCCATTTTCTGGAGATAGAGAGGTGCTAGAAATTGGCCTGCAGAGTGTATTTGGAGTTTTTGTCCCTTGATCATGGAATGATCCTTCTGGTCTTGCCTGTCACTAGACCTCTCACTATAATCAAGTCTTTCTCGAAAACTTCATGCCACCATTGATGGTGTTGGACTAGTCAGACCTGCACACTTTTGTATCCCGTCTCTGGGACAGGATTGTGCCTCAAGCTTACTGAGAAAGAAGTCTAGGTGGGTTTGAAATCTGCTCTAGTATTCTTATGTGATATTTTTCTATGCTAATAAGTAATATAAAAAATTGTATTGATTCTTGCCGAGTCTGTAGCCTGAAGCACTTCTTGTATTAATCAATTCTGCAGCTTAATTGCATGATTCTTTGGATTTCGGTTTTGCACCTTCCAGCGTGCTGGAATATTGCCTGTAAGAAATGTGGAGATTGATATATTGCTTTTCCTTTTGACTGAAGGCATTCTTCATTGGATGACTTCCTCAGCATCTGATTTTCGCCCTTGTCCTTCCCCTCTATGTCGTTAATCCATTATTGGTTCTATTTGTGGCCCCTCAGTTGATGCCAAATTGGGCTTTGGTGACCGACCACAGAGGAGGTTGAGGAAGGAAATCTGACATTTTCCCTGGGCCTAGGCTGTTCCTCACTTGCCTGGTGACTGAAATCAGTTGGAGCTGTGAAGCCAGCCTTTAAGACAGAGTATTTTGGAGACAGCACGGGCAGCACAGTGAAATAACATTGCAAAAGCCTTGTGTGAATAGCACTGCTTGCCTCTGGCACTCTGCAGTTAAGATATTACACTTATTGAACTTGTATCTCTAGTTGATATTTGAAGCAAAATTTACCATGAGACTTTACTTCCTAGGGATTTTTAAGAAAGACTAGAAAACAGGGATTTTTAGATGTTATTGAAGCCTAATGAAAAACCCTAAGGCTTTACTGATCTGCTAGAAGCTAAGAGGTCAGCTTCATAGCCAGAATTTATTTACCCAAAAGGTCTGGGTGATTTCATAGATCATAAAAACACAACTTCAAAAGTCATGTTTTATTTCACAGCGGTGGTCTCTGCTGTAAGGTAAGGTCAGGTTAGGAATCTATTCCTGGGGGAGAGAGAGCAGCCCTGAAAGATCTGCTTTCAGATTTGCAGAGGAATGCCCTGACGTGCCCCGAACCTTCCCCGTGAGGAGCAGAAAGAGCCACGTTGGTGTACGGGTCTGCCCTGTTCTCTTCTTCCCACAGGAACAGAACGTCTGCTGCTGCTGCCTCTGGGAACAGAAATGCATTTTCAGTGCCTTCTGTTCATCCAGGCTGCAGGTACCTGGGACTTCTGCCAGGAGTGATGCGAAGGTTGCACAGGTATTTTCAGTGTTGGAGAGCTCCAGAGAGGAGGTGTCTTTCTTCTCTAAAAACGAGCTGTGATGTTCATTGTTGTGTCCATCTGATACTCTGCAGGTGACTCTGCAGTGCCCCTCCGGTCTCTTTCATCCCCAAGCTACCCCTTGTTCTATTAACAGCTACTGGCTAAAAAAAAAACCCCAAACATATGGACCAGACTTGCTGGAGATGTTGCTGGAGGCGTTTTCTTGGCTGTGGATAAAGGGGAACTGCAATGATCAGAAATACACTTATCACAAAAAGTTGACAGATGTGGGTAACAGGGTGCCCAAATTAGCATCATCAGAGTGATGAGATGTGAATGATATCAGAACTTGGCCCGGGGCTAAACTTAGTGCAGAGCAGGAAGCCAGACTAGCCAAACAGAGAATGCGTCACAGAAGGATCTTTGGGCACGCTGAAGGTCAGACTGGTGCCAGGTTTTGGCACAGGGAGAAAGTTCATCCAGTGAGTGACCAGAGGTGCTGCTGCTGCTGTTTCAACAGAGCTCACTGTCCAGCCTCAGGGCTGACCTACACATGCTCTCCTTCCCATTGTGGAACCGCCCGTGCAAACCAGACGCTTCTCTCACTCATTTCTAAGGGATAAAAAAAAACCTGGAACAGGGATAGAAATCTCTGGTTCTACTAGCTGTGTAGTTAAACCACAATCTGCAGGAAAAGAATGTCCTTCATATAGCTGGGAGATCATATCCACCTCTTTCTTCATTGTGTCAATGCTGTCGAAAGCTCTCATACTCTGATTTAAACTGCAAACCTTGTAATCAATGGACACACAGTGGCAGCATATTCTTAATGCAGGGGTCTTGATCCTAAAAATACCATGGCAAAGACTTTTCAGGGTTCACTCTTACTTCCTGCTAGACTGGCTGGGTCTCCTCTGAGCAGGTTGGTGATGGCAGGGGTGAAGGTGGGCTTTAAAAAGGAGTAATTGTTCCAATTTGCCCTAAGCAGGGGAAGTGGAAGGTGATGGCTAATTAATTTAGCACTCGGCGTGGCTGCTGTCCCGTGAAAATAACAACTGCAATGAATCCCTACAGAATTGTCTTTGGCCTGGAAATGAGAAGAGATTGATTGAGGTAAATGAGAAGGAAAATCACAGTAAGGAAAAAAAAATATTGAAAGAAAGGGACAGAGCAGACGTGGCTGTGTAGCTTTTTCCCATACAGAACCCTCTGGTCTTGTTTTCTGATGTCTTTCTCAGCAGTGGCCCATCAAAACCAGTTCTGAACTCTGTCCAGCTGTTCTTCACCACCATGTGGTGTCCTGGGCAGAAAGAGATGCAGTAGTGGACACAGCGTTGTTGATTATAGATCTGTTATGCTGATCTTTGTCCTGAAGCTTAAAATTCACTGACATATTAGTATTTGGGAAGTTCTGACCTGCTGCATAACTGGTTACAAAACCCCAAATCAATGAAGTAATGGTGTGAGGGGTTGAACACCTCAGTATCCTTTCTGAAATGAGGGAACAGCAGCTGGACACGGTGATGAAGCTGCAGGTGAAGCCCAGACTCACACAGTGGTGTGATGGTATTCCCTGGTTTGTTCTTTAGTCCCAATCGTTTCCAATGAGTTTTTTTTTTTAAATTGCTGCTGACCGATGAGTTGATGTTCCACAAATCCGCCTCTCACAACCCAAGGCATTGCTCCTGTGTGGTAATGGCCAGCTTAGAGCCCACCATTCCCCACAGGAAGTTCAGATTGATATTTTTCCCCCGGGTGACTCCCTTTACGTTTACGCGCGTTGAATTCCATCTGCCATTTAAGTACCTGACAACGTATCATAAAATTGTTTTGGAGTTCATTATGATGCCCTCAAAACTAGTATTGTCAGCAAACTTTCCCAGCTCGCTGCTCACGCCCTTTCCCGGATCGTTTGTGAACGTGCATTTTTAACGGCACAGATCCCTCTAGGGCTCCATGTCAGCCTTGCTCCTCGCAAGGTCTGATCCACCCGACCATCCCCACTTCCCTGGCTTCTAAACGGGGTTTATCCTTGCCAGAACTTTTCTTCCTGTCCTTTTGCGTTTACTTAGCTTCCTAAATGGCTTAAGTCAACATCTTCTGAAATGGATTTTAAAAATCTGGTTTGGGCTGAAAATTGCATCTTGCCCAGAGACAAACAAACAAGCCACATAAAGATGAAACAAAACAAAACATTCTCCCATTTCCATGCATCTAGTGAAGTTTCCCCTTTCCTTCCTGTCTTTCAACACCTGAATATTCTTGAGATTAACTTTTCATCTGATTTTGCCTGGGAATCTCAAACTCTTCTGGGAGGAGAAAATAGTTTCCTGATTGTTTTTCGAGTGGTAAATAAATATGCTTAAATTGAGCTGTGCTTCCTCTCTCCTCCTTCCTTGCTCATTTGATTAAGTGTGGCTTATATTTAATATATTTAATATTTAATATGGTCACACTGGATAAAACTGTGGGTTTTTTTTAATAACTGCACATTCAAAGTTGTGTGGGGATAATTATAACAGTGTAAGGACTTACGCTGGTAAAATTTATTTTTCCTGTGAGGAAATAGAGTTAAAAAAAGATGGAAAACACCTCCAAATAAACATTTATAACTGTATTCATATCAGGAGATTTATCAGCTTGCAATTAAGTCAATGTGGTACCACTTCCTAATGGAGGACAAATGATTAAAGTCCCTTTTGGACTTGCCTGTAGTTGGGAGGGTAACCTGTGCCACGTTGTGGTTGCTGTAGAAATGCCCCCAGACCCCAATTACAACCCCCAAGTCCTGTCTGCCCCCTAAAACCTCTGGACCCGAAAACTGCATGGGGTGTGTGCCTATTTTCTTCAAAATTGTCCCAAAAGTGTCTTCTGGAGCTCTGCTGAAGTGTCAATGCCAAGTTTTGGCAAGAGGGGAGAATTTTATTGCTATTATAAACCTTGAAAATATGTTTTTTATAAAGCAAGTGCCAGCATAGCCTTCAGTACAGCTGTGGTAACAACCCGACCTGATTTCCACGGCACGTCTAAATGAAACTCCTAAACAGTGCAAAGAAAACAACAGAGAATTTACGGTGTAAAACCAGCCTGGTAATTGTATTAACAGTCCCTTCTAAGCAGAATCAGGCTCCCAGCTGTAGCTGAAATCCATAAAAAAGCACACCATTAATTTTATGGAGAGAAGTAGCCATCTGAGTCCTCTGGAAGCTCTGGAGTCTGTAAAGATAAGGCGATGGGCTTTTCTCACAGCTGCGAGAGCTACATCTGGAAACCAGGTCCGTGCCATGCCACGGATCTGGAGGAAACCCATCAAAACCTCCTCCTGCTGGATGGAGAAAGGTCCCCACAGTGGGATCCTTCGGGTGGGGACGTGCCCACCTCTGCCTGTGCCTGCAGTGACCCTTGCCTGGCAGGTTTGCTGTTGGCATCGTGTTCCCAGAAGGAACATTTTGCTTTTTCCAAAAGGAGGACAACTCCCCGCTGTCCCGAGTACCCAATAGAGAAGCCTAGGATGCAAAAACCCAAAAGTATTTGCTGAATTTGAATTTCCTGCTCTTGATTTTCATATTTTCTAGCCGGCTAACTGTCTGGATTTCCTAAACACTGCTAATTTGCAGTTAAATTTGCCATTTATATGTTCCTGGATGATTTGTTAGGCCTTATTGGACAGCAAATCCAATATTTTTTTTCCTCTTTTTTTCTTGGAGATGGCTTTTCACGCCATCAAGGCCACTTTCTTCACTTATTGACAGCTTTATGAGCACTGTTGAAAAAGCACCAGCTTCCTTCATTTCATGGCACTCCGGCTTTCCACCGAGTGGAAAGGCAGTTTCTTAATTAGGACCGGAGAGCCTTCGCTCTGCTCCCTCATTCCCCAGGTACAAAGCAACACACTGGCCCTTCTGTAGTTAATCACTTTTCCAGACTCCAGCCCACTGAAATTAGGTGGGCTTTGCGGTCAAATGTTCACCTGGCCGGGGGCCACCTGAAGAACCTGACACATCTGCATTTGGCACGTGTCTGTGTTCTGGCTGCGCTTACCAATTAATCAGGAGTGCAAAAAAAAAATCAAATCAAATAAGAAAATGAGCCCAATCTCTCCCTGCTTATAAAATATCCCGTGTTCAAGCTATTTCTGCACACACAAAAATGGAAAACCCTTCACTGATTCTTTCTTTCTCCTTGCCCGGGTTTTTTGTTGAGTCTTTGATACTGCTTTGTACTGGAGCAGCTCACATTTGCACCAGTGCCTCTGGCTCCCTTTCAAATCTGTTTATGAGAGTTTTAAAGTTTTATATGTGTGGTTAGATTTGAACTCCTCATCATCATTATAACCCTACAAAACCATTTTCTTCCTCTTCTAAAGGGACGGTCGTGGCTTTATTTTGCCCAGGTGAATGGCAGGAGCGTTGCAGCGATGCCATGGGCTCGGTGGCAGCTCCATGGGTTTTATTTTGCTGGAGCAATTCCTCTGTGCTTGAAGCTGCTGGGGTTGGAGGAGCTGGGGACAGTGAGGTGCTGGCATCTCGTTCATCTCCGCAGGTCCCTGTGCGGGAGCCTGAGGCAGAGCAGAGTGAGAAGACAGAGCCAGAATCCATCAGACTTCCTAAAGAAAGTGTCTGTGCCCTGAACCAGAGGGTATTTGTGAGGCTGGGGACTTGTCCTCAGGCTGCAGCTGTGCTGGCAACAGTGGTTATTTTTCCTGGCTGTTTGTCCATCCTCTCCCCCAAGTCCACCAGCAAAGCTGCTCTGCTAATTGCTCCCTGACCTGTGCGGGGTGAAGCTGGTCTGGCCAGGGAAGAATTGCTGCTTATCCTGGTTGTGCTGTTGAAATCAGGGAGGGGAGGGGGGCTCCTGAGCAGCTGGAGGTGGGATTTTGTGAGGAGGAAAGGCTGCAGCAGGAGGAGGGTGTGAGATGGGCACAGCCCTCAGGAACCAGGCTGAACTGGTTCCTCCTGCTGCTGCCATGGAGGGCGAGTTGCACTGTGTTGTTTGTCTCATAGGCTTCATGGGATGACTGGAATTGCCCGGTGGATCCCTACCCACGTCTCAGAGCAGCCATGTGCTTCACAGAGCGGCGAACAGGGAAGAGCTGGGGTAGAGATGCCCTTTGTGCAGAGGTGTTGCAATAAGTCTAGAAAAAAGTGATTTCAGATCCTTTCCAAAATTGTTTTTTTCGCAAGTATTTATCACTGTGAATATCACTGGTTCACCTGGAGCCTGCAAAAGACCCACCACAGTGATGGGCAAAGGATGAGCATCTGCAGAGCTCATTTTGCCCTCAGGCCATGGAGCAGGAGTCAAGCGGTAGCAGGCTCTGAGTACGAGCTGGAGCTGGGCCACCCCTGTCCAACTCATCATGTCAGTGATTTGAATTCCTAACCACATAATCATCTCTACCCATGTAACTCAGAGAAGAGCTGGTCAGGAATGTCTGGGAAATATAAGTCTTGAAATCCAGTTTTTGAAATAGCCTTTAATGAGAAAGGGATAATTTTAAAGGATAATTAGACTTTTATTGTGTTACAGAATTAAATACTCCCGGCTTCAGTAATGACTTTTCTTTTCATATAAAGGCTGTGTTGCTTTGGCGTTATCACTAATTTGTAATAACACAAAATCCAGGTTAATATTTGTCCTTCAAAATAAAAAAAAAAAAAGAAGAAACAAACTATTTTGGTGTCATTTGAAAAAAAATATGGACATCTGCTCAATTCATTGATGTTGGCTTGTGCAACTTCATAGAGCTTTTGGGCTTTTCTGTGTGTGCCTTCAGTTTTAAGGTGGGAAGAAGAAAATATTTTGTGTTGAAGTGTCAGGGGCTGGGAAATACCCTGTTCAGCTGTCATCCCTCTTTTCCTTGTGGTTCCCTTCCCCATTGCCCTACGAGAGAAGAGATGCTCCTTCCTGAGCTGGACTAATTGTTGGGAAGAAGAGTAGGGGCAAACTGGGATAAAGGAGAGAGGACTAGTTTGGTTTGAGATTTGCACTAGTTCGTCGAAATTAAGGAGAGATATTGGGCCATAAAATCTTTAAAACGATCCATTTCCCTGAAGTCAGCTTCCCACTCTCCTCCTACTCCTAGTGAACGGTGACAGGAGAGTTGTTTTTACCACTGGGGACAGGTTGTGAATGCAATGCAACAAATCCAGCCTGCGCTCTGCATGCAGCAGCATGAGAATGATACGTGTCAGTAATGCCAGAGAGTCTTTAATGGCATTAAATGTGTTTGTTTAGGGATTAGACAAAAATCCCCTCAGCTTCCAACAGGGGGGGAAAAGCTCTTTTTTTTTCTTTTTCCCTCTAGAGGCTGCTCCGTGCCTGCTCGGCTGGAGTGGAGTCAATAAGCCACAGTCACCGGCAACTCAACTCCAGCCTCTCCAGGGAAAACTGCTCCGCTGCTTTATCCTTGCTTGAAATCGGGAGTGTGGCAAACCGCACCGGGCTATCTCTGCCCTGCCCCTGGTGCCGGCTGTCACCCCTCCTTCCAAACTGCTCTGATTTTCCTGATTTTCCTTGTGCTGGTTGTTTTCTTTGCTGCTGAACAAATTGCCACCCTTGCCTTTGTTTGGGTTTTCTCAGCTGTGCTGGGGATGATGTAGAAGCCCCCTCGTGGAACCTTCCCTCCAGAAGTTTGTGGGGCTGCTTCCCATAACTCGGGGGGAGCAGCTTTGCTGAAAATCCCACCTCAGACTCAGGATCAAAGGGAATCCTTGCTTCCAAATGCAGCTGAAAAATACCTGTCTGAAGTGTAGTGCTCTGCTCCTCACCTCCCTTAAAGCAGGAGGAATACGGGAAGTCTTTCCTTGCGTTGGTAGCAACACAGAGATCGATGTACTGGATAGAGCTCATGGATTTGCCAGGAAAAATCAGACTTTTCTTTTTCTCAGAAGTCAGAGTTGTCCAGAGAAGAGAGGGTTCTCGAGTGTAAAATCCTCCTCTCTGGCTCCTCTGTGGTTTTGCTGCAGGAGTGATGGAGGATGCAGTTTTAAGCCAGGACACCTGGCACTGGTCCCTTGCTGGGCTGTGTCACTCCAGCAGCACCAAGGCAGCTCTGGGAGTGATGGGCTGCTCAAGAAATGCCTCATTTCTGTAGGAAAAATATTAGCAGAACCTTAGATGATCAGTTTTGTCAACAGAGCTAATACTCCCTTTCTCAAACAAGAGAGCCTTAGAGCCCATTGGGGCTGTGATGAGTGAGCTGGAAGTATTTACATTATTCTTCTTTAAAAAGAAAATTTTAAAATAGCTTCCAGATTTTTGGTGTTCTGTCAAAAAATTACTTTCCCACCAAAATTGCTCTTTTGACAAAAATAGCTGTTTCCCTTTTGTTAATAACAAACTCCCTTTTGTTAATACCAAGCTGCTCGTGCTCCATCCCTCGCCCGTGTGTGCTGCTGTGATTGCACACTCCTGGGCTGCCTCTACCCACATCAGTTTCTCTGCAATTTTCACCTGTTATATTTCTTGTCAGCTCCAGATCATGCCTTAGGAGGTTTAACTGAGGATTGAGTACGTTTTGGGACATGCCCGTGTCATTGTTTGATGGAAACTGGGATCAGCAGTTTGTAGTAATAACCCTGCTATTGATTTGCCACTGCAAGCACAGAGCTGGGAGCTGCTTTGATGTATCTGACTGGAGACAGCAGCAGCCTTCCCTTCCTGTCCTGATAGGAGCACTGACAGGCAAGTTGGGAAATCTCGCCCCATTTACGCTGAGGCCTCTGGTTTGGTGGCTTGAGTTACAGCTCTTTGACTGGGGCTGAGCTGTCTCTGCCCACTCAGTACTGGGGAGAAGTCAGATGTGCTGGTTTTCTGGATTATTGCGATATAATTCTGCCTCTGGGAGGAGAGGAGGAACGAGGGTGGAAATGCAGCCTCCTGGGTCTGGGGGATGCTCCAGAAGCACTGCTCTGCTTGCCCCAGCGCAGACCTTGGGGCTGTGCAAGTCTCTCCCCCTTGTGCTGGGCCAGATGTGCCCTCCGAACCCAGTCCGAATGCTTCCAGCTCTCTGGAAGTGCTAATCCACTTGAAATCTCAAGCATCCAGAACCATTTTACTACCAACAAAAGGAATAAAGCAAGGGATTTGTGACTTGGTAGTGATCGTAGGCAAACCCTGGCAAAGGATCCCGGGCCAACTGGGGAATGGATTGCCTGCAGCTTCCAAACACAACACCTAATTCCACTGTTGCCATTCTGCCTCGGCAGCAATTGTTGCGAGCAGGAAAAAAAGAGACCTCTCATTTTACTCCGAGCAAAATATTACCACGAAGGGGCTTTTCTGCTGCGCTGTGTTTTGCCAACGCCATTAATGAATGTGTAAACACCTGCTGGCATAGATTTCCCAGTTTACTGAGGCTGGAGCTCACGCTGCTAGCACGCCTTCCAGGAAGAAGCGCTCCTTTCGTTAACCTCGTGCATCCACTAATTAGAGGGTCACTTGCAGGTCAGAGGTGTGCTTAGGCTCTGCTTCTTGGCTGGCTGTTGTGTTATTACTGCAACTGTAAATGCCACATGTGGGAGAGTTGAAGAGTGTGTTTGGAAGGCTGGCTGTATAATTAGAGAACATTTTCCCGAGGCAGAGTATGCCAGCTGACATTCAAGTGGCAATAAAAAGTGGCTGCTTGTTTGTTTTGTTTTGTTTTGTTTTGTTTTTTTTCTCCTTCCTTTGCAACATATTAGCTGTCGATGAAAAATTGTTGAATTGTTGCTGATTTTAGCTAGTCTGAGGTATTTGCTGCAGGACCAACAGCTCAGCAGCTCATCCATCCATCCATCCATCCATCCATCCATCCATCCATCCATCCATCTCCTGTAGAATCACAGAATGGTTTGGGTTGGAAAAGACCTTAAAGACTCTCTCATTCCACCTCTCTGCCATGGGCAGGGACACCTTCCACTATCCCAGGTTGCTCCAAGCCCCGTCCAACCTGGCCTTGGACACTGCCAGGGATGGGGCAGCCACAGCTTCTCTGGGCACCCTGTGCCAGGGCCTCACCACCCTCACAGGGAAGAATTTCTTCCCAACATCCAGTCTAAATCTCCCCGCTTTTAGTTTAAAACCACGTCCTGTTTAAAACCTTGTCCTATCACTATCTGCCCATGTAAAAAGTCACTCTCCATTTTGATAAACTCCCATCCAGGCCTCCATTTGGCTACAGCTGCTCAGCGTGTGGGGCTGAGCAGCCACTTCCACCTTTGTTTATGGCATGAGCCCCACCCTCCTTCAGGAAAACACACTCAGGAGTTGAGCGAATAACGGTGAGTTCTTAAAAACATAATTTGTCTGTCTTTCATTGGCCCTCAGTTTTCTGGTCTCCATTTTCAAGCTCCTTACTCATCCATTCCCTTGCAGAAAGTTCTCTGGAGGTGTTTTCTGCTCGGCTGGAAGCTCAGAGAGCAGCGCTGCTTCTCCTACCGTTGGGTGACTCCTGACAGTGGGGCTTTAAGTCAGTCACTAAACGTGCAGAGTGCTCTGTCTTTGCTCTTGACACGGCATTAAGAGCATCAAACTGCTTGGAAACAATTAGATGGTAAATAAGCTTGTTCAGTAATTATGCACAAACTGCTCTGGCTCTCTCCAGATGTTCCTGCTTTGTCAGGCTTTCCCTCTGCAGTGTAGGACTGGGAGGTCATCTGATAATTATCAAAGCTGTTAGAACATGTCTTACCTGCTGCTTCTCCCACAATATGTGTGACCAAATCAGGAGAATTACTCAGAATAGGCGGCTGAGTAGCATTTTTTTGGTCTTCATTAGTTATCAGAAAGTGAGTAAAAATCAGAAATGTCCTTGCTGACATTTTATTTTGCTTCTCAGTAGTGGAAGTGACTGCTAAAATTATGTGGCAGTAGAGAATTTGGCTCTTTGTGTTTCATCTGGAGCCTCTTAATGCCTGTAAAAGTCTCTCTAAAAGCAGGGAAGAGAGAGAAGAGGGAGCTCAGAATTTTGGGAGGAGGAATGCATAAAATGCAGACAGAAAGGAGGCTGAAATATGAACATATGAGACACTCCAGGGAGTCCCTGAGGTAGCTCAGGAAGGCTACGTATCCTGTTTAGTTTGTGAAATTAATTGAAAAAGGAAAGAAGTTTATATTCTGTGCTATTCCTGCGTTGTTCTGTGCTTAGCAAAATATGTTTTAAAAAAAAAAAAAACCAAAATACCTGGAAAACCAAACCTCTCCATTCCATTTGGGTTTAGGCCTTGGCCAAGAGCTCTGGAAACTGCCCTGGTCCCTGTGGGCTGTGTGTGCTCCAACGTGGAGCATCGCCCTGTTCTGGCAGGAGGGATGCTCCTCAGAGAATGCCAGCAGGGGAATCACTGTGCTAGAAGCTTGGGACGAAGGAGAGATTCAAAAGGGCAGGAGGAAAAGGCAGCTCACAGCGTGGAGACACTTGCTCTGTCTCTCCTGTCTGTAGCTGGTGCGTCGAGGAACAGAAGCGGCCGAACGATGAGGAACAGGCTGTTCCCATGTCAGGCAGGAAGTGCAGGAAATCCCACGGGCGAGTCTGTGCTCTGTAATGATTTCCAGATGACATCCCAGCCCAAAAGCGCTGTGGCTGTCTGGATATGCGTTCACACATCGAGAAGCTCCTACAGAAAATCAGAGGATCTCCTTTGAAGTCATACCTTGGCCTGAACCGAGGGCCTTGGATCTGAAGATCCATGTGGTGGGTTTGGTTTTCCCTCCACCAAGGGACATTCATGCTCAGCCTGTGGAAAACGTGCTTTAGGTGATTGCATTGAATTTATATTTTTGGCAAACAAGCTCAATCCAAACTGCAGGATCTACTTGGATTTCCAAAAATCTTTACTCGAGTGCTCTCATCAAAGGTTCCTAGCACTAAGTTAGGGTGGGAGATGAAGCCATGTCCTTCCCTGGGCTTGATCTGGCTAAAGTTTTTTTGCTGGAGGATGGTCACTAATGGAGTTCCCTGTGACCAAAATGCAGGGAGAAGTGACAGATTTTGCAGATTATTAAAGTGTTTAGGATGATCACAGTTTCAGCTGCAGGTGGGAATGACAAAGTCTAAGTGGGCTCCTTTGTGCCATGCTAAACCAGCTTTCCAGGCAGGTAGAGCTCTTAATGTGGGGAGGGAAGGTGACACACCTGCAGTGGGGTTAAATGCTGCCTGTTTGCCATCCCTGCAGCTGCCACGCCACGAGATACAAACTGCAAAGAGGCCAAACGCACATCTCGGAGTCCTAAGGTGTCAATTATCTTCCTGACAATTACATATGGATTTAATTAGCTTGCTAGACAGTACCTATTACAGCATCTCACCTGCTGGAGGGATTTCCCGTAGGAAATGTGAGATGGGAAATGCTGACAAATCTCAAATTCCCAGCAGCTCTCAGGGATTCATGCAGGTGAGGTGCAATGAGGGCAGCCTCAAGCACTCCTCCTCGGCTCTGCGCAGCCGCGTCTCCTTGGAGCAAGGATGGGCACCCAGGTGGGTTGGTGGTGGGATGTGCCTGTGGATGAATGCCTGGTACCTTTCTGATGCTGCACAGAGGGGAGGAAAAGGCAGAGCAGGAGATTATCCTGGGGCAACCCAGTGACGCTTTCCTTCTCTGAAGAGCTTTGACATGATATTTTCCTGTATTTTCTTTATAAACTGTAATTTGAGCTTGAAGGTGACGGGGTAATCCCCTTGAGGAGTGTATTTGAGGGAATGCTGCTGCAGATGGTGAAAACACCTAGGGTGGATTTGTTCTTAGTGGTCTTTCTGTCCTGCCACCTCCCTGCAGTGTCTCCCTGGGAGTATTTACTGCTTTCTTCATCTCTGACCTTGCGCTTTCCAGGAACTCTTCAAATGGGAGCGGTGAAAGAAAGGAAGAGGGGGTAGTGATCAGAGAGGCTTTTCATGCCGGTTCCTGTGGTGCACCTTTGGCATCTAACCTGGTCCTGCTAAGCTCAGCTGCAGGCTCAGTGGCCTCTAGGAGTGACCCCACAACCTCAGGGATGGATTCCACGGCTCGTGTGCCCTCCTGCCACACATCTCCCATCTCCTACAGACCCATTCCCCGGGGCCCCACACAGTTCAGGGACTGAGCAGAAAGGTGCAGTCGGGTGCCAGCGTGGTTGGGTCCTGCTGGAACGTGCTGGGGACTCTTTCCACACCTCTCCTGCTGATTTTCCAGCCACCTCTGGGAAAGACGGCTCTCCCAGATGGCTTAGCTCAAGAAGCTGTATGCTGAGAGAAGCAGCTGTATGATTGAGAGAGGAAAACCAGGCTGATGCTGTGATGGAAAAGGATGCCTTGAAGGCACCTCCACTTATTTCGCAGTGCTGCTGATGCCAGCTGGGAATTAAAATGCCAACTGGGACTTGCTTCCTGCAACACTCCTGGTACACAGAGGAGATGCTGGCTCCTCCTCTGGGGTTTGTTCTCTTTTCTGATGAAGTTTTTCTGCTCTCCACACTTGGTTGTTAACTGCAGATCAACTCTTTGGTTGTGGTGTGGAAAATATGCTCTAAATCGCCTCTCCAGCTTCCTCTGTCCAGGGTGTATCCGAGATTGGGGCACAAGCCAGGGATGTCCCTGGGTCCCTCAGGGAATCTCCATTGGCAGGCCATGCTCCAGAGTTTCTCCCTTCCTCCGAAGAGCCACCCTTTCTGTATTTAAAAGCTGAGACACTGACAGTCAGCAGAATGAAAAAAAAGGAAAATAAAGGAAAAACTTGATGGAATTGCATTAGAGCTTTGGGATGTAGATGATCCTTGTGTCTAACTTTCTAGGACTAAATACTTGGTTACACGGTATAAACATGTAATTGCAGTGTTGGTATCAGTGTCGACATTAATATTGCAAATTACATCTCATTGGCCTTAAAACTGTGACATTAGTGCAAGGAGAGCTGCTAGGGAAGCCAGCTGGGTTTTACTAGGCCTGTATGATAATTTTCTTGAGGGAAAGAAGGCTTAGCAGACAGTCAGAACAGCAGGGAAGAGGGGATTGCAGCCCTCACAGGGCATGGTTGTGGTCCTCATGAAGGTCACAAGGGTCCCTCCTGTTTTCACGTGCTCTGTCTCCAAATGCCAGCCCACATCATGTGTGCAGCAGTAACTCTACAGCTCCCCACAGACCAACACAGTAATCTGATTTATCACGGCCCTTCGACGACCTCAGCAGCCCCTCTGCGCACCTTTTTTACAGGTGCTGCTCACACTAATCCCAACCCTTCAGACAGATGCCATTTTGAGAGCAAAACCTTCCATGAATTCCTGCTTCCACTGCGGCTCCAAAGAAAAACATCTTCTCTGTGTTACGCTGGTTTAAAGAGCACATGAAGCTTTTGGCTTTGGTTCAATGCCAGGCTAAAGGTCTTCTACATTATAAACTACCAGAGCTAGAAATATTTGCTCTGTAAATGACTCCATATGCATATGCACTGTACACACACATATTATGGATTTGCTTATGTCGTGGAGCACTTCAAATACCCCTTAATAAAATGATAGACCCCGAGGTAGCTATATACACTGGCAGAAAGTTGTTCGGTACTTTGGAGCCATGGAAAAAGTTAGAGCTCCTAAAGATTTCTTCTTTTTCCTACAGTTTCCACTGCAAGTATTTAAAACTGCAGAACATCCTGGATCCTGCTGCATGAAGGGATGCAGCCGTGGTCCTCTGAACCTGACAGAAGCAGAAATGGAAATGGCTTAAAGAGAAGGTGGAATGTGCTGCTTGTCTCCTGGCTGGCCTTGGAGATCAATGAGCTGCCCTGGGAAAGTCTCTGATGAGCAGAGAGAAATTGCTCCTGAGCTTCGTTTCCAAGGGCCGGGGCTTGAGAGGCCGCTGTCAAGTTCACAGCTTTTTAGCAGGAAGATGTTGTGGCTGGTCAGAGAGCACTTTCCAGCTGTGAGTGACCCCCTCCAGATGATCCTTTGCTTTGCAGCACACAACCCCTGACACCTGATCAGGGATGCAGCCAAGCTGAAAGGCTGTTTTCCCACGGGGCTTTGTCGGCCGCGTCCCGAGCACCAGGCCACAAGGTGGGATTGCTGTCTTCATCCAAAAAGAAGACTCAGGGCTCCAGACTGTTGCTTGGCTCCATAGAAGTTTCCTAGGGGAGCTCACCTGGCTCCCAGTGGCACCCAGTGAACTGAGTAAGCAAATAAAAGTTTGCTTTCTGGTTAGTTAACACCATTCTATCCCCAGATGGCTTTTGGGATAGGATCCTTATGGATCTTTCCCATGAGACTTGAAAACAGGGGTGGTGCCTCAGAAACCCTTTGCCCAAGGTGTCCAATCTTTTTGTCTCTCCCGGCTGAAACCAGACAATAAATATGTGGCTGGTTCTGCCCCAACAACTGCAAACAGAGATTGACTGCCTAGCTGCGAGCACCTCTCTGCTCTGAATTTAGCTTTCAATTCTCCCTTAATTTATTATTTGCAGTTAATTTAATCCATATTGACCTGCCTCAAAGAGAAAAAAGCTCTAGATTTGGTGAAAAATAATCTATTTTTAATTATTTCTGATGTAGAACACTAGCCCATAAATAAATTCCACTGCTACCCAGTGGTTTTTTTGCCGTCAGAACTGTCTTGCTGGAATCAATAAACAGTTGATTAAAAACCTTGTTATTTAATATATTCAGTAACCCTAATCTATTCATTAGAAACTTAATCACTTTCATGTCACCAGCTGCCGTGATGGAGAAAAGAGCTGTAGCTAATTATTAGCAATTTTACAAAGCTAATATTGAATTTCTAATGGGTCCTCTGTGGCCTCTATTTCAAGCACTTTGTATATCCCACAAACATGTGTTCTGGCTCTGGGCAGGGCCAAGCATCTCAGCCTTCCAACCCTGTGGATAAACTCGGGGCCTAGCAACCAGCTCTCGGGTTATTTTGTGAGAGGAACTCGTGTGCACGGCCCTGGCCCCTGGCCAGGTCACCCCAGTGCTCCTCTGCACGATGGCCGCTCACGGGACAAGGACCTGCTGTCCGTGGGACAGGGGCCCAGTGGCCATGGAACAGGGATCTGCTGGCCGTGGGACAGGGGCCCAGTGGCCATGGAACAGGGATCTGCTGGCCGTGGGACAAGGACCCACTGCCTTAAGGTCAGAGAAAGGCTTGAAACGTGCTGTGTCTGGACACTGGGGTTTCAGCACCTTGAAAACCTGCAGAGCTGCCTCCACACTGGAGCCAGCTACCCCTGAGGTCTGCACCCAGCAGAGAGCAGAGGGTCCTGTTTTCCCTTGTGGGCCATCAAAAGCAACAGCAGCATCTTCTGGAATCCTCTGTGCCACTAGCAGCAGTCAGTGCTCTGGCTGAGGGGGCCTCACGACAATCCCCTTTCAGAAGGGTGTTGCTGAGAGGTGACGGAACACAAACACTTCCTCCCTTGGGCTTCATCTCGCCGCCTCGGGAGGGAAATTGCCAGATGGAAGGAAACGAATACACAAACACACGTGTAAACTCTTCCAAAATGGCTTCATATCCTCATTTTCGAAAATATGTGATCAAGCTTGTTTTATGGGCTTGGCGAACTTCTGGTGGCATCTGGCTGAGCTAAATATTGTACTTAATAGTCCAAGGCAGCAGCGACTGCAGAGCTGGCTGCGTTTCATGTGTGTTTACAAACGTGCTGTAGTAATTCCATGGAAATTAGCATAGAGCCTTAACAACAAAACAGGGGATGGAGAACAAAGAGAAATATCTCTTGGCCTCTCTCCTGTTTGTGTGTGTTTCATTTGGTGTGACTGCCTATGGTCCTCATGCATAGCACTCTCTCTGCTACTCTGTCTATTAATATTGCTGTGATGCCAGGATGATTTTTGCGTTTTTCTATACCCCTTTCTACAGCCTTTTCTACAGCTTTTCTATCTCCTCAGTGCTTTCAGCCCCCACCCCTGTAACTCCCTCAGTCTCACACCCCGTGTCCCGCTCAGCCAGGAGCCCAAACACCCTGGGAGCCGCGGCTGAGGGTCAGACAGCCCCAGACACCAAGGTCCTCTCTGGAACACACCCTGGAAACTGAGACAGGCCCATCCAGGGGGGAGATTCCTCAGCATGGGGGATCCATTCGAGTTTCTCCCTGGGCAATCTTTGATAGATGTGCTCATTTGCAAGGCCTGTGAGTTGTACACACGATTTATGGGGTGGGGGCATTCCGGGGGGCACTTGGGCGCGCTCCACTGGGACGGTGTGGGGCACCAAGGATCCTAAATAAACACCGAGGGAAAAACCCCTTTCCCTTTCACCGTGTCTGGCTCTCCATTTTAAGACCAGGAAAAGGCAACACTAGGTTTTACATTCCAAACCCTCCAACCTCCCAAAATGTTTTTTCCTAATGTATCAGATATTAGTCAGAGGAGGCATTGGCAAGAGGTGTAACCTGGACTCTTGTGAGTTAGTCTGAAATATGAGGCTTTTGCCCTATTGTGTGACATTGTGATCTATGAAGTTGCATAATAGTAACACTGAAAAAGTATTTAGACGATAGAATTTGCCAGTTTGCCAAATGGACTATTTAGTGAGGATGTTTTTGATTTCAGAGGTTTGAAGGAACCTCTTTGTTGGTTCTTGGCACAGTGTCTCTGACAGGGAGCCCAGGGCTCCAGGAGTCTGTCTCCAGTACCCAGCAGCTCTCCCTGGACTACAACTCTGTTCTTTTAGGTAGGGAATGTCAAACACTTTTCGTTTTTGATCAAATCTGAATGAAACAAAGAAAAGAAGTATCGAAGTCATCCACAAAACAAAATCGCTTCCTCCAGACAGCTCTGAGGAGTGTAGTGTGATGCAAGATTTGCCATGGGTGTGAAATGTTACCCCTGTTTCAGCTGCAGCAGAACTGGGACTCAGGGCTGCCTCGCGGGGTGTTGGCAGCAGCTCCAGGACTCAGGGCCAATGAGTTGCTCTGTTTGTTCTCTCTGGGCTGTTGACACAGGGACCCTTTCTCCTCATGGCATGGCCCATGTCAAGAACGGGTGGGTTCCTTCTCCTGAGCTCCTGCTGGGTGGTGGCTGCGAGCATGGGAATGGGGATGTGCACGCTGACCCACCCAGCAGTGTCGTGCTTTGCCTTCTGTGGTTTTCTGCAAGGAGCATACAGTTGTTCTCAGCATGTCTGGAAATGCTCTGTAGTGTGACACAGAGGACATGCCAGTGTCTCCAGCTATCCCAGATTCCACCTGGCATTTCCCTCAAGCAATGAGTGCCTCTGGTGACACTGGGCAGTGGGGACAGTGGCATCTAGGCTAGTGCTCCCTGCCCAGGGGAGTGGGCTCTATTGGCTGCCACAGACCAACGACACATGTAGAGAAGCACAGATCCTTTTCAGTCATGTGCTGGCAGCTGTCCCAGATTCCAGTGAGCCCAAAGCTGAGGAGGAAGCATCAGAGGAGGAATTGAGGTGTGCACCCACACCTCACATGCAATTAATTGCACCTGGCCTAGATCATCAGTTCATGTAAATGGGCAAAGCTCCATACCAATCTTCTGAGTCTTTGCATCTGCAGATGATGTATTATTGAATTATGCTTGATTAGCTGTTTTTCTGTTGCTTAACAGAAAGCAAATCTCAGCATAAATGAGATTAGTATGTGCCCTCCATGTACGCCAGCTCTTGCTCCCAAGAATTTAACATTCTTAATAGAATGATTTTTTTTAAAAAGGNNGGAAGAGTCTTTGAGGCTCGTCTTTCATTTGCCAGATTATCTGAACATTAAATTAAGCAAGTATGGAAATTCAAAATATAGCTGTTCTACAACATGTGCTGACACTGGCATAACAATATCGGTAATCCCCCTTGACAGCCATTACAGCTTAATGCTCGAAGAAAATGAACTACTTATTTTCTTTACACCATATACACAGTGTCTCCAAATCTTTGCCTGTCTTCCAGCCAAGATGACTCCTTGAATTAATCTCTTCCAGGTACCAGCTGTGTTTGTCTCGTCCTGCTGAGTAGCGCTCATCACTTCGAGGCTGTGTCACCTTGACAGCTCAGAAAATCCCCAGCTGCTCTTGAGGACTTCATTGCACTGGGATTGTGCCATGTGATAGAGGTCCTCAGACATTCTGAACTTGGGTTGTGCCAGGGGCACCCCTCACATCTTGTGGGGTCTTGTCCCATTGTCTTTTTGTTGTGCCTTGTCTCGGTGCAGCTGAAGGAGATGTGGAATCCATAGTCATAAAGCTTGTGGGTGTACTAGGTGTGGATGAGTTCCCCTCCTGCCTATTTTAAAGCTGTGCCCTTCAGGAAGCACCAGGATTTGGTCTTTGAATGATGCAAATCTGCAGCTTGACAGTGAAAGCACCAAGTTCTGCTCAGCTTTGAAAGGGTTGTTGAAGAAAAGCCAACTTATGCTGGTTGGAGGTGGCGACTGAGCCTGTTGCTTGTGCTGAAATTTGTATCCTTGTCCATCTTTTCTTTAATAAGAACAACTGTTCTGACTCCAAGCATCATCTTGTCCTCAGCGCCTTTAGGAACGATCCAGAGGACTTGCTTAGGAGACCTCTTTTGGGATTATAAGGACAGTTAAAGTATTTTTTTTGCCAGCTCTCTGGATCCCAGAAGTCCCCGGCCCATCAGAACAGTCTGGGAAAGCCTGGCAACTTCTGTTAGAAAATGAACCGGCCACAGAGAGCTCACTGGAGAGTTTTGAGGGCTTGTAGGAACAAGTGGTTGTGGATGCGGGGACTTTCAGACGTGCTTTTGTGAAAGGAGGTGCTTAAATTCCACCAAAGTCCAACTTAAATTCCACCAAAGTCCAGTATTTGATACCAGAAGAGGTTTTTAGTGAAGGGCAACATTTGGGAATTGAGGGAGTCATGTCAGCTTAAACGACCCCGATCTCAGGTAGTGCAAACTAATTTCCCTCCTTCGAATAGACCAGAGTCACAGTGATGTGAATGAGGACTCACCTCCTCATCATCAGGAGCGTTTTGCAGCTAATTCATAACGAGAAGAGAATTTCCACTGTCAGATCACCGCGCCGCTGAGCGAAACTGGAGCAGCTGCCTTGTAAAAAGTGACATGGCATCGACACACCAGGCTGTGTTTCAGGGCATGTGACTGAGAAGGTGATTGCGCTCGTTAATAACGAGCCACTAAATTGGATGCAATTGCAATAGCTCATCATTGGTATAGAAATATTATGCTTTATAGGTACATTACTGGGCTGTATTTTATAAGGCTGTTAAGCTTACGCACTTTCCCTCGCAGTAAATGTCAGCAAGGTTACAATAAAATTTAATACAATATTATTAAAGCTGAAGTGCATCAGTATGGAATGATCATGTATGCACACTAAAAAGTCTTTATTATTGCTTCCTTAACCTTCTTAAGGAGCTGCTTGTTTTAAAATGCAGCGATGAAAAGGATCAAAGTTTGGAGGTCTCTGCGTCCACCCAAAGGTTCATTAGAATTTTCAGTGTAGATGGGAATTTTGTGACACATTAGTTCAAGTAAATGAAACATTAAAATTTCAGCCCTGCCAGGAAAATTTCAATACAGCTGCAGATTATAATACAGGTGGCGCGGTCTCCTCAGATTCACCTTAGTTTTCATGGGGTGGAACTGATTGGCAGATTGTTGGCCTCCAAAGGAGCCAGGCGTGCCCTTGCCTGTGCACATCTCAGAGGGGTGGAACACCTAACAAGCCTTCGGGGGTCTGCCATTACCATGACAATGCCTCTGGCCTCCTCCTTGTGAGGAAATCAATAGGCTGTGGGGCTCCCCAAACAACTTCCCTGACCTCCCAAGGTTGCCAAAAGCAAGGTCAAGCAGCAAAGATCAAAGGCCCTGTGGAAACAGGCATCCCCTCCCTGACCTGCTGGCTCGGGACTTGGCTCAGTCTTACCTTGAATTATTTTCTCGATTTAAGAAACTCGTGTTATTTGCACACACTCTAGCCAGAAGAAATCAGAGTTAATCCCAGTGAAGTCTGAGGCATTATCTGCTGTTTGATTAGATTGTGAGTACTATTTTAGGATGGTTTTCATGGGTGAAACAGCGTGCAGAACTGAACAGCAGCCCAGGGAGACGGTTCTGTTTGGGTTTCGTGCAGAGGCGGCGTGTTAGGGCTCAGCTGTGCACCTTGGAGAAATTATCAGTGGTTAGAGCTATTGGTGCTTGCAAAGGTAGTCCCTAAGTATTTGGAAAGAGCAAAGTAGACCTTGACTACATGAATTTTAGAGTTAACTTCTTCAGACTTGTCTGGAATGAGCGGCTGATCTAAAAAAATGTGGTTCAGATACAGTGTCTTATCTGTAATCTCCAGCTTCCCACGGGAGCTCCAGAAATCACCTTCTGCATGAGATACACCAGCTCAGTCAATCTCAGGTACGTGTTCCGTGCACGCATCTTCTAATTCCACACTCTCAGCCTTGCAAATTCCTTCTTGTCTTCCTTTGTCATGAAAAGGATTTGGATTCTTGTCAAAATATTTTGGTGCTTGAGAGCTCGCAGCAGAGGTGGATTTTAGGCAAGTGGGTACTTGATGCTTCCCACAAAGCTGGTCCTAGCGGGGGTCTGGAAGCAGCAGAGATCTGGAAACGCTGTTTGGGTTCATGGTCTCCTTTTTTTTTTCCAAGCAGCAGCTCCTGAAAGTGGCAGTTGCCTCAGATGGATTAGGTTCCTCTCCCTGCCACTTGTGCTGTCGACCATGCTTCTAAATCACAGTTTTAAGAGTCCGTGTCAGAGATTTCATCTCTGAAAATATATGAGGAGCTGCTGCCTGTTGTGCAGGCGTGGTTTTGTGGCAGCCCCACTGCAGATCCCCGTGCCCGGGGTGGCCCTGCACAGCGGTGTGATCTGCTCCATCCCCACAGCCATGGACGATGTGGGAGACGGCTGAACTGGGAGAAAATCTGGGATGGGTTCAAAGGAAGCTGAAGAGACCTGCAGTGGTGCTGTGAAGCCAGTGGGCAGGGGAAGGGATGGGAGGAAAAGCGGGAGGAACTGGCTTGTGTTGGTGAGAGCTCTGGGTGCCACGTGTCGCTCCATGTGTGCACAGGTGTGTGCACAGACGGGTTGTACATCTCAGGGGGGTCCGTGCACACACGGAGGCCTACAGACACAAACAGGCACAGAAAACCTGCTCTCTCCAGCAAGATGAAGACTTGTTCTGGCTTTTTCCTTTCCGGTTCTGGAGTGCAAAGCTCCAGGGGTGTCTCTGTGTGAGTGTTTGATCCCTGCCTGTGCATGGGGTGGAGGCTCTTGAAGAGTTTCTTTGAAGGCCAGTCCAGGTTTGGACATCCTACACAGTGTGATCAGTTCTACATGCACAGACCTTGTGCTGGTGGTTGCCTTTTGCGTGATGGTGGGATAGGAGGGGTGCGGGAAAGGGCCGCTCACATGAAATAAAAAAATTTGGTTTTCCCCCTTTTTTCTTGAGAAGTTATGGAAAGGAAAGGATGGACCTCTGGAAAGGGTTAAAGAACAAATTTACATGAGATAAAGTCCAAAAATCGCATTTTAATTCGACACAGATCATAACAACCTTTCCTTTTCTCACCTTGCTTGCTCTCTCTACTCTGCCTTCCTATCCCTCCCAGCCACTACTGTCTTTTTCCTGGTTGTCTCATAGCTGCACTGTGGGACCTGAGCACAGCACAGTCCTTTTCTCCATGTGTGGACATCCCTTGCAGTGCTGCCCCCTCCGTCTTCCCAGTGCTCATTTTCTTCTGCAGTGATCCTCTGCTTTCCCTCCCGTAATTACTTTCTTGAGGTTTATTTTCATCTCAGTGTCTGATGTGACCAAAGTACATAAGTCTGTATCTATTGATTTCTGACAGCAGAGTCTGCTTGTTCTCCAGTAATATTTCTAGCATCAGCATTCATCTTCCTTTCAATCTAAAAGATATGTCAGGACCACATCACTAAGGCTTCAGTTTTTTCTCCCCGTCAGCAGCATTCTTTCCCCGTTATTCATGTCCGTAAATTGCTAAGGGAAAAATTAAACTTTTCATCAAAGCCTTAAATATTTTGAGACTCCACAGTTATTTCACATTTTCAGGAGGGAGGCCACAGCTAAGGAAGCTGTTCCTAATGATCTCTGGATTTTTTGGGAACTGCCTCTTTGGTCTGATGTCTGTGGTCTCATAGAATCAAAGTCATCAGTTCCTTTAATATATTGACAGCTTGCATCCACATGCACACACACACACACACATACCTGTTTTCACCGTGCTTGAGGGTAGCCCATATTTATATGGCCAATAGCCTTATTTATTTGGTTTTTGGGGGGTTTTTTTTGACACTAACACTGGTGTTTCTGAGGGTTGTAGCAATGAGCTATGGCTGTCATTGTTGTCTATGATGTAGGTTAATAGGTGTCTGCCGGGGCAATCACCAGCTGCTTCCACTTTATCCAGGGTTGTTGTAGGATAAATTTGCTGCACACTCTGCAGAGGCTTGGTGGCAGAATGTGTGTGTCACTTCGACCCAGTACAAACCCACTTGCTCACTGCTGCTCCTCATGGGGATGGGTTCTGTTTATGATAAAATCACAGAGAATTTGCTGAGATGCTCTGCAGTTCCTTTATCTAATGACAGAGAGGGATGTATTGGATGTTTTGAGCAGCCTGTGAAAAGCACAACCAATGGCTGCTGAAACTCTGTTTTGTCAGTGATGTGAAGGATGGTTTTAATTTCCTCATAGGTGACTTTTTCATCTCAGGAACCAGCTGATGGTGGCATTAGTTTTGCTTCTGTCATTTATTTCACATGTCTTGAGTTATGCTTGACCATCAGAGGGAAGCTGTGATAGTTACAAAACTTCGTGTGCCTCTTCTCTTGAACAGATTCCTTTCATTGAATTGGCTGATTACCAGGCATCAATGTATCTTTCCCAATTTTTCACGTGAGAGCAATGCCAGGAGAGCTGATCACTTTGAACAGTCCTACTGATTTGCCTTGCTGCTTTCCAAGTTTGGAAATATCCAAACTCCATCCAGCTGACGTGTCTTGGAGGGCTCCATTTTGGGTTCGGACTTCTGCATGCACCACTTACTTCAGGGGTGTTTCAGGTGGTGTTTGATTCCTGCACAATCAGCAAAGTCCTTATTTTTATTTATATTTTACTTCTTTCAGAGAATATTTGCAGCAAGGAATCTGAGAGCTGTGAAAAAACGCCTGGTAGAACAGAAGGAATGGAAGCAGTGGGAAATGTCTCCCTCACTCCCAGGTACCGCAGCAGGGCACAGATAAAAATGACCCACATAAAGCACTTTGAAGTGTACCCTTAGGCTTGAAGCTGTAACAAATTTTAGTGGTGGGCAGGTTCTTGCTGATAAGAAGAGCACAACTGCACTTAGGAAGGTGCTGGACTGAATTTTGGAGGAATTATAGCGCTTGGTGGGAAAGGAACAAGCCATTCCAGACGGTTTTGCTGGAGCTGGCATTTGGAAGGTAAAGATGGAAGGACATTTGCTGTTAGGTCCAGGCCATTTGAAACACACACGACAGATATATGTGGCCTATATAGGAATGTAGAAATTGTGTTCAATTTGTTGGATGTTTGGGGTGAGAGAGAATGTCATTTATCACCTGCAAGCTGGCATCAGACATCACTTAAGGGAGAATCCAGCCTGTGGGAGAATCACCACGATCTACCTTGGAGGGATTCCAGTCCCTGTGGTCATCGTGAAGGTTTTCTGTCCCTTTGACAGCAGCTGGTGGCAGGTGGTCAGCAAGTACTTCAGCGATGTGAAGTACTTGTTTGTTTGCCAATGAAGCTGTCCAGCAGTTTTTCTAATTGGGAGATTAATATTGGAGCTGAAAGGATAAACTCTCTTAAAAAGGTAGTGGTAAATAGTAGTCTTCATAAAATGGTCTAGTGGAAGGTGTCCCTGCCCATGGCAGCAGGGTGGAATGAGGTGAGCTTTAAGGTCTCTTCCAACCCAACCCAAATTCTGGGATTCTATTGCAGAGATGGGTTTTGTTGGTTTTCTTGGCTGCTGTGTCCACCTCCTCACTCTGAATACCCATGTCTGTAGCGCGTGATCTTATGACAAAGGACTACGATGCCTAAAGATTTTTTAGCTTTTTATATATTTTTCATATATTTACAGCCTTGTAGATTTTAAATATGTATCTGTGTAGCTTCTAGTATTTTTCCTGCCCTCTCTCACAGTTTAACAAACACTTACTAACACATTCTTGAAATTCTGTTTAGTCTTATTCTTAAGAAGAGAATTCCTGACAAGGACATCTTATTTTCTACCAGAATTTAAGACATAACAAATAAATAGGGCAAAGAAGCCCCTGGACCAGCTCCAAGGGCCGACCTGAGGTGGGTTACTGGGATAACTGATTTCCTATTGGATGCGCCAGCTAGATATACTAATTAATTAGCCTTGTAAAAATTACAGAAATCCTGTACTGTGTGTGTGCAATGCTGTATTTTGTGCACCCGAAAGCTTTTGTTAAAGAATTGCTTTTTTATCTCACCACTTTAACTCTGTTGCAAGGCTTTTTCCTTTTGTTCTTAGGCAACAACTGAGCACACTGAGCTGTGCGCTCTGGAGACCAAACGTTTGGTGACCAAAGTCTTTCCAAAATGCAGGTTGTGGCTGTCGTGATTTCAGCCCCAAAACAAGCAGCTCCGAAGGCAAGGGCCACCGCCTGAGGCTCGTGCTATTGCCACACTGCCCAGAGCTGGGGGTGCTCACGATCCTGCTCCAAAATGAAAGCGTCCCTCGATTTCACGTGTTCGTTTTTCAGCTTTAGGTTGCACCAGGATGACTGGAATGGCTGTGGAAGCAGGCAGGAGTGAAGGAGGTGTGCCAGGAGGGCACAGGACACAGAAGGAAGGGCCCAAAGGCAGGGGAAGGTGCAGTGGGGCAGCTTCTGTGCGTGCAATCCAACGTGTTTCTCTTTGCATGCTCCCTCAGCAGCTGCTTCTGAGACCTGGCACAGGGTGCCCGTGGGCTTGGGGTCCCTGTTCCTCTTCCCATCCCCAGGGAGCATTAACCCCTGCCAGTCCAGAAGAGGGAAAATTCAAAACCAGCCACAGATGTTGCGTGTTGCCCCTGCTGATGCTGGAAAGAGATCACACTCTGTCCCCACGGGAAGGCTGGGGTGACACTGGGTGTGAGGGGCTGAGGGAGCTCGTGTGGGTGCTGGCTGTTTTGACTGTAGGTTTTGGGAGCCACAGAGAGCCACAGGAAGGTCTCTTCAGAGACATCTTGGGGGTGTCCATTCCCCTGCTTTTGCTCTCCCCAAGTCATGAGGACACAGGGGCAGATTTCCTGGCCAAGGGCTCAGCTTTCTGCACAGCATGCACACCCCTGGGCTTCTCCCTGCCCACCACACATCTATTCCCTGTACTCCAGCATGTCCATGAAGCATCAGTCTCTGTTATTCTTTACAAAGGGAAGATTTTATTTCAGATGTGTGTCGAGCTGAGGGTTTGGCTCTTTGTTTCATTCCCTGTGATGGATTCCTGAGCCGTGGTATTACACAGAGCCCAGTGTGGTGCCGCACTGCAGCTCCAGGCTCTTTGCAGAGTCTCCAGAAGGACACTGAGAAATCACCAATCACTTCTTAAACCCTGCAACAGGCATCTGCAGGGAATATCCACCAAACTGAGGGTAGTCATTGCCGCAGAAAGGAAATTGCTCCCCTTTATTCATGGGATATGACCGCAGGGTAAATAAAAAGTGAGAGCAAGTTTTAAGTGCTTACACCGAGAGGGTCAGAGGGGTCACCTGCATTTGTGAAACGTCCAGTGCCTCTTGTCCCCTCTTGTGCTGCCAACAGATGGAAATCATTTCACTGGGGGGGGGCAGGGGGGGGTGTGAGCTGAGGTCAGTGAGGGAGAGAGGCAGAGCCTGTAAGGAACAGCTCATTAATACCCCCGGGGCCAAAGAACCACCTTTCTGAGCCGCTTTCTTTGTGTTGGTGTAAAACACAAAGGCGAGCAGGCGGGCCCATGGGCTGGGGGAGTTTAAATCCATCTGACAAATCCATAATTACACGGTGACTTGTGCAGTGAGAACATCTCGGGCTTACAAGGAAAAACAAACGTCAGCACGAAGCTCCAATGCTACAACATAAAACCCAGACTTACACAGTCAATCTGTGTAAATGCAAGTTTGCCTTATTTTGGATATTGTGTACACGACTGTTTTTCAAACGTCTCTGCTCTTTCTGCCTAATTCATAAATCATAACAGGAGATACAATAAAAGGAATTAGGTGATCATTAAAGTACTACGCACTGGATATATATTTCCTTTCCTCTTTCAGTCTGAGAGCTCATTAAGAGCTCGCTTGACTCTTGAAGTATCTTGACACCGAAGATGATGATGAATGGAGCTGCTAAGAGTTGTTAATAATTTGAAATACATTGTCAGAATCACATGATGATGCTACCGGAGATCGTTCTGGAGGAGTTATTTGTGTTTGTTTTATTCGGTTACCCTCTTAATCGACCCAGATTAGAAACAGAGCATTAAGCTGAGCAAGTATTTATTTTCTCCCTAGAAGGACATTTTAATTAAAAAATGAACTATTAAAAAAAGGAGTCTGGGCAGGTGAAAATTACAGGAATGACAGCATCATGGCCACGTTCATCAGTGTTTAATTCCAAACTCTTGCCAGTCTCCTTTCCTTCCCAGGTGCAAGTGCTTTGCTGGCCAGGGGGCAGTTCCTGACATACTGAAACTGAAGTTCCTGCTCAAGTGCTTTGCTGGGTCTGTCCCTCCACAGCCAGAGCCACTGGTTCGTCCTTGGCCTGGGGGGACGGAGGGCTGGACATCCTCACTCTGCACTGCTCTGCTGAGAAGTCCTGCATCACCCTTGGCTGGGCTCTTGGCGTGGGCAGCAGCTTGTTTGCTCTCCATGCAGAAATCTCTGCTCATGCTGATGAAGGAACACCTTGTGCTTCTGGGAGAGGATTTTCTTCCATCCCTGTGAGGGGATTCAGCCTGTGCAGAGGCATTTTCAAAAGGGGTCTGTACAACCTAAGGGTCCCTGTGGATGGGCTTTGTCTTCCCCTTTTGAACCACTTGAGATGCATCCTGACAGAGATGTTTAATGTATTTAGGAGGTTTGTCCTGGAGAAAGGCTGGGTTTTTTTCAGGGAGCACAGAAGCACATGGACAATTGCATCCCTACCCAGAGGTGTCTGTGGTTCAATCTCATACACCCCAAAAGAAGTTTGGGACTTTGTCCCTTGAGGTTAGGCTTTGTGTGGGGGTCCAGGACATTAAACTCCATGGAGTGCAGGTTTCCAAATATTCAAATTGTGTCCATCGATGGGAAGTGTGTGTGCCTAAGCCCCCACTGCTCTGCTTTGCAAACTGGGTACTTTGAGTGGCAATTCCAAAGCGCAGAGGTGGCCACCCACCTTCAAGCTGTGCTGCCCTCAAAGCGCTTCTCATTCTTTGCCTCCTGCAGCAGGGAGGCAGCACCTGCCTTCCCAAAGCACATCACTCATGCCAGGTCAGCTCTTCCTTTTCCTCCGTCCACTCGCTGCTCTCAGATAGAGCATCCTGTAAATCATATTTAAAAACCCATTAGTGTAATGTTTCTGGAGTTGATATTAAGCGAGCTTTGGGGATCCTGCTGGCTCCAAATTCCCCTGTCTCAGACTAATTTACGGTATATTTCACCAGGACAGGCATTTTCATACTGAAGGACCAGCCTTGACCCTTTTCTCTCTGTGTTTCTCCTTTTTGTTCTATTATTCAGCTGTTTTTAGCAGGTGATTGATGGCTTCTGATGTCAATGTGAGATTGTTCTTCTGTTTTCCCACCTCCCACTGTAAAAAGGGAGAGACAGAATAAAAGGAAAATGCAATACATGGGGCAGGTGAAGGCACCAGATGACCCTGCAGCGGCTCCTCCAGCCCTTGCTGGGATGCGCTACTCAGGCCAGGGGCACAAAGCCTTTGGCAGGTGCAGGATTGGGTGTGGGGGCTCCAAGCTTTTGTTTTCCATGCAGGATGAAACGCTGCATTAGCAGGAGCTGTTCCCCTTCTCTGCTCCCGACACTGGGAGGGAGCCAGGGACAGCTGGGGGTGCTCCAGGCTGCCTGGAGCAGCAGGGATGTTGTTGAGCAGGTCCTACAGCCACAAAAAAGCTGATGAGTGTTTATTCAAGCAAAGAAGTCAGAGTAATCTAGTAAGGGAGGGAAGGTTTCTCCCTTAGACACGGAAAATGTGGGACGTGGAGAGTCCTGGCTGAAAGCAGAAGGAAAGTGTCATGGAATCACAGAATAGTTGGTGTTGGAAGAGACCTTAAAGGTCACCTCGTTCCAGCTCCCTTGCAATGAGCAGGGATATCTTCAACTAGGCCATGTTGCTCAGAGAGTTGTCCAACCTGGTCTTGGATGTTCCCAGGACACCCACAACCTCTCTGGGCTACCTGTGCCAGTAATTCAATAACAACGCTTGGAGTTTGTTTAAAGCTTTGATAGAAGAGTTTCAAAGCGTTTTCCAGACAATACAGACCTGAGCCTCACCATTCTCCGGTGAGACAGCCGAGGAATTGGCCAAGACTTCATGCTGCTAAGAGCAGCCTGCAGGCAGATGGGAATGGGACTTCTTCCAAATGTGTGCTTTGCTCTCCTCTGAAGGTGTGAGCACTATTTTTAAGATGGATTGTCATCTTCAAAATACTGAGCAGCCCATCAGGTGCCTGAACCGTGAATCTGGACAGTGCATTCAAGCCTGTACCTCAGAAGAAATGCCTTTAAGGCAAGCAAGATCTTGGTGGACATTCCTAAGGGGAAGTCTTGTGTTTGCAAAATGCACTTGCAAGTTGGAATCTCAGTATTTGCCTCACTGAGGGCACAGGTTTAAGGCATAACAGTGGTTCACGTCTTTTATCCTTTTATCCTACCTGATTATCAGGCTATGCATTTTTTTAAATACACGTGAAAATCATGGACAGTTTGGTCTGTTGGGTTTCCTGGCTGTCCTTCAGAAAGACAGCATTGTTCTTCATTACCAGACCTTTGGGGGGAAGGATGAGCTGAGCACACCTTGTGGCAGGCTGGTTTTTAAATGAGAGTGTACCAGAGAAGTCCCGTGGGCTGTGGCTCCTTGTGCCCCACGACTCCCTTGGACAGTGAGGTGAAATAACATCTTGCTCCATGTCCGAGTGGTCAGACCTTCACAGAGCCCTCTCACACCTCTCACCCTGACCTTACCTTGCTTCTCCTGCTCTGTTGAACTTGAAGTCGCTCCAAAATATGCCAAGGAATTTTAACAGTAATGCTGTTTCGAGTCTGCTGCACAGGGCTGGCAGTAGGAGCTCTGACATCTAAGGAGGCTCCCTGGAGAAGGAAAGCTGATAACAGCAAAGTTCACTCCTGGAAGCTGGGCGGACCCAAAGGCCTCTGCTTTTGCTTGGTCTCTGCTGAAGGTGATTGACTTTGAGTGAGCAATTGCTGCTGACTCTGCAACTTGATCCTGGAGTTTATGTTCTGTGTAAGTAACCTTGAGATAGGGATAACTCATAACCTTTACCTGACCCTGGCTGTGCATCTCAAGTGAACAGGAGCTCTTTGTTTGAGGTTTTGGGAGCCATGGGAGGTATATTTAGCTTCTAGTCATGAACTGATGCTAAACATATGTGCCCAGACAGCTGCTCCTTCATTTCTATGAGTAAGTATTGATTAATGGAAGTATAAATTAATACACGTAGTGGATTGTTCTGTGGAATTGGTACCAAACCATCAATAGGTTGACTTGGTCTTTTTAAATAAAATGAAACACTTGTTTCGAGGGAAGAAGGACTTTAGGTATTGATGGGTGCCTGAAATAGTGGAGAAAATCACGTGCAGTCCATGGTCTGCATGCTATGAAATTGCCAGCAGGAGGACAATGGACTTGGCACATTGCAGACTCCTGAAATGCCACGAGGATGAGGAACGCTTTGGTGATGACAGGACATGTCATGCACATTGTGCTCAGTCAGGCTGTGGCAGGAAACATGTGCCTATGTGCTAAGGGGTAGCATCAAACCAGGTGGGACCCAGAACCACGTTAGGTGGTGAATGAAGGACTGTACAAGTTGTCTCCTTTATGGTCACCCACTCTCTCATGGAAAGAATCTTTATAGAGTTCCTTAAATATTCAGTTTCTCTCTAATTCAATCTATTCCGAACATGTAAACAAAGTATTTATGATGCAAAATGAATCTTGAACCTTGGAGGCTCTCAGGGAGAGTGACCTTTCTGATAGTAACAGCAGTGGCTGTGACGAATTCAGTTTCAGCGCCTGCGTGGCAGTCTTAGGTCTTGGGCTGCTCTTACAGAGACACAGCTGCAGGCCCATGGGCTTCATGGGCAGCCTTGAACCCCTCAGGCATGACTGGTGGTGTCCTGGGCTTCGGCAAGTCCCTGGTGGGTCTTACTCAGACCTCAGGATATTTTATACTGCGGGTGGTAAGAACATCCCGCTGTGCTGTGGATGGCAAGGACACCCAGCCCTGCAGGATAGCTTTGCTCCAAATCTAGAGCTTCTTGAAGAGTGTGAGAATCCTGCCTAGACTGTGGTCAATCCTTCAGTTAAACCTGGGCTGGTTCTGATGAAGCATTCAGAATTAACATTTTACTCTCAACAAAATGTTTTTTTTTTCTAATTTGCCGTGTCTGTGATTCAGCACTCGCACCTCTCCACCAGGCAGAAAATGGATGGTTTCAAAAAACTCGTGACCCGATGGGTTTTGTTCCCCACAAAGCCAAAGCCTTACAACCCTGGCTTTTATGCCCTTTAAAATTTTTTTTTTAAGAGAACTGGTAGGTGATGGCCGCTGCAAAACCTGCAGCGCTGCTGCTGCAGCAGCAAGACAGCCAGCAGCGAGGGGATGGTGCCTTGTCCTCTCCTCCTCCTGGGCATGGCACAGGAACAGTGCCTGCTGGAATTCTGCTGGGCAGTGGGGCGGAAGGGGGCAGCTCTGCAGGGCTGGGGGAGCTGGAGGTGAAAGTGCAGCTCCACTGTGTGCACCAGGGGTTCTCCTTTTCCAGTAAGACGTTTGCACAGAAAATCAACTCCTCTTTGGGCTCCTGGGGCAGATTTGTGTTATGTCCAGCCGTGCAAGTCAGGTGTAAGTGACAGCATGAACTGTGTCCCTGCTCACCTGCCTGGAGCTGGAAATGCATTCCCACAGCCTGAAGCTGGCTGGGAAGGTGTCCAGGAGGACACAGGCTGGCTTTGTGTGGCTCTGAGTGTCCACACTGGACTGTCCACACACAGCAGCCCACACCCTGCTCCAAACTAGGGACAGAACTGAATACCAATAATCCAAATATCAATCTCGTATCAATCACAGAAGCTGGCTCTCTTTTTGTGACACTTTGTGTTGCAATCAGCTCAGGTCGCAGAGCACCCACTGGTTTCTATCTCTCAGCTCACAGACTAAGGCCTGATGATCTGCAGGTTGGGTAAAAATGGTTTATTGAGGGTTTTTCTGCATGATTTCCACATGCTGACACTTTTAATCCTTGGCATCAGCCAACAGAATTTAAAAAGGGTGAAGGAAAACAATTTACGTGAGAAAATATTAGAGCTGTATCCCATCCTAGGCTATTATTTTAAAATGTCTCTGTGGAATACAATGTTTTCTGTAAAAGGCAGGGTGCCTGGCTTCATAAACCCTTCTAAATTACCACCTCACCACAGCCTCCAGCAGCTGTCCTAGTTCCTCAATTCATTTTTAGCATTTGAGGATTAAAAAGAATACAAACCACACACTTTGAAAACAAAGCTCCCAGTGGGTCCCACACTGTGGGGAGGGGGCAGCTTGTTCTGACTCCTGAAAGCTGATGTTAGCCAGCCTGGCTGAGGCATAATGGGATTGGAGAACGGGGGGGATTTGTTAAATCAGCTTGAACTCGTGGAACTTGTGTTTATGTGCATTTGCTTCTGGTGGAAAACAGTGGTGACACTATTGGACGAAAATCTAGCTTTAAGAAATAATTTAACCTATCCACAGAGGAGCTATACAGAGAGGGGGGATAATTGTGGGAAAAGGGAGGTGGTCCTTCGATTCTGCCAGCAATACTGTGCATTTCCCTCAGCAGAACTGAGGTTTTTTTGGAGCTAGGCCTTATCTAGGAGTGGAAACATAAAGATGGACAAACATCAGGAGACTTGCAAGTGTGCTGTTTTCATTTAATCCATAATAGGCCTGGCTCACGTCTTCATTCTGGCTTAAAAGACAGATGAGGGGAAGGAGGTGTGCAAATGTCTTCATTTCCTTTTCAGCAACCTCCAAAAATTAAGCCTTGAAAGAAATACATCTTGTCTGCATGGCAGTATGAAGGAATTTTTAGAGTTTAGGATCCTCGTTGAGGTTTAGCTCCAGCATTTGCCTCTTCTTCTCTGCTGCTGCTCATAGGAGTTGCTGTTATTTTTTGGAAGTTGCCAGTATTTTGCTCCTTGTAATTCTGCTTTTTCCTGTGTGTTGTCTGTGGATGTCACCCACCTGCTGTGTCAGGGACACTCAAACCCCAACAGCTGTTAGTGTTGCTGGTTGCCTTTAGACTAACATAAAAATTCACCAGATTGAATACGGAGATGGCCTTGCAATGAAAAACATGACCAAGAAGTGGATGAGCTTGGTCTCTCACGAATTTTGTGTTAAAAAGTGGGAGTTTGACCTTTGTATAAAGGCCAGTGCTGTGTGCAGCCTGTGTTTGAGTTTCTGTGTTTCTTCCTGGCTCGCTCGTCACCAGCAGCATAATGAGTTTGTTGAGGAGCTTAAACACTCCCTGTGTGATCGCTCGTCTCTGGTCCTTCTATTTGCTCTGTCATATTCAGCACTAACAGCACCGTTTTCCACCAAATCACTGCTGCTGGAGCAACACATCCTTTCCTGATGTGAAGCTGCAGTCGCTGGCTGCGAGCAGTAATTGACTGCAGTGGGGCTTTGATGCTCATAAGTATTTAGTCCCTCACGCTGTGCTCTTTGAATCAATAACCTCCTTTGGTCTGTAACCTAATAGAATTGCTTAGTGGATAAAATTTTGCTTGTGTTTCATCCACTTAGCTTAGTTCACTCTTTTGATGGATTCGCTCCATCAGGAGAGCGAGTGAAAATGATCATGTGCTTGTCATACGCCCGTGACAATAAACATCATCATATTTCCCCCCATGTATGCAGGACAGAGATAACTCGCAGCCTTCGAAAAGAACTGGGATGGATGTGTCCTCTGCATAAAATAAGAGTTGGGTGGAAACCAGCAGCTGATGCTGGGGGAGTAGAAGCAGGGCAGAGAAGGCTGGACACAGGAAAGCTGCTGGGCAAACCTCTGCTCGTATAATCTGCGTGAGCACAGAGCCTGTGCTGCCGTCAGGACAGGACACCCTGCCACCTCTGGGCAGGAAACCAGGGGATTCTCAGCCAGCAGGTATGTTGTGGCAGAGCCCTGGAGCTCCACGTGGGATTGAAAGCACCCAGCTCGTGGAATAGAGGCAATGACCATGTGTGAGGTGCTATAGGGACAGGGGGAGGACACAGATGTGAGGATATAGGAAACTGAGCTCGGAGGAAATGAGAAAAACAGCAGGGTTTAGGCCTCGGGTCCTCGATGTAAAGGTGCCAAAGGATTCCGTTCTGCTAGTGTGGGCATTGGTTGCCTCACGACAAGTGTGGATATTTGGGCATGAAGAGGTTAAGCCGTCTGCGCTCTTTTGTTTTGCCCTGCCTCTCCCTTCAGAGGAAGATTTGTCTATAAAGTTATTTTTAGACGCCTTGTGAGCAAATTTTGTGGGAAGACAGGCAGCCAGCAGCCCCCGGCGAGCTGCTAAGCCCACCCCTCTCAGCTTACAGAACATAATTAGCAGATAATCATGCCAAAATCACAGACTCCAACGGGCTAATTTTATCGCATGTGCTGACATCGGTAAGCTTGTTGAAAGTAACTTGTGGGTTGTTGGTTCAGTGTGTTTCCTCACTTGTTTATGAGCTGGTGTTCCTGCGTTCTGCGTAAAGGCAAGATCAAACGCAGGTCTTGTCATGCAGCAGCCGCTGGTGCTTTGGTTGGGTTGGATAACACAGGATATTTCCCAGCACAAAAACTGCATTTTATTGGGACGTGGTCGCTGCTAATGGTGTTTCCAATGATGCCGCCGTGTTTCGCTGCGGGGTTGGCATGGGAGGGTGTCGGAGCTTTGATTCAGCAACACATTCAGGCACGTGCTTTGAGGCGTGCTTATTCCACTAACCTGTAATTATATATCTATAAATGTATATATAAAAAAAACCTGGAGGTGCTTGCCGGGATTGGGCTGTAATTTCCCATGATCTAAATGGAAATTAAGCATGTATTTTTAAGCTACATTTATACTTAGGAGTTTTTGCTAATTTAAGGCCTTAGCAACTCCTGCCGTTTTTTTAGCAAAGAAAAATATTAAATGTCAGATGGTTGGGCTGAGCAGCCTTCAGGACCTGCATACCTCTCTTAGTGATAGGGTAAAATAAAGATACTTCTTAATAGAAAACACAGCCGTCCTTCTGGGTGCAATAAATCTAAGGCAGAGATATAATAAAAACTATCACTACTTCCTCCTGATAATAGAAAGATTAAGTTGGTTACAGGGTCAAAAATAGGCTCAGGACAGGAATCTATGGGGCAGATGACCTGAAGAATGTGGGAAAAGAGCCTGACCTCCTGCTGTCTGATTTTTTGCCCATGGGCTTGGAAAGCCCGACTGTGAGAGAGGTACCAGCTCGCAGCTGGCAAAGGTGGGCTGGGCTGTCCCGGAGGTCAGCAGAACATTTGGGTTCCCTCGGCTCACAGAAGTGCCTTTTGTAAGGAGTGTTTCCATTCTGTGGACAGATGAAGGTTTGGGATCAATCCTGCGGTGGCCAGAGGGAAGGCTGGGGAACTTGTGAGGTCTTTTCCATTTCCAGATACGCCTCCGGTTTTGCAGCAGGATTCTCATTGAATTATCATCCTCCAAAATGCCTCTCAGTTCCTGCCTGAGTCTCCTCCCTGCAGCATTTTGGGTCTGGCCTTATAGAAGCAAATGTCAGACGTAGGAATCAGTCTCCCTCAGGTGAGCATTTAGTGTTCTGTAGGAGACAATAGACCTTTGTAACCTGTTTTCATTTTCTGAACGTTTACCGTGACAAAAAGTGTCTGTAGCTGAATTGAACATACCTTGAGTATTTGCTGCAGTATTTATCCAAGTCCACACAGCTGTGAAGTCTTGCATATAGTCTCACCTTGGAGTGCTGTTCTTTGTGTTTTTATCTTGTGCTTTCAGGCTAAATAAGAAAAGCAGTGGGGAAAGTAATAGCTCAGGTTGAAGTAATAATTTGCTGACAGGCTGGCAAATATCTATTTGTCTAGCATATAAACTTGGGTCCTTTTTTCCCTGATCATGATGGAGGCTGCTTGCATAGAGGAAATATCCCTCGTGATAGAGAGCCAAATTCTCTGGGCTCTGGGCGTATTCGAGTACTCTGTCTGCCTGTCACATGGCAAATTAAGTCAGTGGCAGAACATGGTACCACTGCCTCCAGCAGGCAAGTGCCATTCTGCAGGAAGCATAGCTCATCCCAACAGCTGCCTCGTGAGCGGCGTATGGGAGCAGCAAAGAAGTAACATCTAGCATGCAGGAGTTGTGGTGGGAGCTCCAGAAATGAGATTGCAAGTCTGGTTCCATCACAAGTCCCCACTTTCCCAACCATCCATCTAAAGTTCGCTCGGCAGGAGGCACTGACTGTTCAGTGAGTTCAAATTCAGGCAGTCTGAATGCAGGAGTCATGTCTAGCTCTCACTCCATGCTTGTTTCTGTTGTCTAAAAGTTGTTGGTGGCTCTTTAGAGAGAGAAAAAGTCCCATGAGCGAAAATATCACCATTTGCTGTGAGGCAGTTGCCAAGGAGGGTGCCTGTCCCGTTACTTTGGGGGTGATGGTATTTGATACTTGTTTGAATACGTGGATTATTTTTGCCAGTTGCTCATCAAGGAAGGAGAGAGGTGGGAGAAGGAAAACCCTCCAACACTCTTGTGGGATGAGTTTGGGTTAATTTCCAGAGCTGTTGGGGATGGAAGAGAGCAGCTAGTGATAGGCACATAGTGAACATAGGGGAACAGTTTTAAATGAAAAGAGGAGAGATTTTGATTAGATGCTAGATAGAAATCCTTCCCCTAAGAGTGGTGGGGAGGCCCTGGCACAGGGTGCCCAGAGAAGCTGTGGCTGCTCCTGGATCTCTGGAAGGCCAGGTTGGATGCGGCTTGGAGGAACCTGGGATAGTGGGAGGTGTCCCTGCCCATGGCAGGGGGTGGGATTGGGTGATCTTTAAGGTCCCTTCCAACCCAAACTGTCCTGGGGTTCTGTGTGTTCGGGTTCATTTGCACTGCAGCCACAGCAGAGATGATTGTTTCAGTTGTGCTCCAGCTCCCAGCTCTGCAGTTTCATTTCTCCATCACTCTGTGCAGGTTCAGCCCCATCCCGTGTCCGGCTCTCTGCGAGGCTCCCGGTGTGAATGCCACAGGGTCTGGGCTCCAGGACACATGCAGCTCAGGGGGTGCAAGGAAGCCTTCAAAGCCCTCCTTTGAAGCTGAACCCTTCCAGTAAAACATTTCAGTGGAGAAGAGTGAATTCTGATAAAACCACAATTCCTTAGAGATTTTCTAATCGGATCTATTTATTTCCCAGCTTTCTCAAGAATCACTAATTATTAAAAATCAATTGCATTCCCCATGTTTACTTGGCTTCCAAGTCAGGTCTGAAGACAGACAGGAAAGTTACTGCTGGTAGTTCAGATCCTGCCAAAAACCTCATGAGAATCAGCTACTGAGGTTTCTGTGTTTAAGCACTGACAGATGGAAATGGTATCTGATGCTTTAGCGTTCTTTAATTGAGCTCTCAAAGGCATGACAAGGCCCAATGGCTGGAAACTGAAGCCAGAAAAATTCAAACTGGAAATTAAGGTACAAATTTTTAACAGTGAGAGTAATTAAACTCTGGAACAGTTTATCGGGGTATGTGATGGATTCTCCATGGTTTGATCTCCTCAAATCAAGAATGCATGTCTTCCTCAGAACTGCTCCATAGCTCGAACAGAAGTTAAGGGGCTCAATGCAGATATTTTTTTAAATGCAATTGCATGATCTGGATGATGCAGGAGGTCAGGCTACCACATCTGAAGACATAAGAATCTGTGAGTCCAAACCTGAACAAGTCCCTTGATTCCAAGCCCTGCATTTAAACTCAGTGTGGGCCTAAACTCCCCCCTTCATTCTGTCTGCTTGGTGAAGTAAGAAGGATTTTCTAAGGCAGTAGTTTGAGGAGTTTATTGCAGTCTTTTCATCGATGAGGATTTTGGCCAAGATGCTGAAGAGCTTGAACCTTCCCTTCGGGCTCTACAGAATGGCTCTTTCTCATCGCAGGTCTCAGGTGGCTCTCTGTGGTTAACTAGAGCTGGCCCTGTGCTCAGAAGTGCTGCTGAGCAGTTTTGTCTTGGGGAGCCAGGTATTCACTCCCCACTTCCCCACGGTTCCAAGAACACCCTTCTCCTCTGCTTGTAATTCTGGGGATTCTGCTCATCCCCAGAGTTAAATTTATCTCGGTGCCGTGCAGCTCTTAACGTTCTCTGGAGTTAATTAGTGGCGCTGTGAAAGCTGAATCATGAAGTGCATCATTAAGAATGGCACACAGGTTAGGAAAAAGTCAGGCCAGCAGGGTTTCAGGCACCTCCTTTTTCCTGAGGCTCCACACGCTGCTTCCCCAGTCTCACTTTTATATGGCACGTTGTAACGACCGGCGTCACAGCCGCAGGGACTGGATGCAGTTGCCAACAAAAGCTGGCAAAACAGAAGGTGGAAGAGGTCTATTAATTTGCTCCAAGTACCAGTTCCTCTAGAGAGGCTTTTCTTACCAGAGAGAAACCGTTCAGCAGAGCAGGAGCAGGTCACACCTGCAGAGCAAATGGGTTTCCTCGGCCTGAAGACATCTACAGACCACAGTAATAATACGGCAGAAATATCAGAGTTTGATTTTTAAGGGACGTCTGAGAATGCAAAGGAATTGCCCTTTATTAAAAAGGCCAGACCAGAGTCCCTCTTGGTGCATATTGAGTACAGAATGCAGATCTTTCACAAGGATCCTTTGCTGGAGAGGGGAGGAGGGAGGTGGATGGAGAAGAGGAGGAGACAACGAGGGAATTTAACCCTTAAGGACCTTCCTCGACGACCTTGCTTTGCAAAGAAATCTTTGCCATGGAAGCATCTTCTCCCCCATGAGTGAGGGTTTTCTGTGTGCGCAGAGAGCAGCTGGTGTTTGCGGGAGACCTGGTTGCGTCCATCCCGTTCCACTGTGTTAAAGCAGATCATCCTGCGTATCCTGGGTTGGAGGGACACAGGGAAGGCTTTGCTCTCTCTAGGCTCAGCCTGAGCAGCCCTAATGGCTGTTTGGTTGTGTATCATCTGTTTAGCGAAGCGTTCAGAAGCACCCTTGGATTTGGGGGAGCATCTGACAGAGGACTGACAGAACATTTGGGTCTTCATGAGGATCATAGAGT
The DNA here is from genome assembly GCA_013398855.1 of Mohoua ochrocephala. Lineage (NCBI taxonomy): Eukaryota > Metazoa > Chordata > Aves > Passeriformes > Acanthizidae > Mohoua > Mohoua ochrocephala. The sequence continues at coordinate 395,282 of VZTA01009262.1, read as the reverse complement.
TGTTCAGGTTGAAAAAGGCCCCTAAGGTCCATTTAGTCCAACTGTGGGTCAATGGGTCCTTGGGTTATTTTTTCGTTGGATGGTACCATTGTAGAACAAGAAATTAGGGGTTGGTTAAACCAATGTCTTCTGTGCCACGAGCAAGGCAGAAGGGGCTGCAGAGCAGCAGTTGTGGGACAACCTGCCCCAGGCAGCTCTCTCCTGACCTCCCTGGCTGGGAACTGGCTCAGACCCCACGTGTGATGCTGGGAGACACTCAGCCAGTGCAGACATGAAGTTACACGTTTTGGTTTGGATCTTTGGACATTGTGAATGCCTCCAGGACTGTTTATGGATTCCTGGCATTCGTAACTGCATTTATTCACAAGGAGCTTTGCTGCTTCTCTGCAACCCAACATAGTTTATATCAAGATCTCATAGTCATCATGTTCTTCAGTATTTTTGTAGGGGAAACCTGGCAGATGTGGGGGGTGGGGAGGATTTGGAGCATTCACGTGCTGCCTGGAATGACTGTTTTGGGAATGGCTCTGCCTGCTGTGTATGCTGTTGTTCTGAAGCCTCGGATTTTCTCCACAGCCCTCGTTCTTGGTCCTTTCTTTTATTGGAGATCTGCTGGATGGACCAACAGCACAGCACAACGATGATGTAACGAGTCGTGTGTCATTATCCAGGACTCGTGCAGCCGCGGGTCCAAGGTTAGCTGGAGAGAGCTGAAGGCAGCAGTGGTGGTTTTTAATTCTAGAAGATTCCTTGCAGTCTTTGGCTGGGCAAAATCCTATCCCGGTGTCCTGCCGCGAATGATGCAGAGGCACCCAGTGTGTGCCACAGCCACCACAAGTGGAACCCATCTGGAAGAGCATCCTGTTGGCTCATTTCTTGATCCTGCCTCTGCCTACACTTCTGTCCCTGCCAGGCTGTCACCTCCTCTGTGCCTCTACATCCCAGGAGAGCGGCCAGCTGAGGCAGCACATTGCCTTAACCTCACGTGGGACCACTTGCCACCCCTCGGCGTGTTTGGGTAATGTCTGTGTCACGGACGGGGCGACTCCAGCAGGTGAGAGTCACCTGGGGCTGCCTCATCTGGCAGCAGCACAAGGCAGAGTGTCAGCACCAGGTTCTACTTGTGTTGTCTGTTGCAGCACCTTGGCTTCTTTTACTGATCTGAATCTGTGACCTCCCGCACACAGAAGACAAAACCTTCATTTCCTCTTTCGGCCCCCGTATCTCTATTTTCCTTCAAGCCAGGCATGACATCCCTTATCAGTTTTGCGAAATTTCTTACTGCTGGCTTATATTCATTGCCATTACTGTTTCTTGTTTTCTATGGAGAAGAATTTCCTATTTATTTTCTACTTTCTGATTTGGCTTTTGCTTGTCCTCCAAGCCAGAGCAGCTTTTTGCCAGCTCAGCCTTCTTTCTTTTCCATGGGATTGTGGTTCCTCTGTGTAGGGAGGAAAATGATCTTGAACAGTTCCCAATTATCAGTCACAGATTCCTGCCCAAATTCTTTCTTTCAATTGTTTTACTTTGTAATTATTTTCAGCTTTGTTAAGCTGGCATTGGAAATCATCAAGTAGATACATTACTCATTTGGACTTTATTCTATTTGCACATAACAAATGTAATCAAATCAGTCTCTTGTACCTAAGCTGCTGCTATATTTTTACATTCTGTCATCAGTTCCCCTTGATCTGCAGAAATGAGGTCTAATATAGAATTTCTTCTATGTTAGATGCAATTGTTTTTGTGTCTGGATATTTTCAAGTATAATTTTAGGAATTCTGAGCACATTTTTAGTTATTGCAGCACAAGGCTCCAACATATGGCTTTCAAAATGAAATCCCCATAGAAATGCAGCTCTCTTTCTTGAGTGAAATAACTGTGTTTACAATAGCTCGGTGCTACATGAAAATGATAGTGCTGTTGGTAATATCGAACAGAATTTTGAAGAGTTCAATAAATATTTCTGTTCCTTACGAGGGAAAAAGGGAGATTGTGTGATCATGTCCTTTAACAATAAAACACCTTTTATACTGAATGAGGATTGTATAGCGGCTCTTAATTAGAGATAATAAATACCAGCAAGTTACATCGGTGTGGAAGAATTTTACTGCGTGCCATTATTTTTTAAGGGATAAACAAGGTGGCTCACAGAACTACGGATTTTTCTGCCTGACATTAATCCTAGACAAAATAATGGAATTGCTGATAGGGCATGTAATTAGTAAAGAATTAAAGGGATTAATGCAAGTAGTGTCAATCAACATGGGCTTATAGAATATAGTTCGTGTCTAATTAGATTTTTTTTTCCCGCTAAGATTACAAATTGTGTTGATAAATGTAATAGTACTGATATGATAAACTTCTGGGAAGGCCTGAGGACCCTGATCTGATCTTAGGGCTGACCCTGCAGGTTGGACTAGGTGACCTCCTGAGGCCTTTTCCAGCCTGGAATACCCAGTGGTCCTGTGCAAGTATTGCCTTTGGCTACAGATGACTTCTTATACAGGACTGGGATGATAGAAAACCAATTAGGCACCAGTGAAATAGATAAGAAACTGCTGTACTCTCCAGTTTCAAATGGAAACTCATCAGTGAATGGACATGCTTCTAATGGAGTCCTGGGGGTTATCACGGATCTCCCTCTGAGGTGAGGTCAAAATCTGAGGAAGAGATCACTGAAATAAAAGACAGATCACCGGTGCAGGATGATTCGGGTCCCATTAGTAACCTAAATGAAAACAAGCAACACGTTTTAACAGGACCCACGTAGAGCTGAGCCATGTCCTGGGAACGGTTGACACTGAAAAAGCCATGTGGAGCTGTGGGACCATCAGCAAGCACAGACCCCTGTGAGGGCGTGTGACAGGGAAGGGAAATGTCCTCTCTGGGGGTATAAAAACAAGAAGATTTGAGACAAGGAGGAAGGGGCTCCTCCTGCGGTTTCCAGTTGTGACTTTGGTAGTTCAAGGAAGATGTTGTCATCAACAGCTGGAGAGAATTGAGAAAAAGGACTCGTTAAATGATTGGAAAGCACATCCACCCGCTGGAGGCTGGAGGAGACACTTTGCATCATCCGACAGAGAGGAAGGTGATGGTGAGTTTTGATCACTCTGATAGGCAGAAACATAAATGCAGTGAAAAAGCTGAGTTCAGCCCAGCAAACAAAGGCAATAAAACCCAGCAGAGAGATACCAAAGGTAGAGGAACTCAGACTAGACCTAAACCAGGCTCAGCAGTGAGAGCAATTAACCACTCGCAACGGCACACTGAGAAACACGAAGCTCTCTGTTTCACTGGAAATTTTCACATGGTTTTTCTCTTCCTGGTATTTCTGCTCTAGTTTTAGAAGGAATCAGTTCTGGGAAGTCTTATGACCTGTGTTATCCAAGGGGTCAGAAGTCAAAATCACAGTGGTCTCATGCGGTTTTGTCATCGATTACTCCAAGGGCCTCTGACACGATGTGTGCTCCCAGCTCAGCTGCCTGTGCCTAACGCAAGAGGAGGGTTCACAAAAACAGGCTGATCCAGAAGTGAATCAGGAGTTTTATTTGTCTCTTACCAGCTTAGAGGAGGATTTTAGGAAAAAAAACAACGAACCCAGGACCGAATTTTCTGAAAACCTTGCTCCCGACTAAAGCATTGCAGATACAGATTAATTCACTCAGCTCCTTATTGATTCCTCCCCCTCTTTGGAGATGAGAGGCACATCCACGCAGACAAGACAGGCTCCTCTAACAGCTGTGTCCCCCAGGATGAGAACACTGTTTAGAGGATATCCCTGCACTGTTTGTGCAGCCGCTGAACTCAGTTCAGAAACACACAGAGGCAAATCAGCACAAATCCCCCCAGTGCGGACATTTAAAAATCACGTTCATGTCTTAAATGACTTCAGGTTTTATCCTGCCCATCACTCCCAGGTGCTGGGGGTAGCTGGAGCTCCCACAGCACATCCCACCCAGCAGGTAACGTCACTCTGTGCAGCACGGTTCTGTCCCCTGTCACCCACTCCCTCACCAGCAGGTACTGATGCTTTCAACTAAGGAGATATCCAAGACTAAATATAACGTTGAGAAGGTGAAGGGAGGAGAGATGAATGCGCCCTGAGACTTGTGCCCGCAGCCCACTGGTCCTCTAATGGACTTTACGTCCCATGTGGGTGTTAATTCATGTTCTGATTCAGCTCTGAAAGTGCCCAAATGGTTTTAAACTGCTGAATATTTTCAAGAATTCACCTAGACCCTTGGAAACAGTAGGGAAAAAGAATAGCAGCATGTGAATGAATGTGATTAACGGGTCATGGTTACTCCCAGATCCTCCTCTTTAATACAATTAATTCATTACAACATATCCATGTCACAGAACTTCTGTAAACAAGTGCTGATGTCTGGCTGCTCGGACTCTTTAAAGTCCAGATCTTGGAGAGGAAAAGAAATTTGGAATGGAGAAAAATAGCAATTAGAGTTAAATGGTAAAATGGAGAGTTAATGTGTAGTGAGTAAAACTCCTTTTAGCGGAAAATGTTTTTTGTGTTAACTTTTGTAAGAAAACAGTTTTCCATACTTGTCAGGCTTGACAGTTAAAGTTAATGGTGTTAAAAAACAGAGTACTGAAAAATGTTCCCTTTGGTGTGAAAGATTTATTCAATGAGAGTTTGCTTGAAAAGTTATGTTGGCTAAGGGTGCTGGCTTTTGCCTACCGCCTGGAACAAAGATCCTCGCTGTGTTACCAGGATGGGGACAGCCCCAAATTTATGATTTCCCAATTAAGGTGACATCACCTATTTTGTTGTATTGTTGACCCCTTTTTGAATAGAATGCCACCCTTCAAATGTATTTTTTTTTTTCCCTTCTGGAAAAACACATCGAGCAAATGCTGATCTCACTCTGCCTGGATTAAAGCTTGGGACATGCTGGGATGCTCAGAGACTGAATTTGTGAGTTAATCTGCACTGAAAGCAGACTGAAAAGTGAGTTGAACTCTTTCTACCCATTACACGCAAATATATTTAGCAAGGTAGTTAGAGCCTGAAATTTCTCATGTCATATCTGTGTGGCCAAAAAAGGCTGCCCAGTAGCAGAGCTGTCTCTCCTTTGGCTGTGGTGGAGGTAGAGGTTTGAAAAGGAGTTGAGTGACAGCAGAAGCATGGCTGGATGCTCTGGGGGTCTTCACTCAGCCATTTCTGGCTGCCTGGTGACATACTGGGGAGGGAAGGGTTTTTCACAACTGCCCCTCGAACCTACAGACACGAAGCTGCTGGACCTGACAATCTGCTTGTTCCTTACTCACCCCAGTACTTTTTTTAAAAAAAAGATGATTCTGATCCCTGTGGGTGGAAGTTGAGGGCAGTTTCCCTTTCAAAATCAGAGGGTTTTGTCTCTTGAAGCATCCTCTGGATTTTCATTGGCTTGTGGCACTGATGAATTAGGTCTGTCACTTCACTCTGGTTTCCCTGGACTGGGCTGTGGGGACTACATGTGGGTTTTGTTCTGACTGTGGCCCATGTTCTTCTAAAGCAAAGGCTCATGAATGGGCTTTTGAAATCTGTCTGCTCCTTGTCCCCTTTTCCAGCCCCCTAATTTAGTGCTACTTTTTATAATTTGGACCTCTCAAAATACCTGAATTCTACCTCCTTAAGAACCCTGTAAGTATGGAGTCAGCATAGGCTGGCAGAGGTCCACTGGCCCCCAAGAAAAGCCGGTTGGCACCATTTGGGAATCTATTCTGGTGTTTAGAATAAATTCATCAAGACAGTCCAGAGAGGCAGAGATTAAACTTAATAGTGTTAAAGCTCTGGTTTGGAGCCCATCCATGTCAGAAATGATATTTTCCCGACTTCATATTGAGCAAGGCTGCGTTGCATGGCTTTTTCAGAAGAAAGCCATAAACATCTTGAGGCTTCCATGCTCCCTGGGCACATGGAGTTGCAGGCTCTGTGTTTAATGCACAGTTTTGGAGCTGCTGCTCTTTCCAGCCCTCCCATTTGCTTTATCCTGTTTGGATCCTGGAGAATCTGCTTGCAAAGAGAAAACGGATCATGGAGCCCTCGCTGTAAACATCTGAGAATGTGATGTGTGCTTGGTTTAAAGGTTTCCCAGTGATGTTTTTAATCCTTCAGTAAATGAAACCCTGAATCTTCCCCCCAGACCCCAGTGATACGGGGGACCGAGGGACAGCAGTACCTTGAAGCTTTTGGACGCGTGGGGTTTCAGCTTCTGTAGTGAGAGGTTTGTAAGGCAGAGTTGGGGCCTCTCACCCTCCTCCAGCTACACCTCACTGGAGGCACTGCAATGATCCCAACTGGGATTCTGGGATCAGCACCAGTGCAGCAGCAGATTAGACCTAGGGAAGAATGTTGGTTATGTCCACCTTCACATCTGTCCAAGAAAGGCTTTGTTAATGTCACAGCTGAGTCAGATTCCTCTGACTTGGTAGATGAATGTGTTTATCCTGGAGAAAATTCCACATTCCTCACTTTGTGAGTTCTGAGAACCCACATTTACCAGTGCAAGGGGCTGGGGAGAGCAAGGAGGTGGCAAGATCCACATGGATAAAGTCATTAAACTACTACTTTGACATATATTTCTTGAAGAGCGTTGGAAGATTTTCAGATTGACAAAGATTTGAGCAAAAATGTTCACCATGTGGTTCCCAGAATGGTTCCTAAATCCTGCTTTAGGTCCTGTCATAAAGGAAGACTGATTTCTGCTGGCAGAAGAGCTGCATCTTTGAATTGTGAGTGCTGCTGGTGCAGAGAGCCTGAATGATCAGAGATGGAGTCAGAGCCCAGCTCTGTGCCCTTACAATCAGAATCCAGGCACCAGCTGAATGTTTTCTGCAAACTACGTTGCTCGTGGATGTTTCCACTGGTCTGAAAGCTTTCTGTGAAGATCCATTTCAAGTTACCCTCCTACCTATCCTCTGAGCCAGCAGCCCTTGGGACAAATAAAACCGACCCCAAAATGAACTGACTTCCTTGTCCATACAGAGTTTCCTGTTTAGCTCAATTTATGAGTACGGGTTTGGACTGATCACTGCTGCGCCTGAGCGGGTTCAGAGCCATCTGCCTCGTGTTGGGACTCCACGTGCTGCCTCTTCAGCCAGGCTTCAGATGGTCGTTCTGGCAGGAGAAGGCCAGGTTCTCAGTCACATGGTGGTAATAAATGGATTTCTAAATGGAGGAAATGATATTGTTATCTATTTGGAAGCATCATTGCAGCACTCTGTATGGAAAGGAAAAATGTGGCCAACGTGTTTAGCCTTATTATTATTATAACCCATCATCTTCTCTTGAAAGTAGAGGTGGCCTTCAAAAGAGTCCAAACTGCAAGGAATTCAGCTTTTTTCCCCACAGAAATATGTTTGCTTTTAATGACATTTTCATCTATAAAAGCTAAAAAAAAACATGCCTTATTAAATTCAAAGCACTGTGGGACAGAGTTTGCTCTTTCTTGGCTGAGAAGGTAAAATTTTCCTCCGAGAGGATCACGTTTTCTGTTGGGTTTGGTGTTTTGTCTGCCTGCCAGCTGCGATTTCGTGTGGCTGTGGAAAATGGAGGGGACCCGTGAAGCATCATTCACAAACCTGGGACTCTGAGGAGCTGATGTCTCCTTCCTACGTGGAGAGAAGTTGTTGCTGTCTCCTTCTTTAGTCAGGAGGAGAGCGAATGATGCCAACACAGCTGATACGAGTGTTCAAGCCAATCACACTGGTCTGTACCTGGCCTTTTCAAACCTTTGGTTGCATCAGAAGATGTTTCTAGTTGCAGTCCAGCATTGTCTAGCAAAATATACACCGGGAAACCACCCAGTCACCGTTTTGGGAAGGGAGGGAATGGCTGAAACTACAACAATTTCAAGCATACGTGGCACTTCAATGCCCAGTGCTGCCACTTGGTCCTCAGTGCAGGCAAGAAGTGTCATTTCCTCTGTGCATGATCTCGTCTAGATTGTTCCTAGAATTACACCTGAAGAGGGAAAGAAACAGAGTGCAGCCCAGCAAGTTACAGCTTAGTAAACGGCACTGCTTGATAAATGGTGTCAGGGCGCAAGGAAGGAAGTGAGGATGAAGGTGCAAGGAAGTGAGGACGAAGGTGCAAGGAAGTGAGGACGAAGGTGCAAGGAAGTCAGGATGGGAGGCCGAGGCTGGGCTGGATGCAGCCCAGGAGTGGTGTGGAAGAACAGGATGCTGGAGCACTGGGTGGGAGGCTGAGCAGAAAACTGGAGAGGTGAAGAAAAGATGAGTAATGGAGCCCTGCCGTGGGCAGGGACACCTTCCACCAGACCAGGTTGCTCAGGGCCCCATCCACCTCGGCTTTGACTGCTCCATAAGGCTCCATAATTCACTGGATGCTCCAGAGGTGTTTTGGGGTGGCTGCAGCCAAGCCAGTGCGTGTCACCCTTGGGATCCCAGCTTGGATGGGGCAGTGCAGCTCTGGTGTGGGAGCTGAGGAGCTTTGTGCTGAGGTGTGACGGTAACACTGCACAGGTTAGTGGGCCTGTAGTAGCCCTCACACACATCTTCCAGACGACCTTCAGTTTAAATCTTCACCTTAGTTTCTACTCAAACCTTTGCCACATACACCTGGGCTCAGATTGAACCAGATCAGATTTTTCTCTCACTTACTGAGATGCATTTGAGTAGTTTCCAGTTTCTCATCTCTGACTGATTGTTTTAAGACAGTCACAGATGTAGTTCAGGGCAGGTTACCTGTCTTCTGGAGAGGAGTAAAAGGAACTGGGATAGTATACATGAGGAAAATCTCAACCCTTCTCTTTCTATTGCAACAACTGGATGTGGTTTTAGAATGTTAAGGTGTATATTAAGTAATTTAAAGTAAAAAAAAAATCATAGTGGGTGATTTTGCTATTGATGAACTCCCTATTTTGCTTTTGATGAACTACCCTAAAAGGGTATTTTCTCCCTTCCCCATGTGAGTTCCTGCCCCGATGAGGAGAGTCTTTCTTAGCTCTGCTCCACAGCACTGAGTTTTTTACATGCTGGTTTAGGCTGCATGTGGTGATTAGACAGAGAAAAATATAAAAATCAGCAGCAAGAGTAATTTGTGAGGGGTACCCACCACATAACAGTCAGTTGGTCATGGTGCTGCAGGACATCTTTGCCTCCATAATTAGGCACTCATTTCCCAGGAGACCTTGTGCCCCTCTCAGGAGTTTCTGAAAGATTGTGCAGGGGGCTGAAATGTTTTTGCAGCTGATCCATGTGAAATACCATCAGGTTAAAGGAAAAGAAAAGCCACGTTTGTTGGATTATGGTTTCCAAATCCTTCAACTTCTGGAGAGGGCAGGAAGGGGATTGGAGAGGGAATCACGACTGGAGTAATTAATCTCGCTGTAGCTTGGACAGCCCTCGTCACAGGCTGACAGTGATTTATGAACAAGGCTTTCATATTTTTCTACTCTGTCTTGTGCAGGAGCAAAGTTAGATCTGCCCCAGTGCAAGCTGGCATGGTTCCATGGGAGCTGAATGCCTTACCAGCCTTTCTGGGCACAGTTTGTGCCCTCCCATCATCGTTGGGAGGCGTGGGTACTGTTGCTGGCCCCCTGTCCTGCCTGTAATGGGGATGTTTAATTCGAGATGTGCAGCAAGATCTAGAGCTGTTCTCACCATTGACTGCCCATGAACAAGTGACTGTGCTGAAATGGGTGAGGCTCCTCTGGGGATTAAAACAGGTGAAGCTGTACAAAGCCACGGCTATTCCTGTCCCTCATTCCCCGAGCAGAGCCCGACCCCCACCTGGCTCCACCCTCCTGTCAGGGAGTTGTAGACAGTGAGGATGCTCCCCCTGAACCTCCTTTTCTCCAGGCTGAGCCCCCCCAGCTCCCTCAGCTGCTCCTCAGCCCACTCTGCCTGGCACGGGATGATTTCTGCAGCCTTTTGCCAGATGGAAAGAGCTGAGGAAGGAAACCCCCCCCCCCGCTTCCTCCCACCTGCACAGGCACTTTTGCCACAGTTGAGCTCTGTAAATCAAAATATTTGCTGTGCACCTGACCCATAATTCTTGTTATCTTCAGCCAACATGCTGCTGGTGAGCCAACATGCTGCTGGTGAGCCAACCACGAGGTTGTAGGAGCTTGGAGGTGGTGTTGGTGCTGATCAGTGGCATCCTTGATGGCCTTACAGGTTTTTTCTAACCTGAGTGATGGTTCCAATGGGAGGAGCTGCCAAAACTCCCAGAAACCCCACGTGGACGTTGGGCATCTGACTTCCTGGTGCCAGGAAAGGGCTTGATTAGGTAGTTCAGGCCTCCTTTACATGTCATTTGCAAGCATACAGTAATTTGAGAGGATTTTTTTTTAAGTGAAAAGACTCAACTCTCCTTTTGCACCCCATTCAGAGAGAATTTTGCTCATTTGTTTGGTTTGGACAGGAACATGTTTGTCATGCTGAGGTTAAAGACTAGATGTGAGACTGAGGAATAGAGCTGGGTATCGTTCTTCATCCACTTCTAAATTCAGGTGCTTTAGAGCTTTTACCAGTTCAGACCATCACAGCAGCTGGTGGGACAGTGTTTGGTCTAATTTCACCTTTCTCAGCCATTTTGAAATTTGAGATTGGTGGAGCTTTCTGCTGAAATGCAAACAGCATCTTTGCCTCTAATCTCATTCGTTTCCTGGAGCTGCCCTTGTCTCCGTCTTTCACCCAAATCCAGACAGAGGCTTCCACAGGCTCTTAAGCAGCCTTAGAACATTTCCCCAGATGATTTCCATTTCCTTTTGCCCCTGCCCTTCTCCAACCCAACCAGGAGCTGGGGTTTCCAAATACCTTGAAGAAAGGCTATTCTTGTGGTTTTGCTGCAAGCTTCAGGGAAAGCCATATGGAATATTCGTTGAGATTTTCCCCAGATTTGGGGAATTTTCAGTCTTGTTTTCCAGACCTTGCAGCTTTAGACAACTTATCAAAATGTAGATGCTGAACTGAATTAGTGAACTACTTGAAGGTTTCCTGTCACCAATGATGTATTTGGGGGTCAAACTTGGAGCTAGTGGGGGTGTTTGTGGGTCAAAACCACTTGTGTCAGCTCCGGTGCAGGGCAGTGTCTGGTGAAGCCAAAGGACAGATGTCATTCAGAGGAGAAAAGTCAGTCCTGGACATGCTCAAATGTCCTTACCCCAGCTAAGCCTGCTCTAACTTCCCTGCCAAAACTTTGCTTTCATTAAAAAAAAAAAAANAAATTTTTTTTTATTAAAAAAAAAAAAAAAAAAAAAAAGAAAGAAAGGAAAAAAAGAAGTATTTTAATTAAATACAAATTTCTGTGGGATCTATCTGCTGCTTTCAAAAAGCATCCACACTTTAGCGGTAACTCAAAGCCAGAACATCATGGCTCAACAGAACTATTTACATTTGAAAGCTTTTCAGTTGAAAATGTGTATGTTTTGGAATTGAAAATCTGTTTTATGGCTTTCATTTTTATGGGAACACTGGAAAAATTTCTGCTTCGGGGAAGGACTATTCTGACTCTAGTAAGATTTTTATTCTCAGAACCAAGCACTGTTTTCTCAAAGAGACATTTTTACATGTAGTTTCTCATATATTTTTCTTCCCTCTTGCCCCTCAGATCATTTCCCTTGACTTGCTTAACCCTCCTTGAAAACCAGTATGAGAAATGGGGTTTTGTGTTGCTGGCTCTGTTGCCTGGCTCACTGTTTTGGGCAGTTAAACAAACATCCTGGGGAGCTCTCTGGCCTGGCTGCAGCCACAAAAATGCAGGTTTCGCAGTGGAAGCAAGCTGAAAGGTTATTTTCAGGCCTGAGATATATACCAGCGCTTTATCCACCTGATCCCAGCCTCTGCTGAGTGATCCTGCTAGGGGCAGGCCAAGCCCTGATGATTTTAATATAAATGGGTATGACAAGATGAGAGGCCAAATGCTGAGTGGATTTAATCATCTGACAAGTGCAATGATTAATCTTAAATATTCTGTAGTCAGCCCCAGAGTGGAATTTCTGCTCAGAAATAAGGCCATCAGCCACGGACATTTATTTGCTGGCAGCCGCGGCCACGCTGCGCGCAGCGACTGAGGAAGTTCTGGTTATGTGTAAAGCTGTTAGCAGTGACAGACGATGAGTTGTTAAATAACTGCATAACTCATCAGGCACGGGAAGGTGCTGCAGGGGGGCTCTCCCTTCTCTGGAGAGACGCCGTGGGCTGGGGACGTGTGGGCTCTCCACAAACTGTGTGATTTTGTGTTGCCAAGCGCTGCCGCCTTTGCTTTCCGCAGGCTGGGGCTCTTTCCCTGCAGCACTCAGCTCCTTTCCCTTTAGGGTGCTGCTTACGGGGTCATTTTTTTTTTTTGGCAGAGAGCCACACTGGCTCCTCGTGCACTGAAGGGGAGATGGCAGAACCAGACTGTGGGACTGGTGAGGGACATTTTCATTCTGGTGTTGGCCTCTTGTATTTCTCACGTGTGGGTTTAGTTTCCAGCCCACATCTGGGTGAGAGCAGGCAGTGAAACTAAATTTCCAGTGACTTCAGTAGCCCCACAAAATCTCATCTCCCGGTCTGACCTGGGCAAAGCTGGAACGTGTCCAAAGAACAGCGACAAAGCTGGGGAAGGGTCTGGAGCACGAGTCTGAGGAGGAGCAGCTGAGGGAGCTGGGGGGGCTCAGCCTGGAGAAAGGAGGCTCAGAGGGCACGTTCTGGCTCTCCACAACTGCCTGAAGAGAAGGTGGAGCCGGGTGGGGGTCGGGCTCTGCTCCCAGGGAACGAGGGACAGAACAAGAAGAAAAAGCCTAAAGTTGCACCAAGAGGGGTTTAGATTTTACACTAAGGAAAATTTCTTCGTTGAAAGGGTGGTCAAGCAGTGGTGCTGGGCAGAGAGTCCTTGCAGAGCCATCCTTTGAGTGCTCACAAACACCTATCAAGCAATGCTGTGGCTCAGTGTTCAGCAGACAATGTGGAGAAAGCTTGACAAATTAGATTTGTTAGAGCAGACACTGCAGAAAGTCGGGGCCATGAAAAATATAAGCCTGATATCGATTATTTATGGTGTGCTGGGATTTCCTGGCGGCGTATTTCAAGAGTCCTGTGTGACCTGGCTTGGGTAAAGATCCTCCTGAAGCAATGTTGATGAGCTCCTCTGAAACCTGAGAAGGAGAGAAAAATATGTAGTCACTGCTGCTGCCTCTGACGTTGGGCTTGCATCCACTTGATTCGGGATGGCATTCCAGTGCGGAGCAGGTGAAAGACAGGCTACCAGTGCAAGTGCCCCCAGGGCTTGCAGTGGGGCAGCAGGGTGAAAATGGGTTTATTGAAAAGATAAAACAGGTTGTACAAATCGTCCATGCTCCCAAATCTGTGCTGCCCGTATTGACTGTGGAAACCTGGCTGCAGCCATTCTGCATCGATTCGATCAAATGATGCCTCTTGTTCATGATTGGACTTGAGCCCCACCACTTTTAAGGGAAAAAAGTGGTGTGATGCCCTGGATTCTTTCTGCTCGATAGTGTCAGGCAGCCTTTCCACCATCTCTCTGAGAAGCAGCACTTGCTGCTTCCACATGACAGGAGAAAAATGTTTTAAAGAGCAGTATTAATAATAATAGCAACATTAAAGTTTGGGGAAGGATTACAAAGGTAATTCTGAGATCCTTCTCAGTAATGCAGGCTATTAACAAAAGATAATCACCTTTAAGTTAGTCACCTTTAGCCCTGGAGTAAAATGGAGGCACAATTACTCAATGCAGTGCAGAAGTAATTTAAACAGAGATGGATGAACAGTCAGCTCGCTCTGTTCTTGCTTGGGAAACCAGCCAGGGCCATGTTCAAAAGGGAGGAAAACTCAGGGAAAAAAATGGCAGCAATAAGTAAGTTGTTCCCAGTGTCCTTCTCTCCATTCTTCCATCGAATCTGAAGTCGTTCACTCTTTGGAGCATGAAAAGTGAAAGGGGGAAAAATAGGAGAATCACGTTGAAAAGCCTTTCTTCATGGTCCTTGTATGAGTAGCATTCGGAGGCTCTTTTACTGCGGGCTGCCACGAAACATCTAGGCCCATTCTCTGTGTCAGAGTGCGGGGTTTTTGTCATCAGAAACCACTGGCCATGTGGCTTCATCATTTCTGCCATGCTGGGTCTGGGGCTGAGGGGCAGCCTGAAGAACGAGATGGGACGAGCTTTGTACGGAAAGGGTACCATGTCTGCTGAAAGAGGGCTCAGGAGCCCAGGGAATTGTCGTCAGCAGGGCCAAAAAGACGTGGCCACCCTTTCTGTGCTGGAAACAGGAGTCTCTTTCTTCAAAACAACTCCTGTGGGATCCCTTGCCTTGTGTCCATACCCTGCCTTCTTCCCAGAAACTGGCCTGAGGCTGCTGGAGTGCAAGGGCTTGCTAGTTTTTGTCAGGTTGCTTCTGAGTGCTCCCTTGCTGGCTTTGTTGTTTGAAAGGGTTATGGGAGTTTTGTGCTGGGCAGAAGGAATGTATGGACTCTGGAAGCAGTTATGAGATTGCACAAGTCACTCTGAAAGGCCTTTCAAGCTGCAAAGACGAGCAGTTGGGGCCCTTGGAAATGCCCAAGGCAGGGCTGTAGCCACATGCAAGCCCCCTGGACAAGCTGGCACTGACTCGCCGTCTGAACTTGCATTCAAGCAAATAAAATTCCCACTTTTAACATTCCCACTGATTTTCTTTCCCACAGAAAGAAGCACTGGAGCTGGCCATCCAAAGCCATCCGTTGTCTCTGCGTTGCCTCCATGAGCAGCAGCAGGGTGACGGGCAGGCACAAGATGAACAGAGACTGGCAAGCCTTGTGGCAACGTGGCTCAGCCTGACCCTTACTCTGGAGCAGCTGAAGAAGTCCGGGAGAGATGAGCAGGTCTGAGAAACTGCAAACAGAATAAACTCCTCGGAAACAAAACCACAGCGAGAGGCACTGTGAGTGGCCACCAACCCACCAACCAAAGGGAGAAGTCCAGTCCAGCCCAGTGTGGAGTGGGATAAATTCTGTGTTTCTGGTTTATGTCCTGCCTGTGCAAGCGAGGGGCCTGGCATGCTCATTCCTGCTCCGTTCCCCAGTGGCTCTGTCTGGACTGCTGCCTGCTTTGGCTTTAGAAGCATCGTGGTAGGGGCTCAGTACATGATTATTCTCAGAGATATTTCTGCAGCGTTAGCTCCGATTACTTCTTTTCCGTTGCACAGCTCACATGCAAAAACTCCTGAGCTGGTGGCCTGCCTGGTCTAGACACCCCAAAATCCTGGTTTTAGTGTGGCTACTGGGTGCAAATGTCCATGCCCTGGAGTAGGGGCTTGTACGAGAGCAGTGCTGCCAAGGGAGTCCTTTGGAGGAGTTTGAGGGACGTGGGAGAGCCTTTGAATGTCCACCAAGGATTTCCTTGTGCTGTAGTCACTGAGCATGGCCAGGCGACTGCCAGGATCAGGGTGGAGCGAGAAGAGAGCTCACCCTGCACTGGCAAGTGGAGGGTGAGGGGAGACAGGGAATTGGTGTCTGCTTTTGCAGCTGGAGATGTTTGATGACAAAGCGATCAGTTTGGGGTTTCTCTGGATGTTTGGGTGACACGTAGCATTATGGGAGGCTAGCAAGGGGCAGTGATATGAGGAGGGAGAGGTATGGGGTCTGTCCCTGCTCAGTGGATCAGAGGAGGGCTGCACTGTGTCTGGAAATTCCCTGTATGCCCATCACCACCTTCACTGTCAGCGAGTCTGAATCCCGGGCCTCCAACGAGGGTGGTGAACATTTAGGACCCAACCCAGGAGGACCAAAAGCACAGTAGAAACCTTTCCACCCCATTGCAGGTTTAGATATTTCAACCCAGGATTTATCGCCAGGGTTTTGGGGGCAGTACCTGCTCGGGACTCTTCATCCCATAAAACCTTGCTCATTGTCCGCCCCATATTCAGGCTCATGTTCGAGACCCTGGTGGAGAATATCTCAAGAAGGCAGAGAAATCAGCTGTGTAAAAACTGGACTAAATAGATAGTGCATTTAACTGCTGTTAACCCTTGGTGTGCTGTACAGGGGGCAAGCTCTGAGCTCATCGTTCCATGTGCTGCGGGGTTTTCTGAATGCCCTTGGCCTCCAGAGCTGGGGAGGTGGGTGCTGCTGACTGTGCTGACTGTGCTGAGCTCCTGGAGATGTGTTTTGCTGCCTTCTTGCTGTATCACCATGTTGTAGTAGTCTCGTGTAGTAGGAGGCACTGAGTTTTTATTGGGCATTGTGTGGGAGACACTTCTTCCTGGAGGATGTTCAAGCTGGATCAAACCCCAGCAACTCTCCCTGTTGTGTGAAAATGAGGAGCACAGAGGTCCGGGCAGTGTCTTGTGGCTCTTAGAGCTGTTTATGTACCACATTCCTGTTGAGAGCAGTGTGGTTTTGGGGAAAGAAGAAAGTGGAAGCAGCTGAAAATCAAATCTTTCATGTGTTTTGGTCACCTGAAACCCAAAGCAATTTGTGAGTTCACTTTCAATGTCTTTCTATTAAAGCAGACCCTTCTTTCCATAGAAATTGCTCTCGGGTTCTTGATCAGCTTGAATAAGCACAATGCCTTCCCTTGTCAGAGAGGCCCACTTCAGCCGTAAATCTGATGTTGAGAAATTGGATTTCTCTGCTGCTCCCGAGCTGTCATCAGAAGAGTAAGACAACAGCAACTCGTGGGGAGCGCGGAGTGGGGCACCGCTGGCGTGAGTCTGCCTGAGCAGGCGCCAGGCACGGCTTCCTTGGCTCTCCAGAAAGGGAGGTTTGCCCTTCAAATTCTTACATGATTTGTGGTGAATGAGCTGAAAGAGCTGTGGACAGAACCTGGGGACTAGGAGCCGTTTAACTCCTGCTGCATTCAGCTAAGCCAAATATGATAATCCCCCAGCTCGTGTTACCCATGCTTTAGGGGTGAAAATAGTGTTTTCATCTTTTAAAAGCCACGGCAAAGATGGGGTGGTGTCTCTTCTGTGCCAAATGGTGATGCACTGGTGGTAAAGTGTCCCAGCCACCTGCTGACCTTTCGGGCTGCGGCCAGAACTGTTTTTAAAACTGCTAAAGGACGGCTCACAACATCCACTGGTCACTGTGGCACCAAGAGACCATGAATCAGGTCCTCAATTCCAGAGACTGCTTAGAGGAAAAAGTTAAGAAATATAAACACATTAATACAGAACTCTTTGTTCTGCTTTTGATGGCCTTTACCGTTCATGTTTTCGAGATTTTCTCTGCAGACGTAAAATTCAGAAGAGCATTTAAAAAAAAATTAAAGCTGAGATTTTCTTAGAATCACATGTTTCCAGACACAGGGGACCTGAGAGTAAAGCTCCAGATATAATCCTGAGATTTGGCAGTGCTCTTTGTATCATATTAAGTGATGGTCTACAGCACTCGTTAATTGCTGCAGGCTGAAAACCGATGCTGGCTCCCGACAGAGGTCTTCTGCTCATTCTCAGTACAGAAGTTTCTCCAGCTCTTCTGGGTGAGTGGGAAATATCACTTTCTAAAGGGCAGAGGTACAAAACTGCAGAGTGATATAACCTATATACAGCTTGAGCTGTGCTTTTAACTGTTTTATGCAAAACAAAAATTGAGTATAGGCAACTAAAATGATCTGCTAACGTGTTCCTGAATAATCATACAGGTTATTTTAAGTCTTTCTAAGCCTCGAAAATCTGTTGAAGACCAGCAGAAGAGAGAGCAGGCTGCTGGTTAAAACAGGGCAGTCTGTGATCTGGACTTGATGGACACATGCAGAATCAATCCACATTCCTCTTCCTGGTCCTCTGTGAACCGGCCTTTGTGCAGGTCCCAGGAGAGGCAGTGTTACCTGCCAGGTTCAGCACCACTCCGAAAATAATTCTCTTTTTAATGTTCATTAATTTTGGACTATTTTTGGACCCTAGAACAGGCACTCCTCTGACTTGTGTGCTTAGGCACAAAAGCTTTCTGGGCAGGAGCTCCTGTCTAGGTCTGGCATGGGGGGACCCTGCTGCGAGTGAGGGCAAGGTTTGGAACTGGGCTGGGCTCCCTCATCTCCATTAGGATGGATTTATGGCAGCCGAGCATGTTGTCCTTGGCCACAGTGGAGATAATCTATAGGTTCCATTGGAAACCTTGTCCCATGGCTCCCCGCAGGTGTAGGAGGGGCAGGACTTCCTGGAGGAGAGAAGTGTTTTGCTGCAGAACTGTCAAGCACAATTCTTAGGACACAGGAGAGTGAAGCTGCCCTCCCGTCCTCCTCCAGCCAGCTTGCAGCCAAATCCCCATTATTTTTACAAGCATCCTCCACCTGCTCCTGGGCCCGACTCTGCCATTGCCAGGGCTCTGCTACAGCTGTCTGTCACTGCTGAGCAGCTCTCCCTGCCTGGAGATGTTGCCTTTTGCTTTTTGGCACCGTGCAGGGGAGCAGGGATCTCCCAGGGCTGATACCCTGGGGAAGTCAACATCTCCTGCCCCGTGGAGCTTCTCACACTGGAAAATCAGGAGCAATTCACCGTGGAGGGGGGAACTGAGGCAAGAAGGTGATTTATCTCAGATGGGGATGCCTGTTCTGCTGTCCCCCTGTCCCCCTGTCCCCCTGTCCCCGTCCCCGTCCCTGCCCTCGCTCTACTGACACATCCAGAGCTGGCAGCTTCGCGGGGCTTTGTCTCCGTGCGAGGGCTGACACGTTCCAGCGAGCTGCCACACAAACACAAACATCAAAGGGCTGGCATGTGTGTGTGTGTTTCTGAAGCAGCTTTCTAGGTTTTACTGGGCTATAAAATACAGCGACGAGGATATAAAAACAAAGCTGTGATGGACTTAGCAGAGAGCCAGAGCGAGTGAGGAGAGAAATGATGAAAATGAGAAAAAAGGTTATGAGCGAGGAATGATGTATCAGCTCCGTGTCAGGAGGAACAGATTTCGGAATAACTGTGAAGAGCATAAAACTGGTTTAGTCATTAAGGGGGAAAAAAATACAGAAAAAGAAAGAAAAAAAGAAAAGGAGAGAAAAAAGCCTAATAAAAATGAGTAAAGGAGGGAACTTCAAAGCATAAATTTCTCGACTGCGTGACACTGATGTTTTGAACAGTTGTTCTGTGTGAGATAGCAGCAGTGATTTTAATGAACTTTAAAGAGCAGTATAAATAGGAGCAAACAAAGAAAGACGATCACATTAGCTCAGAGCGAGGCACTGAGCTAATTGACTGAACAGGATTTAAATGGCAGGTTATTATTTTTTTATTTATGTGTATAAACCTATTTTTCTATTTGGGCTTAAGAAAATAGAATAGAATAAACCCGAGCATCTCAATTTGGATTTTCAAGGGAATCAAATGCAGGCTTGATTTCCGTGAAGAACGTGAGCTGACAAGCCAAAGGGCAGTGAAATGGTGTAGCAGAGAAAGCAGGAGCCTTTTGCTGGCCCGTGAGGGGGCTGGGTGGGTAGAAGAATTCATTTTAGTTTGATGCACAAACTCTCTCTGATGTTTCAAATGGATTTCACAGTGCGGCTGCATGGGGACTCAGAGGATCAGAACCATCAGAAATGGGGTAAAAACAGGTCACCTTGTTCCCGGAGTGGGTCACCTCTTTCTCATCCTGGGCTGGAGATTTTCTTAGGCTTTGGATTTTCAGCTTAGAGCATTTGTTTGTGCTTCTCGCTTTCACACGAGCTGTGGGCTCCACGTCCCCACTGGTGTGGGCAGCAAATGTGCAGAAGCAGCTGCTGGGGGAGGTGAAGCTGCTCCGTGTCTGACAGCCACTCCTGGGCTTGGATAATGTGGGGTATCATTGGTGGCTTTCTTCCTGGACTTACATACTCAATTAAAAGTCTTTTTGTTGATAAAGCATATCTCACTAATGCTTTAGTGATGGTTAAAGAACAATTAGAGCATTTCCCCCCCAAATCTGGTAGGAGTGAGCAAAGAACTCAATGAAAAAAACTCTGTGTGAAGCAAATTAGAAAGTCAGCTAAAGTCTGAGAGTTGGAAAACTCTCAGATCACCCAGAGCCACGTGTGGCTCTGACATTTCTAGTCAAACCTCTCTCACCTGTTGTCTATGTGGTGGACTCAGAGCCACAGCTGTGGAGACAGAAAAAGGGAGGCGGCCCTGAGTATTTGCAGTGTCAAAAGCATTCTGGGCTGTACAGTAAGTGGGTTGTCTTGTTAGACAAGTCTGTGGTCCTTCAAGAACTGCTAAGGAAATTAATTAAAAATTACAGTCTCTAATTGGGTACATGACTGGAAAGCCAATGGCCCGTGTACTCGAGGTGCAGAGTAGTACAAATTCAGATTGCAATCGCTGCTTTTGAATTCCCATCCTGACTTGCCCTGCAAAGACTTCAAAGTTTTGACCCACTCCAAGAGTTAATGAGCTCATCAGCTCCTCCCGAGGCCCATCATCCCTCTGCTGCTTGTGGAACGGGTTTCTTCTTGTGCCCTGGGGAAGAAGTTCCCACCCCACAGCCCCTGCTCTCAGAGTCACTCTTTGAGCTGCCTTTCTGTGTGCCATTTCTCCTTGGAAGAGGCACTTGCTGTGCAGTGATTTCTGTGCTGACCGCCCATGATCCTTGAGTATTTTGCTGAAGTCCAGCAGCTGAAGGGGGGAATCACGTCTCTGGTTTGTTAACCACAGTTCTGGGAGTGGGTCAGAACAGTGGAGCCTGGAGAACATCCAGCCCTTCTCCATCAGCTTTTCCAACTGTCACCCCCCATCATCATTTTCCTTCTTTGATTAAAGAGCAACGTGGATTCAGAAACCCCCAACAAAGGGCAGCCTTTGGTGGAAATGTCATTAATCTGGACCTGACTCCATATTTGTTTTAAATTAAAATTCTGGAGGAGCCCACGTGCTTTTCATATTCATTCTTCCTCACCACAAAACGGGCTGGCCCAAGATGGACATTTCTGAGCTGCTCAGATGGCGAGGCATTAGAGTGATTACAATTATCAGCACTGAGATTAAGGGATTTGGGTTGAGAAAAGAGGGAACTGGGGAATGAAAAAGCAGAAGGAAGGCAGAGGAAGAAAGGAAAAATGCTTCAGTGCCTTCCCTTGCAACCTAAAACCAGCTGCTCTCCAGTCCATCAGCTCCTCTTGTCTGCTTTATTTCGAGTGACCACAGTCTCGGATGCCATGAGAAGTCCTTGCAAGTGTGTGCAGAGCTGGAGGGAACAAGCCAGCTCAAGGCAGAAAGGAGGCCCCCCAGTTTTGCCAGCTTCTAGAATCCAGCCTGACTTGAATGCTTGCTCGAGGCTGCCAAACGTTCAGGGAATATAAAGGCTCCTGTAGTGCTGTTTGTAGAAGGTTTAATAGGTCAGTCTGTTCTTTTTGGCTTTGCTGAGCCGCGTTTCTGAGCCAGGCGTTCTGACTTCTTTGGTGCCAAACTCCTGATACAGTCAGTGGGGCTGACTTATGGGAAGTGCCTGGCCTTGCCTGGCCTCGAAGCTGTTGATCCCCCTCCAAGGGATTCAGGTGGGTCATTCAGAGCAGGGATATCAGAGCTTCCTGCTCCTGGCCGTGCTGCGCTCGGGCGCTTCTGGCGCTGAGCCTGGCAGCTCCACACTTCATGTCCTCATTCCCGTTCCACGGAGATCCCGTCCTGAGTTCTCTCATCAGCAACAGCAGGGAGGATTCATTTGATGCAGGTTTATTCAAAAGGATCTTCCCTCCACGTGTCAGGTGACGTGCAGCGTTGACCTCGCTTTTGCCTGGTCTTGGTGCCCTTCGGAGCAAGACTCTGATTCACAAAAACTTCCGTGGTAGCGAGATACCAAGACTTTTCTATGCTCTACTTGGGGACGGTGAGTTCAGACAGAACAGCTCATAACAGGAGACCCCATCCATCGTCCTCAGTCCCCCGAGCTGGTGTGGACTGCAGCGGTCACCGGAGTTGGGAACAGGCCACCTCCATCCCCCTGCTCTGGGCTGAACGTGCCCCAAACGGGTTGAGGTTTCTGCAAGTGTAGGTTTGTCTGAGGTCATGCAAACTCTGACTTTACAAAAGCTTGTAGATCACCTGTATTTATCCAGACATCCCCAGTAAAATGCATGCTCCAAGTTGGGAAAGGCAGGGAAGAATTTTTAAGGAAAAATTTGCTTGAACTGTTTAAGTTAGCTAAAAGTCATCTTTGTTTCTATCCTCATCCAAGAAAGAGGCAGGTCATTTTAGATATAAATTAAAGAGAAAATATTGCTGAAGGCAGATTGTTCACCTGTAAAATCTCATCTCAAATCATTAAAGTTTGGCAAAGCTGTGTAAACAACTGAGGCTAAGAAACATTCAGCAGCTTTAAAACTTGATACTCTATTGCAGATATTCACAGGCAATTACATCACACCAAAATAAAAAGGTTTAACTAATATCAAGAAAATTTATGACTAGAATAGGCCAGAACTTAGGTTAGTGCCTTGTGTAAATGTAGATATGATTGCCTTTCATTTCATGGTTACCCATTATTTTTTTTCAAATCAGAAAATCAGAATCTTGTCAAGCGTTAAGTGGTAAGAGGGGAAGAGCCTGAATAAAGGATGTGCTGTCGGATGTTTATGCTGCCCCCGAGAAACACTCCACAGTTCACTGACAGCAGCGTCTCGGGACTCTGTCTCAGGAATGTAATAAGCCAGATATATGCTAAAATTCAGAACGTGTTTGTTTTGGACCTCTGAGATCTGGAGCACTTTGCAAAAGCAAAGCTGTCCCAAAATTGACCTGAAGAAACTTCTTGCACATTTTGGTGAAATCCTGGAAGTTCAGGATAGCAGAGGTGAGAGGCAGCTTTCGTCTGCTAAACTGTCTGGGCTTTTCTAAAAAAAGCCAAACTGTGTAATTAATATTGGACCTGATGAACTTTGAAATCCTTTATTGCTTCTTGCTCTTTTTTTGCAGTCATTGCAATCCTTTTGCCCCACAAAAAAAGGATCTGCTCAACTGGTCAAAACAAACTAATTCTGTTGTACTCTGGCACCAAGAACATCACAATGAAGTGAACAGAAGTCAGATTTTCTTCTGTGCATTACTGAGAGGCAAATTTAAAACGGTTCTGCAAATAATACCTCATAATCACAATGGAGATGATGAGCACCCGTAATCATGCCTTGCAGCTATGTTTGCTAATAAGTAGGCAAAGCAGAGGAGCATTGTGAGATTTTTCACATCATTTTTAGTGTAGTCTCCAGTTTCCAGGCCAGCTGGAGCTGGAGCAAATAAACCTTCATTGCCTCCAACATAAATAGGCTGCGATGCACCAACCAAGCCTTTGACCCTGTTTTGCTTAACTAGATTATCTTTGAGGTCCCTTCCAACCCAAATATTCTGTGATTCTACGGCGGTGGCATCAGCAAGCATGGGTTTGTTGCCATCTTTTGGATGCTGCTGCATCTTTTCCTCTCTCAGCTCGCAAAAATAAGGTTTGTTGCAGTCAGGCTGGCAGCTTCGCCGGCCGTACACCTGCTCTGGTGTGAGGTCTGCCTTGTATCCTTTTAGTGCTTTTAGGGCCGTTCCTGGAACTGTGGTGTCTGGGGAAAAGCATTTGAGAATTGCACGGCATTAGCATGCTGACAAGGAGGTAATGCATGTAAAGCATTTGACCTCCTTCTGGCTCCCGTGGCTGGGAGGGCTCTGATCTCATTTGCAGCAATGCAAATCCAGAGTATCAATGGTAAGCACATTAAATTTAGTGGAGTTACTCTGAGTTTATAGTTCTGCACCTGGTAAATGGGAGGTGTCACCAGCAGCCCGTCCGTGACGCAGGGGGAGGGAGTAGTGAAGGCAACTTGCAAATGAAAGGATGAAAACGGTTCCCAAAACCAGGACTTTTGCAGGGATGTGAAATTTATTGGGAGTTGCTGCAAGCTCAGCTTTATTTAAAACCAGCTCACACCTTTGGTGCTGGAATTATGGAATTAGGAATCTTACTGCAGGCATCGAGTTTTTAAAACATGTCAAAGGCTACCTGGGCCCTGCCTGGAGGAAATGGTTCCTCGGAGCAGTTTAGAATAAGTTGAAGTATGGGGAAGGCTGAGCTTTTACTTTCTCATTTTCCCTTTTTTATCTAAGAAGGAAGGGAAGATGGGGAAGACTCAAAAATCCCCCAAAATAAAACAGAAAAGAAGAGGGGAATGAAAACTAAAGCAATTTTTATGCCAAATTAGTTGGAGGAATTAAATAGTAATAGTTGCCACATTTTAAAATTTTCTCTGTGTGTGTACAACACCAGTGAAAGATCCGTCAAGCATTTCAGCTGGGGGTCCCCCCCAACTTCCGAATCCAATATCACCAACTAGTCTTAATATTAAAGAGTCATTTTATTTTTTCCAAGTAGACAGAAAATTCAAAATATCTGGAAACGAAAGGCTTTGTGTGCAGCTTTTCCAGCCCGAGTCCCAAGAGTCCCAGAGAACCTGTGCTGTTCTGACACTGGCTGCAGTGAGAGATCTGATTAATGTGATTGAGGAGCCTGACTCGGGTATTGGATGCCCCTCAGAGATGGGTGCAGACTGGCAACAGAAACTTTCTTTTAATTTGGGATGGGGAACACTGCTGGGAAAGGAAATGCGGAGGGTGAAGTTGGAGTTACCCGCTGAGGGCTGGAAGGATCTTCCCTCCTTCACCAGGGCCAGACTCTCCTGCCCACATGCAGACTCCACCAGGTGAATGAAGGGCCGTGGAGCCCTGCGGACAGAGATCAACCCTCCATGTGGTTCCTCGCCTCGTAAGGTACCTGCCTGAAGCAAAAATAAAGCCCTCAAAGTGTCTATTTTTCTCTGTTTCATGTTTCCTTTTCCCTTCCGAGCTGTGTCTGTGGTCAGTCACTCTGTGTGTTGATTTTCTCCTCCACACCTCACACCACGAGGTTCGACTTTGAAGCGGGCAGAGTCCTTGCTGTCCTCTGCATGCTGCTTGTGTCTCATTCTAGAGGTGCTTAAAGCCTCCCATTTGTCGTTATCAGACTTAATTTGGACGAAAATGCCACAGATTACATCTCTCTTACAGGACCCGGTTGTCAAATAGTTTTAAATCACAAACCAGTTTGTCACTTTGCTTTTTATTCACAGAAAAATCCATGCTGAGCTTCAGAACTCAGTGAGTCTGGGGAAGGCACTCTGGGATTTTCACACACGCTCTTACTTTCTGTGCAGGAGGAAACCCAGAGCTGGGGAAAATCTGAGGCTGTTAGGAAGTTCTGGAGCTCTCTCTGCATTTCCTTGCTGATCCCAGGTAAGGAGCATCCAGCTGAAACTGATGCAGGTGCTCAGGGAGAAAAGGGGTGAGGTTGAAAATATTTGCTAAGTGCAAAGGTAGGAGCAGGTCACGCTAAGCAGTGGGATTCCTGTATCCCATGGGATGTCTCGCTGCGTGCTGCTGGAGCCTTGCTCAGTGTGAACAGCAGTGGGAGAAGGAGGGAAACATTCGCTTGCAATAATCAAGTGTATGAAAATCAGTAGGCGTCTGCTGCACAAGCCCTGTTTGACTGAATTTCCTCTTAAAGCGAATTTGACAAGCCTGGAAGATGGTATTGCACACGAGAGCTTCTGTTTGCTTCCTGTGCAGCTCTTTGCAGCAGCTGCCAAAGACCCAACAAGCTCCGGGCAGGGGGAAATTTCTTCCATGTGCTTGTTTGTCAGGGCTTGTACCACAGAGCACGTCAGAGACTGGGAACTGCTCCTCTGCGAGAGGGTTTGGTGGCTCCTGTGCTCAGCGGGCTTTTAATGTGACTCTCAGAAATGAGGTGTGTCTGGGCTGAGCAGTCCATGCTTTTTTACCAGGTCGGTATAATACCCTGTCCCTAATTCATTGATACAGTCACGTTTCTTTCCAAATAAAATAAAATAAAATAAAATGCAATTTACCAACAGCCTTTCAATGGTGAGGCTGAGGCAGGGGGTCTGGAGCAGAGACTTTAGTCAGCGTGCTCTTCAGAGAGGAGAGAGGATTCTTCTACAGAAAATCGTGTTCGTTTCTGCCTTTGCTCCATGATTTCTGACCTGACTTCCTTAACAATTACCTGATGAACAGGAGACAACTCCACTGGTCAGACCAGAAACACTCCAGGCTGTGTCAAAGCCTCTCTAGTTCTGAAAACCGAATTTAGCGCAAGATGCTTTAGTGTAAAGTATATTAGGAACAAACAATCCTGAGATCTTGCTTCATTTCTGCCAGGAGGTCCCACAGAGCCCTGGAGTTGGTTTAAGGACACGGTTTAAGCAGTGATCTCAAGGAAAGCGTGAGGTCTGTCCTGCCTGGTCTGGCCCAAATCCAAAAGCACAGATAACACTGAAGGTGTGGATGGCAGTGACCCCGTGTATTATCTCTCCTTTTATGTGGGTCTTGTGGCTTAGTTTGGGTCGGACAAAGCTCCATCGCCCCTCAAGGGGTGCTGAGGCATTGTTCGAAGGGGCTCCCGCTCTGACTGTCAGCAGACTGAAGAGGCTGAGCTTCAGCTGATACCCAATTAGCTGATTATCCCAAAGGGAATTGAAAATGAAGGTTATCTTTCAACTTGTGATGAGCTTCCAAATAAATATTCAACATGCATTTAATAAGACAGTTTTATGCATTATTTAAGTATCAATTGATGGGTAGAAGACGAAAGACTACACTACTGATGCTGAGGTTTGAAAGGCAAGAGGAGAAATCTGGTGAATGGGGTCTTAAAGGAGATTTGCATCTCTCATTTTATTGGAATATTATTTACACAGTAATCACGAAAAGAATTTTAGTGGGAGTTCATTTCTGCCTTGTGGTTGGTTGGGATTTTTTGTTTTTAAAACACGCATGGCAAGGGCACAAGATTAAAGAACGGGGGATGCCAAGGCAAAGGTGCTCCAGCCTCTCCCTCAGGGCAAGATCAGCTCTCCTGGGGCCAGGGTGTAGCCTGTCCCTTGGAGTTTTGTGCCCGGATCAGAGAGGAGGACTGGTTAATGTCGTGGTTCATGTCTGTGGTTCAATCTTTTCCCTTGAACTCGGAGTGTTCGAGTCTCCTCTCGCTTCTGGCGTATTTCAGGATGGACATTGCTGGGGCAGAGCTCTCTGAGGAGTGAAACTGCTGCTGAAGGACAACCCAGCTCCTGATGGGAAGTTTTGGTGGTGTAGGAGGGAGTCTGGGCTGCTGCCTCATTCAGACTGTTGATGGATTACTCACGTGGAGCCCTCTTCACGTGGAAAAATCCTGCCTGGCTGGGGGCTTCAAGGACCTACCCCTGTGTCAGGGATGTTTGACATGCCTGACAGCAATGCCCATTTTTGACCCGCACTTTTCCTCCCCTTTGCTCCTCCAAAAATACAACCTGAAACCTTGATGGTTTATTTTAACTTGGTCTCATCCCTGCCAGAAACCCCGGCCTGGACCAACGTCCCGTGGTTTCAGCACCGTGGAATGTCACTGCAGCTCCTCTGCTGCGGCACCACCGAGAGGGGAATTAGCCCCGCAGTCCTGGGAGGTGCCACTTGGTTAATTAAATAAACCAGTGACCTCTGAGACAGGGGTGAAAACAAGGAGGAGAGGGGGAAAGTGGGTTTTCTTCACGCAGTCTTCCTGCCTCCTCAGTGCTCCGTTGTTTGGGCTGCCCAGTGGGACTCAGCTCCTCCGGGCAGTGCTCTGTTTTCCCTAACACCCCGTGGTATTCCAAATATTATTTTATGCACCTTTTTTAAATTTTTTTTTTAAAGAAAAGGTGCTAAAACAAAAGGTACTAAAATAAAAACAGAGGGTCTGTCCTGATTTGTGGGACTTTCTTTTTCAGCTCTCTCTTTTAAGTAATTTATTAATCTAGTTGGGATTATTTGTCTTTGCTCTTACAAAATGTTTTTTCCCTCCAAAGGAAAAACTGCCAATGTATTATTAAGGGGAGGTCAGATCCCAGTGACCTTTTCCTTGTCGGTTCGATGTTTGTAGAGAAAACATAAAGAGTAGGTTTTGTTAAAGGATGCTGTTGAGAAACAAGAACTTGAGCTCAATTTGCCTTTTCCCTTCAATTTTCTACTTTTCCCTCCCTCTTTCACTCAGTGCAACATGACCTATTTTCTGTATATATGCATTTTCTCAGTCTAATTTATCTAGTACTGAGTATTTGCATTTTCATTACTTTTAAGAAAGATTGCATCTCCATTTTAATTGAAAAAATCACCTGTTTTATTTTAAATATAAATAATTGTCAAATGTTTTCACTGATGGTTATGGAGATTTATTTTAAAGCTATTATTTTGCATCTGATATTTTGATGCTTCCTTTAATTTGGTGCATGCAACCATATTTCTTAATATCTTTGAATGATCTCAAGCATATCAAAAAGGTAGATTTTTCAAAACAGCTCAGAACTAGAACTCTGAATAATTGATTTTTACTTTTAGTTGTTAAACTAAAAAATGTTTCTTAATTTCTTTCTGATAGCACTTAGAGGAAGATTATTCAGCAGAACAAATAGGAGACCCTGAATGTTTAATTTGATTCATTTTGCTTCCACTGCATGCTCTGAAACCATTTAAATCCCTCCTTAAAAATTAAATGCTGATGATTTTTCTGAAACAAACGCATAGGAAGGAAAAACTTAAACATTTCAAAATATCTTCAAAATGCTAAGCAGAAACATTTTTTCTTTCCTCAAATATGACCATTTTTCCTCCCTTAAAGCAGCTTTGGTCTCTTCCTTACCATGTAGTAGTTACTGTGAGATGGTTCCTGTTCCTAGTTGCTGTAGGTTCCCTACAATATCATCCAAGAAAAGGCTGCCTCTGGAAGGTGATTCAGCCCTTTTGCCTTTCTCTAATAACCACAGGGATTAAATAATGTTATTTAATAAATAATGCAACCTAAATGATGTTATTTCGTATGTTTAAGGGAAGGCACAAACCTGGGCCTGTAGATGAACTACGTTAAGCTCAGCTTATATTGCTCAGTGTTTAAACAGGCTCGCTCGCAGGTTTAGGGTGTAGATGCTTTGTGCCACAGAGCAGAGGCATCTGAGGGAAACGGTGGAGCTCGTAAGGGAAAGGCATTAACATCACGAGCAATATGTAGATTAGTCGATATTAACAACCACATTCATTTAGGTGAAGTTGATGAGCCAGCACGGGAGGTTCCTTCTCAGAACCAGCATCGCACAGCGACCTTGGCAGGGGGCAGGAGAGGTCACGCTGTGAAAGATGGCCACACAGCCGAGGGCTCACGAGGCTTTTGAGGTGCTGCATGTCTGTATCAGCACCAAAGCTTCACTGAAGTCTAACAGGGGCGTTCCACCCTCTTTTGCTGTTTCTGCTGGGTGCCCTAAAATGCCACATTTGTGTTTTGCCTGGTGCTGGCAGTTCAGGAGTGGGTGAGCTGATTCTCATAGGAAACGAGGTTCAGATAGTTTAAGGGATGGTGGAAAATATTTAAACACAAGGTGTCGTAGCAAGTTTGCTGCTTGTTTTGGAAGAGGGACTAACAGTGTTTTCATCATCTCTGAGCATGCTAAGCTGACTCAGTGCAATGTAATTAATGAGGCCACCTTCCATTAGAGGACAGTGGGAAGAGCTACCGGTAATTACTCCACAGGCTTCAGAGAAATATTGCTGAAACAGGAGCTCTCGCAGCCCAGATGATGATTCCCCTGCTGAGGAGCTGGTGCTGCTGCCGGCCACTGAGGCAGCACAGGGTGAGCAGATGGAGCTGCTGCCGCCTGCCCAGCGCGTGGTGATCCCCGTGGGCTTTGTTGGCTCCAGGGGCAGATATTTGCTCACACCAACATAGCCCCTCTCCACTGTCAGTGTTTCCGGGGACCTCTGAGGACAGACCGGGTGTCTGAGGACAGCCCGGGCTCAGGACATTGCTCCCAAGTGAGGGTGTGCTTGGTGGACAGTGTTGATCTTTGTGGTGACATGGATGCATTTCAGAAGGTGCTGCAATGTCCTGCAGGGTGCTGAATACAGAGACAAGCGCTGGCTCCCCTCGCTGCCAAACACTGGAGAGAAGTCCGGCTGTTTTATCAACTTGCCTCAATTTCCCCAGAACTGAACTCACAAGCGGAGCGGCCTGGGAGGCACTCTTTATTGTTTGTTCAGAGACATGGACATACGAGTGCTGGGAACATCTAAAGCCTTATCTAGCCTGAGCTGCTGTGAATAGCAGACTATAAACTCCCGTCCATTAACCTCAGCACTGAGCCCACTAACTCATTTCTGGCTGAAACGTCTTTTCCACTCTCGGTCTGAAGAGAGCGTGAGGTGGACAACCCACCATTACCCTTAGCAGCTTCTTTTAATGTCCAGCCTGTGTCTGCAGTTACAGCAGTAATTATCCCTGCTGCTCCTGTTGCATCTGATCTGGGGCTCACTGCAGTTTGCAGCCTGCCCATGTGGAGGTCTGGGCCCAGCTGGAAGGTTCCTGTAGGTCAGGAAGGAGATGGGGTGGGTTGAGGGGATAGATACAGGAAGCTTGAGGTGTGAGGGTCGGGTTGCAGGATCCTGATCACGTTTTGAGCAGTAGCCCTCAGCACTGGGTTTATTGGTGGCTCACTGAGGACTCAGTGCTGCTGTCCCGGGGGATTTCAGGGGTGTTGGCAGAGCAGGATGGGATCCTGGGAATCACTGGAGCTCTGCAGAGGGTGGCAGCTCACTCCTCTGGCTGATTCAGCAGGTTCCTGATGGGTTGCCTTAGTCAAACTAGACGAGAAAGTGTGGTGTTCCCCCAGGCTTTGCCTGGCTGCAGGGCTTGTCTTTGTTATCACAAGCCTAAATTCACTCATAAAATCATTCAGCTTCTTGTTTATCTGCTTCCTTGGGCTCCATAATTAGAACTGCTGCTGAGACACCAAAGCCTGGTTTGGGAGACCACCAGCACAGCCCGTGGGGGCACATCAAGGCCCCTCCATGCAGGGATGTTCTTTCATCAGGCTGGCTCTGGGAGTCAAGGAAGAGATTTGCCTTTCTCGGGACTGAACAAACACAGCGAGGCACAGCCTGCTCCACGCTCCTGCAGCGCTGCCTGAGCAAAGGGGCAGCAGCCCACTGGCTCCAGCCAGGAGACCCATATTTCACTGGGGAAAAACTGTGGGGGAATATTGTGACAGGGAGCCTGGCAGATGGAGGCGGCCTCACCAACAGCTTTGGACTGACCATCTCTGTTTTCAGGGTGCGTTTTTTCGGAGCTTGTCATTTTTAAGGGCATTGATTTTAATGTGTTTTCTTTGGCTGGCGATTTGACACCGAAGGAATTGGCTCCAAGAAGGAATGGCATTCCTTGGATTTTCACCTCAGCATGCCTTGACTGGAAGCTCTAGCTGTCAGTGGTACCCAGAGAGAATTTTGTTGACGAAAACCGTTCCTTGGACCCCTCCCATGCGAGTGCTGAAATAATAAGCCATTTGTTTGGAGAATTCTCATCTTCCCCACGGACAGGTGCCATTTTGAGTGAAACCATCTCAAACGGCACACACAGCTCGCAGACCTTGCACAGCCACAGGGCAAAGAAGAGACTTCGGAGTTCCCTAACAGTGTGGAGACTGCCAGACATTCATGAGCTGATGGATAACTGACATCAGTAAATGCTCGCAACTGGCTGCTCATGAAAGCTTTGGAGGAGCTACGGACACTGGGATTTCCTTCACGGGGTCACAGAATCATTAAAGGCTGGAAAAGCCCTCCGAGATCTTTGAGTCCAACCACTAACCCATACTGCCAGATTCACTGTTAAATGGTGTCCCTGAACACCACATCTGCACATTTTTTGAACACTTCCAGGGACGGCGATTCCGTGGGCAGCCTGTTCCGATGCTACCCTTCTCACACCCCTCATTTCCATCAGATTGGTGTTCGCAACTGAGGCAGTTTCAGTGGGTAACACTCTTTGGCAAAGCACGATGTTTATGGCCCTCCAAACAGCACAATGGCTTTTGTTCTCCTCTTGGGTACACGTTGGAGGATAGCTCAGCTGAAATGGGATGAGCTAAGGTCTGGAGTGAGAGTCAGGCTTAAAGAGCTCAGGCTGTTTGGCTTGCTGAAAAGGAAGTTTGGAGGCAGTGTGGTAGGTAATGGCAGGTAATTCCCTGCACCAGGAGATGTGTAACAGAGGGAAGAACATCTGATGGATGGATGCTGAAGTTAGGTTGGAAAGACAACTGTGGAGCAACACAGTAATTACCCAGGGGAGCAGCTGACCAGGACAAGAGGGAAATTAATTCTAGCTCGGATGCTTCCCCTCAGACCTGGATATCTTCCTGGAAGGGATGATCTAGTTCAGCTGTGTACGAGCTGGATAACATTACACACCAATGGGAAAAACAAACTGAAAAATGTTGTCCTGGATCTTTTCACACACTGGGCAGCTTTCCCTCATGTTACTGAGCTCACCACAGAAACAGTTATTTTACCTTTGAAAGGAGCTGCTCTGGGCTCTGCCCCTTTTAAGTTACTTCAATGGCACTGAGGAGTGCTGGGTCTACACTCCTTCAGTGGGGAGACCTGGTTACCTGTTGCAAGGTTTTTTTCCTGGAAAACAAAATAATATTGGGACAAATGAAATGTTTCATTTTACCCCAATATTGTGCTTGAGTCTTGGGATTATTTGTCTTCTGTGTTCAAGCATTTTTCTTTGAAACACGATTGGCAAACAAAAATTTCACTTTGAAAGGAAACAGTGAAAAGCCTGGTTCTGAGAACTGGCAAAATGATGGTCGTCAGGTCTGTGCTGGGTATCACCTTCTCTTTCCTCCAGCTGGAGCTGGAGTCTGCTGCTGAAACTCTGAGCACAGCCGAGGCAGTGATGCTCTCGAGGGATACGGCGCCATGGTTTGTGCTGCAAACTGTTCCAGGCTCTGGAGAAACTTGAGGTGTGTGGGCAGCCTGTGTGGCCATGCAGCTGCCATCAGTGCATCCAGGACCTGCATATGGTCTTTTCTGGTGGGAGGAAGCTCTGGGTTCGTGTGGCAGGACTGTCTGCAGCCCACGTTGCAGTGACGTGAGGCAGCAGAGCTGCACACGCAAGACCAAAGGCCATTTCTGTGCGTTGTCTGGTGTTTTACTCCTAAAAGGCAAGGTGGAATGGGGCATAAATCACAGTCAAATAGCTATGGTATAATGTTGAGTTTTCCCTCTTTCTCTTTGTGGTATTCTCTCAGTTCATCAGCTTTGTCACTGGGGCTCTGTGCCTGATTCTTGCTCAGAGTTGCAGAGCTCTGTTAATGCCGGGCAGCCGCTGTGGTTGTCGTAGCAGTTCTGGGCTGCAGGTCTGCGTAAAGGGATTTGGATAGCACAGTTCCATCTGAGGGGCTGTCTTGTTAATTCTGCTTTATTGGACGACTCCTGGAAGCAGTTTTCCTGAGCTATCACAAGGGTTTGTAATAAATCTTAATGAGGTACCCCTGCTATGATTAATCATTTGTTTCTCCAGCAGGATCATGGCTTATGTTCCCCAGGGAAGAGGAAAGGAACCTCAAACCCTGCATCAGGGCAGTGTCAGTGGTTACCTAGCTGTTTACTATCCAGCCAGAAAATGTTGCAGCAGTCACCCCAAATCCCCAGGACATGTCTGCTGTTTGTAAAAGTCAGCGTTTGCCGCCCAAGGCAAACAACTGCTTGTGAATGAGCTGCTTTGTTTTAAACCGAGCGATTCTTCCCTCTCCCTGACTCTCGTATTATAAAGGATCCAGGAGGGATTTACAACCAAGTCAAGAGAAAAGGTGACAGAGCCAGAGGTAAAGCCCACCTGAGCAAGTGCTGCTTTCACTCTGTTCGTATTTTTTTTCAGGAAAAAATTCTTCACTGAAAGAGTGATTGGGCACTGGAATCATCTGCCCAGGGAGATGGAGGAGTCATCGCCCCTGGACATGTTTAAAAAAAGCCTGGACGTGGCACTCAGTGCCATGGTTTAGTTGATGAGGTGGTGTTGGGTCATAGGTTGGACTTGATGATCTCAAAGGTCTTTTCCAGCCTGGTTCATTCTGTGATTCTGGGATTCTGCCTTGAATGGCTCTACCTGAGCACCGTGGCCATTGGGTGAGACTTGGAGGACACAGAAAAGGCAGCAGCTGTCCTTCGTGGATCTCAAAATCTCAGCTAAAGCTGGCAACCAGGGCTGACCAGTCCTGCACCTTTCCCACCTTCCCCTTCCTTTCCATGTTCCACATTCTGGGTATTTTCTAACACCATTTTTGCTGTCAGCAGTCAGCAGACACATCCCAGTGTAGGAAGATTTCCAGCAGAGGAGGCATGGGAAGCACGAGGTAAATGAGCTTGGAGAAATCTCCGGGAACTGTGAGAAGTGTAAATTCACTCCGTTGCTAATTTGCTTTTTCTCTCAACAGAGATGGCAAAATTCATGGGTGTCAGTCACTGGTGTGTTGGAAGACAGATCCCGTGAGAAACATGTGCATGAGGTCTGGTTGGCCAAGACAGGGTAATTCTTAAATCATTAATGCGCGGTCTCTTGATTAATTACACGGTTTGCAACTAACAGAGGTCCTAAAGGAGCAGATCTAAACCCTGTTGAAGTGTACCTAAGTCTTTAATTGACTGCAGTAGACTCTGAATCAAGTCTTGAAGGAACTGTCAATTTGGAACCCTCTAAAAGGGTGGCATAAGGGCTGTGCTGGTAAAATCCAGGTTGGATAAATCTCCAAGGAGAAGAGATTCAGCTACAGTGATCAGCGTTGCTTAGTTAAATGGATTCAAGACACAAAATTATCTTAATCCGGGCAATTTTATGTAATCCTATAAGTGGGTTAAACCTGTGGGATGGCAAAGATTCATCCCATTAAACTTGGGGACAGCTATGGCATCTGGGTAGAGCATCATTGCCCTCAGCAGTGGAGAGAGAGAGAGGAACGACCAGGGCATGACCTGGGTCTCAGTGGCCTCACTGCTTTGGTAGCTGCTTTAGTAGCTGAGAGCTGGGGCTTCTTTTTGGGGCCTCTGCATGAAAATGTCCTATCAGGCCTGGGAGCCTGGTACCGCCTCGTGCTGCTGTTTCACACCTGTTTTGTTTTTTGAGGCAAACAAGCTGAAGCAGTTGCAGTAACACACTGAAAGGGACAGGCAAATGTTGCTGTTTCCTGTGGAATAATTCTCCATAACCGGTTCCTTGGGTGCCAGGGGAGGAGCTCCTTTGATGATACCGGAGCAGAACCATAAGGTCAGGCTCAGGAACCCGGTGCAGATAAATGAGGTCACGACAGAAGAAGCAAAGCGTGTCAGACCTAAGTCAGATCTACTGAATTTGTGTGGCAGAGCTGCTGCTGAGGCCAGCAGGCTCCAGTCTGAACCTGCAGCCTTACCAGTGGGAGTGGCAACATTCCCATCATCTTTCGGGGACAGTGTTTTGCCCCCGCGCTTTCTAATGTGCAGCTGGATCTTTCCCAGTGATCCCATTAAGGCTCTTCAGGGAACTACAGGGAAATTATGTTAAGAAGATAATTACAGGGGAGCCTGGATGAAAAGGCAGGTCAAGAACAATTTGAAGAGTTGGGGAATGACTTCAGTCAGCTGAAGAGGTGTCATAAGGTCTCTATTCCCTCCAAGATGTTTCCTCACTGTCTTGGATGCAACTTCAGCTGCAGCTTTGTATATTCTCCTCTGTTTTTCACTGACTTCCTGGCACAGAAGCCTCTCTTTGCTGTATGTATACCAGGTACTGGCAGAGCTGGAGTTAGCTGAGAACAGTTGGATTATAGGATTTAGAGACAGATGGGACCTTTTCCATTCTATCTTTTTTTTTTTTTTATGATTAGCTCACAACATAACATGTGAGGCAGTCACGTATTTCATATTCACACAACAAATTATGCATCTCGTATGAAATAGCTCGTTTCCTTCTCTGAAATCGAGTATGAATTTCCATCTGGAATAGATAATGTGGTTTCCATATGTACAAACAGATAACTTGTTACTGGTATCAAAGCAGAAAAGACGTTTTGGATGATAATGCGCTGTGGAAGTGTCTGCCCGGTGAACGCATGAGAGCTGTCAGGTGATTCACAAATCCTGTGGCAGAGAGCTCGAGGGCGGGATTTTGAGCACAGTAGGGCCTCTGATTTTCTGGTTAAGGATACAGAATTTAAGACCTCCCGTGCTGGAGTGGGCTGCACTGTCTGAAGTCCAGTCTGCCCAGACCGTATGAGAGGTCAAACCTGCTTTTCAGTACGGAAGATACTGGATTTCTCATTTTCCAAAGCTTATCTTAGGTGGGTGCTGAGCACCTGCTTGTGCAGAGGTGATGAATGTGTCCTGGACAGTGGGCTCAGGTCCGTGTTCTCGGCATTACCCTCCTGTGAGGTGCATCATCCCCATCCCGGGCCAGCCCACCAGTCACAAACTGGTGTGGATTGGTGCTGTAGGTCTGTTTTGGGCATGTCTCATGTGGTGGGTTGACAGCCCCGATGTTCGGTGGTGTGATGGAATGTCCTTGGCTGAACTTTGGGTGTCCACCAAAGCTGCTCCATCCTCAGCTGGGCAGGGGAGAGAAGATATGACAAAAGGCTTCTGAATCAGGGTAAGGGCAGGAAGAGATCACTCAGCAACTGCCGTCAGGGGCAACACACGTGACGTGGAGGAAATTAATTTAATTTGCTGCCGATCAAATCAGAGTAGGGTAACAAGAAATAACCCCAAATCTAAAAGACCTTCCCCCACACCTCCCTTCTTCCTGGCCTCAACTTCAATCCCAAATTCTGTCATTCTCATTCCTCCTGCTCCAGCAGCGCAGAGGGATGAGGAATGGGGGCTGTGGTCAGTCCATCACATGTTGTCTCTGCCACTCCTCCCTCCTGAGGGGGAGGGCTCCTCACTGTCTTCCACTTCTCCAGCCCTGGGGTTCCTCCCACGAGAGACATTCCTCCATGGTCTGCTCCCATGTGGGTCCTTTCCATGGGGTGCAGTCCTTCAGGAACAGGGTGCTCCATGTGGGTCCATTCCATAGGTGCTGTCCTTTTGGGACAGGCTGCTCCACATGCGTCCCTTCCTTTGTGTCAGTCCTGCAGGAGCAGGCTGCTCCAGCACGGGTCCCCTACAGGATCACAAGTCCTGCTCCAGCATGGGCTTCCCACAGGGACACAGCCTTCTCTGGCCATTTACCTGCTCTGGCACGGGCTCCTCCAGGGGCTGCAGGTGGATCTCTGCTCCTTCATGGACTTGCATGAGCTGCAGGGGCACAGCTGCCTCAGCACGGTCTTCCCCATGAGCTTCAGGGAAATCGCAGCTCCAGTGCCGGGAGCAGCTCCTGCCCCTCCTCCTGCACTGCCCTGGGTGCCTGTAGAGCTCTTCCTCTCACATATTCTCATTCCTCTCCAGCTGCAATTCTGCAGGATTCTTTGTCCCTTCATAAATTCCTTATCCCAGAAGTGCTTCCACTGTCCTCGATGGGCTCAGCCTTGGCCAGCGGCGGGTCCATCCTGGAGCTCAGTCAGACATGGGGGAAGCTTCCAGCAGCTTCTCAGAGAAGCCACTTCTGTAGCCCCCACACTACCAAACCCTTTCTAGGCAAGCCCAGCACGGGTACCTCAGTGAGACAGCATCAGTGCTGAGACTGGGGAGAGTTTCTGCTGCTCTTGCCTCCGAGCCAGACAGACAGTCTGGCCCTGCCGCAAGACAAAGGTGCCCCACCACTAATTTAACATCTTAGTTTCTGGTTAGTTTCCATTACACATAGAACATGTCACAGTTTTCACTTTTTTTTTAAACTTACCGTAGCCTCAAAGCCTGTTTCTGAAGGGTGACTGGATTATTTATTGCGGCAGCGCAGTTTTTCGAGGAAATGGAAATGGCATCTGGCCTCCAAATGGAGACCACCTTCCCCCTCCAGGTCTTTAAGAGAACATGACAGTAATTGAGCAATAATGAAATGTTTCAGGAGGAGTGTCGGAAAGTTCAGAGTGGTGTGGGGGAGTTATAAATCTGGGCTGGTTTTGGCTTGAGGAAGAAATCCCGTTATAAACTTATTAGCTGCTGACACCGTGCTTCTCTCACCTTGCCCAAGATGCAAAGCACACCTCAACGCCGTCACGCTGCCGCTCACTTGCACCTGACTCGAGGTGCTGCTGTCTCAGGCACAGCTCTGCCTCCCGGGATCAGTAGCAAGGATCAAGCACACGCTCTGCTAGGCTCTGGCCAGGTCTCTGTGCGTTGATCCTACTGGGACGAACCTTCTTCCCACTGAGCTGGAGTTTGGGTTGCTCATTCCTGCAACGAGAACCTGGGCCAAACCTTTGGAGGTGCAATTTGTACATCTCCCTTTTGAAGTAATTTGTCTCAGCAAAATATTGAAGCCTTGCATTCTGTTTTCTTCACACCGGCTTTTGGGTACCTAAATGGAGACTTTTATCCATCTTCAGGGTCCTTTGTTCATTATTCGTGTTGTTTCTAATTTGTGGCTCTCAGAAAAGATTGCCCTTTTCCTTTCCTCCCTCAGATGATTGGTGGGTTTAGAAAGAAATCTGGAGTTTCAGACTCCAAGCTGGGAATCTTTTAGCGCTGGAAAGTGTTTCTGACATGTTAACTTCTACTCTTAGATTTCAATAAGTTGCCTCCAGATTTCAACCTAGAATCTAATGACTCGTCTTAGGAAATTCTACAGGCTGCTGCTGCGAACAGTGGTGGAAAATGGGCATTTTCAAGTGGTGATTGGTCTCTGTTTCACCTTCCTCTCTCAGGGCTGGATGGAGGTGTGTGTTTCCATGGTTGGCAAAGGTGTCTGAGTGGTGGGTTTGTGATGGACACCCCACTCTGAGACCGTGAGGACAGACTTCACCTGAACAGAGACAATGATTTGCAGCACAGACGTCCACGTCTGAGATGATTTCAAAGTCTCCATCACCCATGCAGAGAGATAAGTACAAGGAAAGTAGGATTTATGTGGTAGGAAAGTAGGATTTACATGGTCTGCCTAGCTCAGTTGGGGAGGAGAATGCAAACATTGAATACTGTTACTGAAAAAAATATTTCTGATGTAGTGTGGGGACATCATCAGCCAAGGTTTGTGTCTTGATTAGTTTTTTACCTCTGTTGTCATTTCTCGATCCACGTGAAGGACAGCTTGTAGTGGATGTTGACCAGAGTATTTTTGCCAGTATGTAAAATGGCTGATTAAAACCTCCATGCTTGACTGCTTTGCAATCCATCAAACCCATGGTCCTATCGAGGAATGAAACCAGGTCTTCTTGACAATAGAAGGAAAATAATGTGGTGCATCTCTTCCAAACCTGTACTTGGGCACCCTGCATTCAGGCAAAATAACGCAGAAACATGTCAGGAGTCTAAAAATATTGGTCTGACTGAAATATCTTTTCTTCCTCTGGCATTGTGAATCCTGTGAACTCCTTTTTCTCCAATCAGTGGCTAAAAAGTACAGCTAAGCGTCTTTTGGAGTGAATTGTGGAGGGACCAGACATTTAATTAATCGTGGTTACATATGTCTAAATAAATTTCTGCAAAAAGTGACATTTTTAAGGAGATCTCATGATAAGATTGCTCAGGAGGGCAAAGTTAGGGTTTCCCAGTTTCACATTTAATTAACTTAGTCTGACTTTTATAGGGCTTTGTGTTATGCATTTTGGTCTTCGGTAAACAAATAGCAGAAAATTAAAGCAGAGCAACTACCAATGAACAGTAAATTTAATTGAAAAATAATGAGTTACCACGGGGTGCCGTGGAGTTCTGCAAAGATAACGTTATTTATCTTGGAAAAGCTCCACTTGCATTTGTCAGGACATGATATATACATGTAAGTGGAACAAAAGGAAAAAATACGACATTAGATAGGAAAGGGCTAAGGCCATATTCCTCATCCTGAATTGGGGGGTGGAGTTTGGTGGAGTGAAAAAACCGATCTCCTGCGCTCTGTGGCAGCAGTGCAATTCCCACCCGATGCGTCGCTAAGTGAAATGTGGTGTCGGGAAGAGAAGTGACTGGAATTCGTAAGGTCCAGGTGAGCAGGAAGGAAGATGAACATCAATATCACAGGAGGGGAGGAACATGCGAAATGATCTCGGCTCTAATGGTGAAACAAAACCCTGGGTCTGAATGCTCCCTCTGCTTTTCACATCTGTTTCAAGGGAAATTGAGTGTCTGGAAAGCAGCAGAGCGAGCCCTCCGACAAAGGTGCTGAATTAAGGCGGCAATAAGATGTCTTAATCTGGGGTTAAAAAGACACATTCGTACCCCTAGGTTTGTTCCTCTTTGTGAAACCCTTGAAATCCGGAGTGATGGAGCAGCTGGGTTGCGAGCAGCAGGAGCAGTTCGAACTCGTTCACGGACAGCGCTCATCCCACTGGTACAGCGAGCAGAGTTACCCCGGATTTTCAGCGGAGCAGCAGGTACCAAGCCCGAGGGCTCTGCCTGTGGGACAAGAGGGTGCCCTGGGCATCCCACTTAGCTGGATGAGCCCCCTTTCACCCTGCACACCTTCCTTTGTCTGCACACGTGTGAAATGCGATGTGCAGCAGCTCCTTTTTCGCAACATCTGGTTTCCAAGCCCATCGTTTCCCAGCACTTCCCGCTCTGCGGCAAAACCCACCTTATTTACAGCCTTCCCATTTGGAGGGCTCACCAGACCCCAAATTTGGCTGACATTTGCAGGTTCCTGCTTTTCATTTCAACCCATTCTTGCTTTATTTTTAGCTGTTATAAAATGACACATGTTTCCATCTTTTAGGTAATGAGATGCTTTCCACTTAATTCAATCACTAGTTAATTTGATCCTCTATTTAATTTGTTCCAAACGTCTGGAAGCAAAGTTCCGTGTCTTAAGTATATGTATATATTACACATATAGCTTCCACCCTTTGCTCTGATCATTCTCCTTCCTCTAAACAAGCCTTATAATTCAATCTTAGGCTACTGAAACTTGCCATTTAATTAATAAGGAAAGCCCAAATCAAAGCAAGCTAGAAGGAAAAGAAAAGGTTTAAGGAATGAATCCTGGTCATAAAAGATGACTGTGACTTAAAGTTGCATCATGGACTACCTGCTGTTGGCTGATAATTCTGCTGTAGGTTATCAAATCCGTGACAGTGAATTGATGGGAGCAAAAACTTTTAGGAAAATGTTAAGAATAAATGTGAACAGCCACTTGGTGGAACATAAACCCAAAAATATGGTGTAGCAAAGTTTTATCTGTCACCCCAAGCCTTTGGAACTTGGAAATCAGATGGTGAGGGGATAACACTGCTGCAGTCTGTGCTAAATCTGTGTTGTCTTCAGCGCTGTCAGGAGCACCCACCAGCACTCCATAAAGCTTTCACTTCCATCCCCAACAGACCCCTGAAAAAACTCACCCCCCTGCTGTAATCAAACACTGACCTCAGCCCTCAGCCTCAGTGCTGACTTTTGTGGCTCTAGGATCAGCAGATCAGCCCATGTGAGTGTCACACCCAGCTGGGGTTTGGGACTGGATCCGCTTTTGGCTGGCAGAGCTGCGTGTGTGTGCAGGAAGAGACGCTCAGCTCAGCTTCTTGGCCACGAGATGAACAGTTTCCAGTATGTTGCTCCATGATCACCTGATGGGTTGTGCAATGGCCAGGGAGACCAGACACAACGGGAACCTGGGGCTTTCCAGCCCTTGAGCCAGGTGGGTTTGTGCCATGGGTGCATTTTCACACATCCCACTTGGAGCACCAGGATGCAGGAATCCTTTCAGTACATCCCCACATTAGTGTGCCAGGAAGGCGCCCAAAATCTCACCATGGAGCTCCCTTATTTTCCTGGTGCCTTTCTGGGAATGCTGGGTGCGTGCCTGGATGTGAGCTCGGCTGTGTTTCTCAGCCTGAGCCGTCACAAGTGTCGGGATGCCCCTGCGAGGTGCCAGCCTGCAAAGTGCTGGAGGTGGAGGAGGCAATGCCCCTTTGAGATGCATTCCACCTGGGGGCAGGGAGCCCAGCTTTTGGCTGCTCTCCTTCGGGAGGTGAAGGCAAATGAAAGCCAAGGCAGCCAGCAGCTCCACGAGTTCCGGGAGCTGTGCCCTCTCCATCTCTCTGCTGTAAGACCACGAGCGGGTTCTTCACTGAGGAGGCACAAAGATTGGGTGAGGTCTTTTGGTGGTTTTCAAGGCTGGAAAAGACCCATGGGTATGGCTGTAGCAGGGCTCCTTGTCCAGATGCTGCTACTGCTGGCAGAAGTGTTTCCCTACACACAGTTTTGGGTAGCTTTCCTCTGCCCTTGGTCTTGCCCAGCTGTGGCTGGAGTCCCCACCAACCTGTGGTGGGGCAAGAAGGAGTGGAATGCTTCAGGGATGATTGCAATGCCAGGACAGGGGGAATTGGAGGTTACAACTGAGAGGAAACCACCCAAAAGCCAAGGGGAGAAGTGGAGAGGTAACAAACCCACGATCTTCTTAGCGAGCAGCGAGATGGGTTGGCTGGGATTCAGTTCCCCCACGAGATGGAGACAGCGCTGCTGGTTTTGGTTACTTTCCAACTGAGGTGTAGGAACAATTTGTCTTAATAAATTGTGAGGAATAATGCAAGAGGACAGAGCTCTCAAGAGGGCATGAGGGCTTTTATAGGAAGCGTGGGATGAATATTAACAAACAGGTCATGTTGTTGTTGCTGACTATTGGTTCGTGACCTGGGCTTCACAGCCATTCGTGGCCTGCGTGCCCCAAACTCTGAGCTGATGCCTTCTGATTTCCATGGACTCATTTCTTTCATGGTGTTTCTGATTTATGTGCTGGGGATCTGCTGCTGTGCCGGTGTGTGGAGGTGAGCTGAGCCTCTCCCTTGGGGCAGCATGCCCATAGCATGAGCGTCAGCATAAGGAAACTCCTGATAGGGGGAAGAAGCTTTTTTCCTCCTTCACAGAAATAAAAACATTATTTATGCTGCTTTCAGCTCTGTTGCTGCTTTCCTGAAGCCAAATGCTTCAGCCTTCCTCCTGCACCAATGTCCCCATGGATGGGATGATAGGATCAGGACAGCTCAGGACGTCCTTGAGAGTTCAATCTCAAAAGCACAGACCACAATGATTGGACAAGAGAGAATAGCTTCAAACTGCAAGAGAGTAGATTTAGATTAGATGTCAGGAAGAAATTTTTCCCTGTGAGGGTGGTGAGACCCTGGCATAGGTTGCTGAGAGCAGCTGTGGCTTCCCCACCCCTCGAAGTGTCCAAGGCCAGGATGGATGAGGCTTGGAGCACCTTGGGGTAGTGGAAGGTGTCCCTGCCCATGGCAGGGGGTGGAACAAGGTGATCTTTACTGTCCCTTCCAGCCCAAGCCATTCCATGTGATAACTCCTGCCACTGCTCTCCTCAGTGGTCTTGCTCATGTCACTTCATCAGTGTGGTGTGGGGCTGGATTTTGCTGTGCCATGCACAGACAAGCCCAGGGGAGTTTGGTTCTGGATGTTGCAATGCAGCTGACGGGAGACTGGGCTTTTTTGGGTGCTTTGCATGATGCACTTCAATATGACAAGTAACTGGAGAGGCATAAGATCAATGTCAAAGGTTGCCAACAGTGAAGGGAATTATGCTAAGAAATGCACGTGGATCCCAGCAGTTTAAGGCCTTTACTCACAGCAGTGTGTGGTTGCAGTACCAACAAGCACGCTCCCATTCTGGCCTGTCTCTGCCTCGGCTTAGGTAGGTTTATTTTTGCAAACATATGCTGCGTTCCCAAGCATCACAAAGGAGCTGCCGCTCTGCTGAGCTGCTCGTGCAGCTGCTGTTGCAGGAGACTGGACACCCCAGTGTGCTCCAGGGACTCATTCTGGATCCAACATCAGCCCATGGGGCTCTCCACCACAAATTCAATAGGTGCAGGGAGAGACCCGTTGTGCTCCGAGAGAGCGACCCTCTCTCCTGTCTTCTCTCCTGCTCATCTCTCCTGTCTTCCAGACCTGCCTCATCTGCTTTCACCTGCATCTAAATCTCCCTCCTCTTCCCACCCTGGTGGAAAGCAAACCTAATAGAAAAAGCAGTGCTAATGATCATGACCCCACTACTGTTTTATTTCCAATTGGCAGCTCATGCAAGCAGCCCTATTTTCTGTTCTAATAGGAAACTTTATGATGTACCAAATTGCCCTGTAACAGCCTGTGCTGAGTTGCCTCCTGAAAGGTAAATGAGTTTGAAATTTTATGATCAGTTACCACGACTTCTTTGCCTATTCCATAAAAAGGAGAGGGGGGGATGCATTAAAGGGACCCTAAGGTTGCAAAATGAAGCTGCTGGGAGCCAGATGGTGCCTTTGGAGGGCTGCAGGTGGGAGCAGTGCTGGTCACAGCTGCCTGGTCTTGGCTGGTGGCTGCGTCCCCTTCTCGTGCTGGCTGTCACCTGCCCGGTGAACAGACCTGCTCCACCTGAGGACTCACCTGGATGCTGATGAGGGGAAAGGATGGCTTGGCAGGGACACAAGGGAGGGGTTTGGGGCCTCAAAGCCCAGGCGTTACCCTACACGTCACAGAGTGCCATCTCCTGGCTTGACA
This sequence comes from Mohoua ochrocephala, assembly GCA_013398855.1. Classification (NCBI taxonomy): domain Eukaryota; kingdom Metazoa; phylum Chordata; class Aves; order Passeriformes; family Acanthizidae; genus Mohoua; species Mohoua ochrocephala. The sequence continues at coordinate 350,973 of VZTA01009262.1, read as the reverse complement.
GGAATGAACTGGGACTCCCACGGCTCGGTACCATCCATAGGGAATCCAGGCAGGTGCTCCTGCTGCCTTTAGGCTGGAGTCCAGGTCAGGAAGTTATCCAGAGGCTGGCAGCAGCAGGATATGGGACAGTTTAACCCAGAGCTGGTCTCCTGTATTGGTCAGGGAGAGCTCATCTCCCACCAAGGGCTTTTTGTTAATTAGAGTAGCCGAGCCCTCACACAACCTGACTTGGGAGCAACAGGACTCTGGGAAGTCCCATTAGCAATTTCCAATGTGTTTTGCAGTGGAGAAGCAAACCAGACTCCTGGTGCACTTTGTGGCACAGGTGCAAGACAGCTGGGCACCTGTTTTTTACTGGGTGCTGGTTTTGGTGGCCTTGGGTGCTGGGGCAGTCCCTGGGCTGAGTTATATTGGGGTGGCTCTGGCTGGTGCATGGATGCAGGATGAGGTGGAAATTGGAGCCTGTGGTTTATTCAGAAGGTCTCTGAGAGGTGGCTGAGAACAGCCAGCACTGGTTCCCAAGGGTCCCCAGCTCTGCTCAGAAAGGTTTTGGGGTGGCAAGTTGGAAGGTGACAAGCTCCTTCTGCCCATGCCTCTGACTAATCCCAAAAGAGCTCATGGAAAGCAGTTCTCCCTGGAGAAATGGATGATCCCTTTCAGCATGTCTGGTTTGAAAATCCCTGCCTGGCTGGAGCCACCAGCCCACATCTGCCTGACTCACCCCAGTGGTTTTGGGAGATGTGGGAACCCTCCTTCGCCTTCTTCAGAGAGAGCCTTCTGCAGGTCTGAGGGGTGCTCTCCTCCTCCAGGGAGACCAGAGGAATCTCATAGCAGAAAGAAATAAAAAGCAGATCCTCATACTTTTAAAATTTAGTGCTGAGAGTGATGAAAGAAAGGGCAGTGATTCTTCTGGATTCACTTAGTGTCCAACTTTCAGAGACAGGATTACTCACTCTTTCCCTGTGGGGAGGGCAGAAATGAACATCAGGTGCTCTGACATGATTTGGGAAGTTACCCACCCCAGCCTGGCTGTGTAAGGCCCGTGAACATCCTTTTGCAGGGACAGCTGTGCAGTTCCTGACACAGATCTCCTGGCAGGGAGCTGGAGTGGAGCAGAGCCCTGCGTGCCCAGCGACGACTTTGCCCACTCTTAACTCATCTCTTGCCTTAGTCCTTTACACCTACCAGCACCCTGCTTTGGTTTCTTTTAAAGCTGTCTGCTTATTATACATGGGTGAAATCTGGTCATGCTGCACTCTTTATTAGTCCAAAACTGAGGTCAGGCAGGTTGGATTTCTTTCCCGAGTGCTTTTATAATATTTGTGTTAGCTGGGCAGCTAAGTGCTGTCAGATGTAGCGTCAATGGAGCTTGCTGCTGTTGAAATTTTTATGGTTTCATGCATTTTACAGCATCACCTGTCAGACTCCAGCAATCATGATGTCACCTGTAGTGGAATATATAAATTTGAACGGAGGAGACAGGAGCTAGGGGAGTTCTTCGGTAATCTGGGCTCCTTTCTCCCCTCCTCCTCCTCTGGTGGGGAGGCTGGGAGGTCTTAAGACAGGGCAAAAGAAAAGGAGCAGATATCTCTTGCCCTGGATGTTCTGCATGATCTGGACAAAATCACTGCCTTCACTCTCTCTGTGGTTTCCCTACTGCCCCTCCCTTTGTTTTGCTGGCTGTGTCTCTGGGGATGTGGCCTCCTGGATTCACCCTGAATCAGCACTGGGGAGGCTCCAGCGGCTGTGCTGAAGGCTGGTACCCCATGTGTGAGATGGAGAAGCAAGTGCCACGGGGCTGGCAGGGAAGGATGGATGGAAGGAAGGAAGGAAGGATTGGCTTTCCTGGGCAAGTGTTTAAACGTTCCTGAAGTGACCAGGAGGTGGGACTCGTTCTGTGTGAGTAAGCCCAGCCTGCCCGCTGGTACCTTCTGACGGTGCGCTCATTGCCTCACCGTGCCCAGCTCTCCCCTCCCAGGCAGTGTTTGGTCTCAGCCCCATTCTAATGTCATCGCAGCTTGGATTTACAGTTTGCAGCAATGGTACTCAGTGGATTCGGTGAAGGGAGCGTGACGAGTGTGAGTCGGTCAAAGCCCAGCAGAGGTGTGAGCTGCATGGTGGAGGGAAGGAGGGCACGTTCTGCTCGTGGCGTTGGGCACTGGGGTGGGTCATACCTTCAGAGAGCCTGCTTGCTCCACTGGAAGAGGGGTTCAGAGACGCATGAGAAGATTCAACCACACGTCAAGCAGCAGGTCTGCTTTGCTCCGCGTTTTTAGAAGCAGGGACATGTGTTTTATCCTGGTTCTCCTCGCTCAATACGGTCATCCCTGCAAACACTCCCTTAATTACATATCAAACCAGCAATAAGATGTGGCTTAGCGACCTAGATGAAGACATGGAGCCCTACTGCTGAGCTGTAAACCCTCAGTAAAAATGGCTTAAGAACAGACTGATTGGGTTTTAAGAGCTCTGTAACCGATACACATCTTACGGTATCGTTAGGCCTCGATAAATCTGTTTCTAATAATCACTGTTTACTGAGGTTTCTCAGCTATGCCAGAGGTACGTATCTGTTACCTTGTGGTCCAGCCTCAATAAATGTGTTTTTAATAATCAATTGGTACTTCAATAATAAACAATAATTGCTTTATTACATATGAATTTGAACAAGTTCTGCATTTCGGTTGCACTGAAATCGCTGTCTATTTTTATTTTTTTCTTACTCGGAAGGAGCTTTTACTGGCCAGCTATTGGTACTAACGTGCACCAAACGTTACTGCTCCTTGTAAAGCGTTGCTGACTTCACCTGATTTATAAGCCATGGAAATATTTCAGCGCTTTTTTTCTGCCCCAAACTAAGCAGTCTGTCAGTAGCTTCCAGGCAATCTTTGTAGGAGGAATGCTGCAGTCCTTCTTATGGATCATTAACTGGGAATGAACTTGGGGCCTTCAGATGTGAGCACGCCGCCTGCTGCCGTACGACCCAGCAAGCCAACGCTTTCAGTTGACAGTACAAGTAATAGAGGAATGGGACTCTAATCTCCTACAGAAGAAAACCCCAATAATTGAAGAGGAAAGTTGATTTCTTGCAGTGCCATTGAGGAAGCTGAATTTTTTCCAGGGCCTGTGTCTCAGCTGAGGTCTTCAGAGCCTGGTGCTCCAATGGCTTGGACATCTCTGCTCGCGTGCCCTGACTGCCCTCCCTGTGGTGGGCATTGCTCTCTACATGCTCAGAAGGACTGGGGTGGGCTGCAGGGATATCCTGAGTTCTGCTGGCCACTCCATGCTGCTTCCCAGCCTGTGATGCTCTGTGGAGAAGAGGGCTTTTGGCTTAGAAATGTGAAGTTTGTCTCCTTCCCATCAGTATCCTAGGCAAGTTTTCTTTCCAGGGCTGCAGCAGGATTCTGCAGTGTGGTGACTTACCTCTGGACTTCGAGGGGCCAGTGCTGAGCAGGAGGTGAGGATTCACATCACTCTACCCAAACACCCACCTGGTTCATCCTGTATCTTAAATCTTCCCTAATCTGACATCTTTACAGCCTCATGTACCACCCTGCTTGGAAACATTATGCACTCCCGAGGCACAGCAGCTGATTGTTCCTGTACCTGCACGGCAGAGGAACTGGCACTGCTCCTTCAGCACCTTCTACCTCGATTTCACTTGAGCAAAACTTTGAATCCCAGTGCCGTCCCCACCTTCTCAAACATCCTTTCAGCGTTGGGTCAGACCATACTCCTCTCCCTGAAACGGGGCCTTCTGCAGTCTCCAGCCACCCACCCAGGGCTGGTAGTGGCTCTGGGGTGGGATGAGTGCTTATCCACCACTTTGCCACCCCACGCAGCTCACCCCAGGGGGCGAGGGAGGAAGCGTGGTGCCGGCCCAGCCCCGCGGGTGCCAGATGCCTTTGAGCAGCGGGAGCTGTGTGTGCGCGTCTGCGTCCCTCGCGTACGGCGAATGTCACATCCAATTAAGGCACTTCAAGCCGTAACGGGAGCAGAGTTCGATGTCTCTAATTAGTCTGGTCAAAGGCAGGAATTCCCTTCTGCTGGGTGAGTCTGCTCCCATGACAAGAAGATTAGTGGCCTCAGCTTGTGATTGTCGAGCTCAGAGTTTTCCACCCCACTTTAAGTCATTTGCAATTTTCTGTTCCTCGTGGTGGTGGTTTTGAGGGGCTGGTTTCATTCCAGGAGGGCAGGGGTCAAAGCGTTTTGGTGAAAGTCAGGCAACCCTGCCCCTGGTGCCTGTTTGCTCGCTCCTGGACTACCTCTGGACTAGTCATTTTTACGTCTGTCTGGACGTAACAGGGAGCCTAGGAGTGCACCAGGACCTCCCTGGGGAGTGTTAGCACTGATGGTGGTGTCTGGTGGGCATCGGCTGGCCCATAGTGCTGAGAGGTGCAGTATTCAGCACATTGAGGGGTAGAAATCATAGAATCACAAACCGGTTTGGGTTGGAAGGGACCTTAAGGATCATTTTGTTCCAAAACCTTCGCCATGAGCAGGGACGCCTTTCTTTGCACTGGGTTGTTCCAAGCCCCATCCAACCTTGCCTTGACCCTGAGAAGAGATGTGTCACCTCCTTTCAGCTGTCTGCAGGAGGGTTACAGATGGTCAAGCTGCTGGCAGATGGTTGTCTTTGAGCAGTCCCACGTTGCCATTTGCCTCTGCTCCTGATAAATCCTGTTCAACCAGCTCTCTGTCTTCGGGGTTATAAATACTTTGGTCAGAGCTAAGCTCCAGCACTGTGGGGCCAGAGACCCACTGAGAGCTGCCCTGGGCTCCTGATGTCTGCTGCTGTTGCCTGACAGCTCTTACTGCCTGTGGTGAATGTGGATAAAGTCTTGAATACCTGTGCCATAGTTTGAAAGGTCTAAAATGTCTAAAATGTCCACTTCTGTAATTGAAAATCCCCACTCTATGTATCTTTCTAGTTTATTTTTTCTTATGAACGTCACGATTTCTTATGCCATTGTCTGCCACCACATTACTGAAGTTAATGTGGCAGAAGGGAAATATCTTAATTCCATATTTTGTCTCCTTTTTCTGTCCTTTTGGTTTAAACTAAGCTCTACAGGGGCTTGAGGATATTGTTTCTTTGTCAGAGCTGTAGAAAGGTTTTGTGTGTCTGTGTGCTTCTCCATTGCCTCAGCTGAGGACAATATTCCTCCCCTGACTCTTTGATATCCTGAGATTTTCCTCACAGCAAAACTGCAAAACTTTTGACTGAAATGGATCTTCTTTTTGGTGACCTAATGCTGGCTTTTCTGAGAAACAAGTCCTGGGCTTGAAAGCTTCTCCACAGTATCTCATGGGTCTACGTCAAGGCAAATCAAAGGTCTCAGTAGCAAAGCATGTTCTGGACAACTGTAAATAAGAATAAGTTGTTTGGGAGTGCACTAAATGCTGTGAAAACATGTGAGAACTAGAGATGCTTGGGGTACTGCTGTCAAACTAGAATTCTGTATCAGAGACAAAACCATCACTTGACAGACCAGAAATCTTAAAATCTAAGAAATTCTTGGAGTTTTGGGACCTGGATCTCAGCTGACAGAAGCATAGATCACTGAGACAAGTAAGATCTTTCTCAAAACCACTCAGGTGAGATAAACACAGGCTGCAGCTTTTAGTGAAGTCTCAGGAAGCAAATTGCCAGGCTGGTTCTGTGCTCAGAGCTGGCTGCTGCAATGGGTCAGCGTCTCTAGAGACCCTCATTGTGGTTATTTTGGGGTAGTTCATGATCCCAACCCCAAGTTCTCAAGCTGGGGCTTCTCACATGACCCTGGGGGTCCTGTAGCCATGGGCGGGGAGGGGATATAACCATGGCGGTGACTGATCCTTCCTGCCCGCAAATGCAGCTCCATCTGCAATAGTCAGGATCTAAGATTTAAACTCAGGCAGGATGAAAAATTTTTGAAGGCTGGCAGATTTCCAAGTCACCCCTCTTGTAGGCATTGCCCCTCCTGAAGACCACTGTGACGTGCCGTGTCCTTGGGTCGGAACGGTGTTTTCCTAGCAAATGACTCCGCGGTGCACCTGGGGCGCAGTGATTGATGAGGCAGGTTTGCACGAAGGATGCCCATGCAGGGGATCATACAGGGGCTGTTGGGTGTGAAGGGGCTGTGCTGGAGGGGAGAGGGAGGTGGTGAAACCCAGCTCGAGCCATCCGGCCATCACCGGGGCTCGGTACTGAGTCAGGTGCAGCCCAGCTCGTGTGTGTACCCCTCCCGTTATCTCACCTTAAACGAAACTTCAGTGGCACGTGTCTGAAAGAGGGCCCTGGCTCAGACACCACGAAAGGGAAGTTTATTTCAGTAATTACCCATGAGGCAGTGGGTGTTTCCTGAGCATTAGTGACTTCTGGGCTCCGAGGCCTCTGCCCAGTCCTCAGGGAATGTCCCAAGGTGACAGTCTGGTGGTGTGTAGAGAGGTGCAAGCGATGCAGGGTGTGATGGGCGGGTGGCACTGGCTCTGATGGCTCCTGGGAGGGTGAGTTAGCAGAACAGAGCAGAGATTTTTGCACAGGCTCAAGGGAATTCCTTGGCTCATTTAACTGCAGTGACTGTGAGCTGAGTTCCCAAAAGGTCTTTGGAAAGCTCAGCTTTAATATCCTCTGCCCTGGTCAGAGGGAGGTAACCTCCGTTCTTCCCCAGCCCCTGAGCTCCTGGGAACCCACACTGGTGTCCTGAAGCAGGGGATTTGACTGGACTGTCCTGAGACTAATCTTGTTTGGTTTCCAGAGCTTGTTATGCATCTACTGCAGTCTTGTAGAGTTTACTTTGTTTTGTTTCTATTCCTTTTTCAGTCCTGTCTGAAAAACCACTGAGCTTTCTAGCACTGTAATAGCCATCATTAATAATAATACCTTTAAATTATTCCAGTTAGTCTTTTTAAAGTGTTTTCCTGACCATCTTCTTTGCTAATTGCCTTTCTCCAATGCCCTGAGGAAACCTTCATTTTCTGGAAGTTCTGAAGGGAAGGACAAGGGACTTGGCTCTGATATTTATACATTTTTCCTAAGCAGCCACTGTCAGCTGGTGGAGAAGAAATACAATTTTTATGGCCCTACTTGTGCCCAGAATGGGGAGATAAAGGCCCCAAACCACCGGTAACCAAGTCAGGAAACACCTAAGCCTGAGATGGGAGGTCGGAGCCAGCTCCTGCAAAGGGGCTGTGGGTCAGCCCCTGCCTCACAGCTGCTGGAGGAAGGGGCCAAGTGGAGCAGCAAGGAACGAAGGATTCCCCGTGCAACTGCCCTTTGCTGTGCTCCCAGCGTGCAGAAGGATCTCGGAGCCCAGACTGGAGCATTGCACAGGCAGGTGAGAGGGAAGGGAGCTGCTTGGAGCTTGGGATGAGGGACCCTGCAGGTGTGAGTGGAGGGACACTGGTGGATGCAGGGCAGGGAAGTGGCAGCATGGGAACAGCGAGGTGTGCCCTGGGCTTCATTCTGAGCTGAGATGGAGCAGGAGGATTTGGAGAAGTCCTTTCCTGTAGCCCACAGAGACGTATGAATCCCCCTTCATCGCTCCACACGTGCAGGGGCTGTTCCAGCTGCTCCACTAATGGCTTTTTAACCCCAGACGTAAATTTAGGAACCCCTCAGTCCTGTGTCACTCCAATCTGTCCCAGTCACAAAAATTAGCAAACTATTCAGGGCTTTTCAGACCATCGAAAAGTCATCTGCTGTTCCTCCCCTCTCCCATGCTGCTTGAGGCCAGGTGCCCTGCCACCCTCTGGGTTAAATACTGATGGTGATGCCATGAAGTGGCTGAGATGGGGTGTCAATAGCCAGAACCCAGGTGGAGGAAGGGTTGCACCTGGTTTAAGGTCCATCTCAGCCTTGTGTCCTCAGCAGTGCTACTCAAGGACACCAGCACTACCCACAACTCAGTTCCAGAGCAATTGTCAAAAGCCCTCCAGACCTGGACCACTGAGGTGAAGTGGCACTCAGAGTCAAGAGGGGCACAGTCTGGGCAGGAAAATCTGGGAAAGGTTTGCTGGCAGAGCCCAGCTTATGTTTCGCTTCCTTGAAACCAAGGAATTTCTGTGACACTTTCAGTGAAAAATGATAATTTTCTGATAAACCGCAATGAAAATTTCCAGCTAACTCTAAACCCAAGTTCTCCTTTCATGCAGACCCTTTTTTCCCAGCCTGTCTCCCTCCTCGGCTGTGCCCAGCCAGGAGCCTGCAGGATGCTGAGCACCGAAGCTGAGGAGTTGTTAGCGATCGGGGTGCCCTAAATGCCAGCAGCAGATGCAGTAAAGGACTGTTCCTTTCCACTTGAAATGCCTGTTGCATTTGCCAGGCAGCCAACGCTGTAAATTCATTCTGACTAGTTAAAAAGACCTTTTAAAGCTTTTGAATGGTTTCTGGCTTATTCTGTAGCAATAAAACCACAGTGCCTGAGAGTCAGACGTTCAGGACCTTACCAAGAAACTAAATACGAGATACTTGGGAGTGTTGTGAAGTGCTTAGGAACAAGATAATTATACTGGCCTTCATCCCATTGTTGGCCTGTTCATAATCACTGTCCCGAGCTCTGTCTGGTGGCATTTGGGATTACTGTGGAACAAAGAAATAGGGCAGGGGTTTGCAAAATGGGAATCCCACCTGCTGAGGGGTGGTGGAACAATTGTGTGAAGAAAACAGGGAAAGAAGGGAAGTGAGGTGGTGCATTTTCCTTCTTATCCTGCTGCACAGAACCCAAAAAGGAGCTCAAACATGGCTTGTCTTGCCTGGTTGTGTAAGGGCAGATTTCACCCTTGTACACAGGAACCCACGACAGTTTGGGCTCCAAATCCTGATTCTCTTGACCTGGGAGTGATTCTTGCTCCCTGAGCAATTCAACCACCAGACCCTGAAGAAAGGAGACCTCAGCAGCTGCAGTGGGAGATTGCAAGGCTCACTTGGGGCTCCCCAGCACGGTTCTGCCTTTCTCTGACATCCCTCACCTTGGGAGCTCTGCTGACAGGCTGGTGGTCACAGGGGTCATCAAAGTGTCTTGCTGGGAGGTGATTTTCCTCCAAGTGCATGCCTGCCATGGGACCCAGCTTGCCAGATGGCTCCCTGGCATCTGATCAGGGCTTTTCCATGCAGGAGGGAAGAATGTCATTGAGGAGGCTGATAAATGGTCTGTGAAGACTGGTCTGATACCGTTTTGGTCTTCTGGGAACGAGGAGCTCATTGCAGATCAAATGTCTGATCTTTAAACTGGCATAAATCAGCGTAACTCCACCAAAGTTAATGGAGTTGTGCTGATTTACACCAGCTGAATTTATACCGTCAAAAATCATTCATTTGCTCAGTCTCTTCTCCATTTTTTCCCCCCTCCTTGGATTAGAAATGAAGTCTATAAAGCTAATATGGTCCCTGCAGCAGCATAACTTCCATGGAGTGTTTGCTTGAAGAGGTTAAAAGCCCTATAAACTGCTTTACATTCTCTAATAATAAAATGCAGATGCAAAGGGGAAGGATTTGATGGTCAATTAATACAGAAACTATCCAGTGCTTTGCATAGATCCCACTCCTTGGCTTTGAAATACTATGCCCAATTAAAACCTTACCCAGAACTACACCAAGATTAAAAAAGCAATAATAATCTGCAGCACTCTAGGTAGCATGCTGCAGTTTTCAGGGTGCCTCTGAGCTATGCCTCATAAACTCTTGGATAAGATTTGTCTGGGTGTTTCCAACTGCAACTGCTCCTGGAGCAAAGCTGCGAAGTAGCATTCAGCAGGCGAAGCTGGAGAGAGGGTTATTTTATGGAGGGAAAGAGGAGGGGGGTAAGGAAAGTGTTGACAATCCCCTGCGCGTTCTTCTGAAAGGGAAAGAAAATGATAGTTCCTGTAACTGTTCTGCCCTTCAGCCGGGTTATCCAGAGGGTGCTGGGCTAGGCAGTGCCCCCAGAGCGGCTCTGGTTTTGGGATGGAGTGGGCTGACACAGCCTCAGCATGTCCCAGTGACTTTGCAGCTGGGTTGAGTATCCCTTGCTCCAGCTCGCGGGGATGATGGCATTGGTGACCAGTAAGGGTGTCCCCGCGCGTGATGGTCACTCCAAAGGAGCAGTGCAGTCTATCCACAGACCTTATCTGGTGGAGCAGTGAGGTGGATGGCATCTGGATTTAATAGTCCAGAAGGCAGAATGGAAGCCCTTCTCTTTCAGCAGCCCACAGCAGAAGCAAGAGCTGAAAGGGCAGAAGGCAGTTTGGGCAGCGAGGAGCACCCACAGTAATCAATCAGTATAACAGCCATCCCCTTCTTGGCTCCAGAGTTTCTCGCTGGCAAAAGACACCAGTACTAACATACACCACCTTGTTTTAAGGTCCCCATTAATTTACTTGCTGTACGGTGTGACAAAAAGGAGGAAAAGTAGAGTTCTGCATCCCTGAGGTAGCTGGAGACACTCCCTTCAGGACTGAGCCTAAGGACATGGGCTGCCTTAGGCAGAGAGATCTTCCCCTGGGCTGCTCCTTGGTCAGTTCTTGCTGGCTCATGGATTTGCTCTGCGTTAATCGGACAGAAGGGATGGGCGTCAGATCACTGATCTTAACCACCAAAAGCTTGGGTAGCTCATACAGCTGCTTGTTTATTGGCCTGAGTGCTCGGTGTTCACAGAACACCTCTTCAAGGGAAATTGAAGAGGCATCTGGTAGCAGAGACCCAAGGAAGGGCAGTTCCTTTCTGGTCAGCGTGTCCTTTGACGTGCACAGAGCAAACTGGTAACCGAGCAAAACCCGAGGCTTGGGCAGACGTATGTGGTGGTGGATTCCCCTGGGCCTGAACGTGAGGCATGGCAACTCCATCTGTGAGGCATCCAAACCCTGAAGGCAGCCCAGCATGTCTTGTTATTCTCTCTCTGCCTCTTCTTCTCCTTTCCTGGTTTTGTGAAAAGGACTGAAATACACAACTATTTCAAAAGAGTCATCAGAGCAACTAATAGACAGAATAAACCTATCTCAGATGGCCTAGAGCCCGCTGGGGACGGGGAGTCTTCCAGGTAGGTCTTCAAGCTCAGTTTAGATTGAAGTGATGTGTTTCTGTCTGAGCTCATGCACCTTCCTCAGCCCCTTGGTTTTAGTCCAGCGTAAAATCTCAGAACAGATTGCCAAGGTCAAGGGGAATTGCCCAAGGCTGGGATACTAAAACTAAATGAATGGAGCATGATGTGAAAGCATAATGGGGCCGATTTCTTAATTGCAGAAAGGCCTCTCAACACTGTTTTGACAGCCTAAAGGGTCATTTACATCTATTTCAAGCCACGTAAAAGCCTGATCCTCATTTACACATGTTGAAAAGAAAATATAATATGTACCACGACTAAGCCCCTTCCTACTGCCAAAGTGATGGAAAGAGACTTTAGTGTAAATAAGGCTCAGGCCTGTTTTCAGTTCCAGCACCACGAACGTGCCAGTGCAGGAGCAGGAGCGATGCCAAACCTATTTATTTTGGCCCGGCTGGGTGTTTCTGCAGTTTTCTGTCTGCAGAAGAAAGTGAACGCACACGTTTTGGCTCTGCCTTCCTCGAGGGTCACCGGCAGCGTCACTTCCCCCCTCCCAGTCAGGGACCAAGGGCGTGTCCTGAGGGCCACAGAGGATGCTCTTGTTGGGCAGGACCTGGGGCAGCTGAATGAGCGCTTTTGTGGCGAGGGCTGCGAGTTCTCCGTTTCCAGCTGCTGAGCTGCTCCCAAGGATCGGCAGCAGCTTTAAACCCGGCAGAAATCGAGAATGCACAAGCTGACAAACTCTGTTTGTGTCAACTAAAGAAAGCCAGTGCTCTGCTGGCTGCCAGAAATGGGCTCCAGACCTTCTCCTCAGGTGGAGGAGACGTGGAGTAACTGCTCAAAGATGTGAGTAGTTCCCTAAACAGGATGATGATGACAATTACAGGCTGATAGGGGCTCAGTATTTACATCTCCTTAACCAGGCAGACTCCAAACCCTCTCAGAGTCTGGGAGAGCACCGTTCTTCCCGGAGAACATTGGAGGAGACTGTGATTTACCGTGGGGCACGGGGGCAAGTGGCCGATCCTCCAGAGGCTCAGTAACACAGACCATCTGCACGCCGACTGCGATGCAGCTTCTCCCCATCCTTTTTTCTCTCCATGCAGGACAAGGATCAGCCTAGATCTGAAGGGAGGTGCAATTTTAAGCAGGGCTGACGTGCCTCTGTGCCAGCGTGGGACGGATTAGAATTAGTTTTTGCTAATTTGCTCCACATGGAGCTTTCAGTTTGAATTCTGTCTCCTGAATTAACAGGCAGACCACCCTCTTGGTGTCCTGACTGCTGTGTTTCCTATCGCGAGGGAAGAATTTCTCATCCATCCTGTTTTTTCCTGTGGCTCAAGCCATGTTGCACCCACCGCTCCAAGGAGAGGAGTGTGTGTATTCAGCTTCCTCAGACCCCACCGCTGATCCAAACTTGGGCAATCATTTCGGAAAACGGTCAGCTCTGAACTTTGGGAACAGGAAGGATGCACAGACTAGTGATGATAACATCCTGAATTTTTTTTTTGTTTCTGCATGAATCCCAGATTGTCCTGTTCAGGAGGCAATTCTTAGTAGTCTTGCTGCAATTCTTAGCAGAGAACCCAAAATAAGTCTTGCCAGAAAAGATCCAGGGTCTCTGATTTTTTTGCGAGTACTCAAGAAACCATCTTGTGTGGATTTTCCTCTTTCTCAGGATGCATTGACATCCTGTGTGCCTTTGCACGGTGGTTTCAATCTCTCTGTGGTTAGGTTACCACCTGAAAAATGAGATTACTGTAATAACAATCCCTCTCATGTCCACAGCGACCTGGGTAAATTGTAGCTATGTAATTTCTCAACAACGATCTGGACATTTCCAGCAGCTTCTCAGCCATTAAGAAGCTGTTTTCTTGGAGCCATAACGATTCCTGAAAACACACTGAGGTTTTGGAGTACTTCTAGGAGCCCTGTAGATGTTCAGGAGCCCCACACGAACATCAGGCAACAAAGCTCTTGAACCAAAGATTTGCTTCCTGTGATATGAGTCAGAATTAGGCTGAGTGTGGTGACAGAAACCCGAAGCATCACCACCAAGGGCTGAATTCTGCCTCGAGCCACTCCGCTGTGTGTGAATCTGGAGCAACTTCACTGGAGGCGAATGAATAAACTCAAGTGAATAAAGCTAAAGATGCTTTTATAATGTTGTCCCACTTGCCTGAGAAACAGTTGCATTCTTTTCTGTCTGAACTTTCAGAGGGCTCCCTATTTCATCCTTGCTTTTTAAGATTTTGGTTACATTCTGATGCCAGCCTTGGTGTAAGAGCTCACTTTGTGCCCCTGGACTCCGCCTGCAATGAATGGTGTTCTGTGGTAACTGTGGTGATGTGTTTGCAGGCAAAGGCTGGGGAAGGCAGGAGGAACAGAGTTTCTCTGGGCTGTTCCAAGCTGGTGTGTCAGGTTCTGTCTTGGTTTTGGTCTGTGTGAAATCTTAACTGGTGCTTCTGCAGGGGTTCTATAAAAACTGGCCACGTATTTACTCCCTCTTTTCAGCCAAGACAGACTGTCTCTAATGGTTCCAGCTCAAACGGTTTCATTTTGTCATTCCCAAGCTGGCGTACTTGTCCTGGTTATTTCAAGGCAGGTGTCTTATAATTTAATTTCTACATTTAATTTCTCAAAAGCCTTTTTCACAGCCCCCAAATGAAACTGGACAAAACTGGTGAAATATTTGATTTGTTGTCTAAGCATCTTTAAAATTACTTTTATTTATACTTTTCATTAAATAAAATTACTTTTATTTATACTTTTTTTAGTTATACTTTTACTTTTACTTTGAGTGGGGTGAATTGATCTTTGTGCCTTTCACTTCAGGGCAACAGCAGCACGGGAATCATTTATTCACCTACTTCTGGGGTTTACCTCTTTCCCAGGGCCAACAGAAAGTCAGTCCAGCTTTTACCTCTGTCTGCCCTTCCTCCTAATTTTTATTACATACTCTTGAAGTCAGGCACATAGAATTTTTCAGTGAGGGGGTGTCCAAGCCTGGGTGTTTATTGCTCCTCCACCAAGAGAGGCAGCAGGTGCTCCTGTACAATGGGTCCAGCATGGAGGTGTCTTGGCAGGTGACTGTTTCCCCTGCGGTTTTCTCTTTTTCCTGCCTGCTGGAAATAAAATAAAATGAAAATATGCCTCTCACTTTGTCCTACGTCACGTGCAAGAGATGGGAATGGGCAGGGAGAGGAAGAGAGGAGGTTTGCTGTGGAGCCCTGATCCATAGTGCAGGGTGTGTTCTCTGAGAGCACAGCTCTACTGGATAAAGGCGTGGAGAGAGCCCAGCCCTGGCAGGCTGGCTCTGGACAGGGCTCTGGCTGGAAGTGCAGGAAGCTGATCAAACCCATGCTTCCCCCGGATGTCCTGTTCTTCTCAGACTCCTTGTAAGGAGCACCTCCGGGGGCACTGCTGGAGATGTTCCCAGGAGCGTCTGGCTGAGGTGGTCTCTGTGTTTCACCTGACCTTGTTACTCTGAGTTTACTCGCTGAGCAGTGTCGCCTTGCTGAGGGTGCTGCCAGCTGAGTGCAGGCTGCTCCAGGGCTGTGGGCTGCTCTGCAGAGTGGGAGGACACATCACAGACAGGCAGTGATAGTATTGAAGCATCCCAAGTCCTGTCCATAGGACTATCACAGGCTGTCCACTCAAACTCACTCTGCTCTCCTTCTCCATCTGCAACTGAGCAGTCTGATACTTCTTTTGTTTGTGTTTTACAGCACAAAAAGCTCATGCAAGCTGGAAAGGCTTCACCATTATTTCCCAAACACAGAAATATGTGTCTGCAATGTGGTGCTTTTTAGAACAGCATCCACTCAGATGGTGGAGAATTCATCACAGCCCAGGGTGAGTAATTCCAATGGCTCATTACTCTTTCAGTTACAAGCTGGCACTTTCTTTGCAGTCTGAATTTGTCTAATTTTGGTTCCAGCCATTGGATATTGATATGGCTTTGTCTGTGAGATTAAAGAGAGTTCTGTTATAAGAGATCTCCTCTTTAGTAACTGCTCTTCATTGTTAATAAGATACTTCTTCCTCTTCTTTTTATAAACTAAATTATTAAGCACCTTCAGTATCTCAGTGTGAGCAGCTCAGCTCCACCCCACAGCCCTCAATCTGTACCTTCAGTTTCCTCCTGAATTCCTGCTTGGACACTGCTTGGCTGCCCAATGAGCCCATCATGCCATCATGGCACCTCTATGTGGCACTGGCAGATCTGCCACACCTGCAGAGGCACTAGAGTCAAGTCTCTGCCTTTAGGCACCTGAATGAAGCCCTCGAATTCCAGAAAAAGGACGTAAGATCCATCTCCCCTGACCTGAACCACCAACAGCTGTAGTAGTAGACCAAAGCCGTCACCTCCTTTCCTGAGGACATCTTGCTCAAAGTTCTTAAGTGGTTTTCTGGTAACTAAGTCAACGCTGGTTAAGGTGCCAGTGTCCAGATGGTGACTGTGGTGAGATATCTGTTCTGGTTATGGAGCCACTGGTACGGCTGAGAGCTCTGGCCTACTGTCAGCCTTATCTCTGTGCGTTTGGGAGGAAGACATGCTGGTGGTGCAGACCCATGCCCTGCTTTGCTGGTAAAATCCAGCAGAGTTAAATGGTTTGTGATTATTGTGACCTCAAGGACAGAGTGTTGTGTCACCTTCAGTTGTTGGGTAACTAAGAAATTGTCCCAATCTTTGTGCTGGGGGACAGACATTAGCTGGGAATTTTCAAGGACAATCCTCAGCCCCGTTCTCCACCTGCAAGTCTGCCTGGGGGGGACCTGGACAGCACTGCCAGATTTCTCATGGCTCTTCAGAATGCCTGGACTTGGGATGGCCCCTGTTTCAATGACGTTTTATAGCTGCTTGACAGTATCGTGCTCTTTGTAGTGTAATTTGGGTTTATATACAGTGACTGATCACATGCCAGGGGTTTTATTATGGACAACAAATCTCATTCAATCTACAGCAGAGACCAAACAGCCATTGTTGAACCTCAGTGCTCAGAACAGTGTTGGATGACTCCAGGCATGCCAGATGGGACCTACCACCCTCGCTCTGCTCTATGTGAGTAATCAGCATGTGGATGGGCTGCAGATTCCCTCACCAGTTGAGCTGTGTAGGAGCTTGTTTCAGGCCCAGCCAGAGAGTTCTGCTGCCTGGAACGGTTTGAGCACGGGAGGCTTTTGCAGTGTCCGGCGAGTTGACCGAGGTGGGACTTGATGTGAAGTCCTTGCTGTCAGAGCGCAGCAGCAGAGCAGAGTGCCTGGCTGTTTCACCAGGCTGTATTCTCCTCCGTGCCAAAGGTGTTCTCAGTTGATCCAGCTGCAGAGAGGTAGTTTGTCCTCTGGGGCCCGTGAATCAAAGGCTCCAGGAGATCTCTCCCTTGTGCACTGCTGATAGACCAGTCTGTCTTCACCGCCACAGCCCAAGGCTCAGGAGGACGTTTTGGAGATACTCTGCTTGCAAACCCTCTTTCCAGGAGCAGCCAGGCTCTGCAGAGCACATTTAGTGAGCACGCAATGAAATGAGACGTGAACAGCCCGATCATGGCAGGGTAAAACACACAGATCCATTGCTCAGGTGAGGAGGAAGTGCAGCAGAGCACTGAGGGAGCCCGAAAGAACAAGCAGGGATGTCTATAATCCATGGTGTGAAACCTGTGCTATAAATAACGGGCTGATGGAAACCAGACCTGCTCTGCATATGCTTGCCATTTCTACTCCAAAGCAAGAAACTCGTTTGCAGTGAAACGCTCATCCACGGCCATGCTGTGGCCTCTGCTCCTTCCCCAAGGCATGTGCTGGTCCTCCTGAGACCTTTAACAGGAAGTTCTGGGCATGACCTGGGAAAGGCATGTGATCTCGTGGCGGATTTCTGATGGGCCACTGCAACCTGTAAGGGTAGGCCAGCATCATTTGTTTGGTAATAGAACTTCTCTCTCTCACTTCTTCTTCCCTGCCCCCGTTTCACAAATAAAACATTGGGATCCAAACGAACTTGTTTGAGGGCAGAAGATGGCTGTAAAAATAAGTGCTGCTGATTTCAACACCCAACAGTATTAATATTTGATATTTTGGTCTCTTCAATCCGCCAGTCAAGTAAAGCAGAGAAGGCAGGACTTGCCATGTGTAGTTGTCCTCAATGCTAAATCCTGCTGTGAACCATCAGAACAAATAAATTCATTTCTCTCTTACCTTGTGTTCATGCAAATCACCACAGCAGTGGAATTAAGCCCGTGTAAGGCCAGGGTGAGCGGGAAGCAGCGGCACCGCTGGCTTTGGGGAGCGCAACGAGAGCTGAACTTTGGCTACCAGTTTTCAGGGAGTTAAAGAGAAGGAAGCCTGTTCCCCAAGGCAGAGACCCATTTGGAATAAATCTGCTTGCTGGCTGCACTCCTCACGCTGGCAGCCAGCTCATTACAATTCAGGCTGAGTTTTGCAGCATGGTCAGCTTTAACTAATAAAGATCTAGCATGGCACCTTGCTAATCTCATTAGATGGAGAGGGATGTCGTGGTAGTGGCTGCTGGAGGAGGATGAAGAGAGAACCAGGTTTAGCAGTTCCAGTTCAAGCCATTTCAGTTTATTAAAGGTGTGTGCCTGTATGTGTACACACCATACATGTGTACATATGTACATTCTCCTAGTTGTTTCTACTGAATTCTTCCACTAGAAACAGTGGTACCAGAGGCCCCCAGTGCCAGTCCCCAGGGTTAGCTTCCTTCCAGGCTACAGGGAACTCCAGTAGTGGCATTGCTCATGGCTGGGTACCAATCCGCAGAGGATTCAGGGCTCTTCTTGCACCTTGTTGGAATAGAAACATTCTGACCCTGCCCTCCCAAAGCCCAGGAGCAGCTGCAATGCTAAAATCTGCTGATTTCAGTGCCTTACCCAAAGCCTCACTGTCGGGTTTGTTTTCAGTGACATCAGTGGATGTTTCCCCAGCTCTGAATTAGGATTTAAAAATCCCAGGAATCAGGCCAGTGTTAATAAATGGCAGCTCTTCCACTCTGAGGGCGAGGCATCGCCCACCCTACTGAGCCAGACCCCCACAGAAGGGCAGAAAGGGAAAAATCTGGTTCTTTCTCCTATTTTTGTTCCCAGACTGCTGTGGCTCAGTGCTGGTGTATTACCTTTGAAGTGCTGTGAGGATCCACTGGACTTTGGCACCAGTCCTTGGGACACGGTGGCAGCTTCACTCTACCCTCCTTCCCCATGGTGGTATTCGTCAGGGACCCTCTCCGTGGCTCCAAACCAGGCCCTGAGCGGAACACAACATCCTGCCCACCACATTTAGATGCTGTAACTGATGCAAAGAAAGAGGGGAAAACATTGACATCGCTTGATTAATCAATTGGTCAAGGTGGCAGCACGGAGCCTTTGTTGTGCCTTACAATGTCGTTCCTTCCCCTTTCTTGTGTCACAACAAGGATGTTGTTGTGTTTTGCTGAGTCCTTCCTTGCTTGGGGCCAGTCATTTATCAAAAGAGATTTCCATCTTGGCCTAATAATTCATCCCTTATTGCAGCCCTCGCTGCTCCGAGGGCCCTTTGTTTCCTCTTATCACAGTCTAATTATTTGGTGAAGGAAAATTTCTGACTACCTTGGGGCCAGTGGCCAAGAGTGCAAGAAAACCTGGCTCCCAGGTAGGGATGTGCTTGTGAGAGTGGGAGAGGGGCTCCCAGGGGGTCGGACCCAGATGCTGCTGTGGCAGGGGGAGGTTGTAAGAGCCCAGTGGGTCCAACATGAAACACAAAGTCTCTTTTTTTGGCTTAACCCTTCCCTTTGTGCCTTTGGCTGTACATCACACCCACACATCTCCCACCACTTTCTCACACACACAGACACACTCACACTCTCACACATACTGTTAAGAAATCCTGTGAATTGAGGGGTTTGGTCTGGTTTGGTTTTTTGGTTTTTTTTTTCCCTCCCTGGAAAACCTGGAACAAAAAGATAGTTAGGATTTGTACACATACATATGTGGCCAGTGCTGGGATTCTAGAAAAGGAGATGAGTGGATGGATGAACAGATAGTAATCACAGTGGCATAATTAATAATAATGACAGAAAGGCATCCTGCTCCTATTAGGAGTACATGCATAGCTTTAATCAGCTCTATCCACCATCCAGTGGGAGACTTGAGCTAAATCAATTGCTGATTTCTATCAGAAGGGTTGTTCTGACCAGAAAGAAAGAGGGATCCCCTTGGTTCTTTA
The DNA here is from genome assembly GCA_013398855.1 of Mohoua ochrocephala. NCBI lineage: Eukaryota > Metazoa > Chordata > Aves > Passeriformes > Acanthizidae > Mohoua > Mohoua ochrocephala. The sequence goes on along the minus strand of VZTA01009262.1, from coordinate 331,759 downwards.
TTTCAAAAAAAGAAGAAATTATTAATTAATTATGAATTTATGTATCTTTATTGAAACCAGAATAACTTCTTTGATTTGTTCAACGATTCCAGTGCATCTCTGAGGCCATGGAGGATGTTTCAGGGAGCTCCCCAGTTTGCTTTCCCCTGGATGAGCATCCTTTTCTCCTCAATCTGCTGCCTCTTGAGCTCAGTGCAAAGCTCTGAGATGGCCCTGGACAGCCAAGCTGGGGAGAGAACCATCATTAAGAACAGCAGGGCTGCCTGCAGTCCCCGTGCCACTGCTGTCTTTGTGCCACACTCATTTGCTTTATAAAGCAAATAGGATTTTGGAATCACCTGGAGCGTGTGGGGCGCACTATAAAACCAAACTCCCTCTCAGTCTCCCTTGCAGCCACTCCCCTGCTCTGAAACCAGCAATAAATTCAGCCGGGCTGCTTATGGCCACTCATACCACTTCAGAACTGCTCTTTAAAGAGAAGTTCTAAAATCTCGTTGCTTTATTAAGCATTTCACACATTTGAATTGTCAGTTGATGTATCACATGCAAAAGAGACAGCGACTAGAATAATAACCTTTCCCAGCATTTCATTTTGAAGCCCCATTTACCTGAGCCTATCTGCTTCCAATGAATATTTCACAACATGTTTCTCCTCCACAAGTGCACTTACAACTTATGAGGCAAACACAAATGTTTTAATTCTGACAAAATGAGCATTTTTCATGCACCAGCCTCGATTCGGCACATAGCTCTGTGGCTAAATGGCTTTCTGATTATCGTGTCCCAGGATATTACTTCAACTGAAGTGATATGAAATGTCATTAAAAAGTAATGTTCCTCTGCTTTGACAATCATATTAGTAAACACTGGAGGCTCTGCAGGTTATATGTCAGGCGGGCCGACACTAATGGGTTTATTAACATATACAGTAGCACTTTGTCAAACCTCCTTGTTAATCTAAATTTGCAGGTGACAAAAAGAAAGGGAGCAGGGAGTGAGAAGATGGTATTTAAGCACTGTTTAGGCTGGGCCACAAGTTAAAGGAGCCAAGATACCCTGAGCGAGGTTGGACGCTCCCAGGGCTGCTTCCCTGGATTCCACCAGTCCTTGGTCCCAGGGGAAAGTCTTTCTGAGCTGATGGGGAACACAGACACCCATCTCGGAGATGAGCAAGTGCAGTGGAAAGGGCACAAGCACATTTGGTTCAGGGTGGGGGTGAATAGCCACATCCCCATCCGAGTCTGGTACAGGAGCAGCCGGGACTGGGGGCTGCTGGGCAATGTGTGGATGTCGGGAATCTGAGGGCAAATACCACAGGGTCACAGGGACAGGGATGTCGGGTCCCAGGGACAACTAATCCGAAGTCTGTAAAGATGTTTGTGATATTTTTTATAAATAAATTCCTGGGGAGGGTTCAGGCAATACAGCTCCGAGTGACGGACCTGTGTGGCCTTTTGGAGGTGATGGAATGCTGAGATCAGATCTCCCCCGGGATTCAGGCAGGGGAAGGATGGACACCTGAGCTGGAGGAGGGGATGTGCTCTCTTGATGTGGGTAGAGAACAACACTGCGCTTTGGAAAATCCTACAACAACAGAGTGGTGTGTGCAGGGCTGACTGCCTCGTGTGGCCCTGCCCAAGTCCTGGCAGCAAGGTGGGAGCCTTAAGGACACCACTGAGTTTGGGGACAGCTGAGGTTTCAAGCTGTAGAAGACAAACTAACATCCCTCTCCTTAGAGGTCCTGACTTGGCTGGGAAGAGGGGAAGACAGACGCTGAAAGTTGTACACGTGGCCAGACTTCAGTCCCCATGCACAGGTAAAGCCTGGAGAGATCTGCTGCCACCTCTGCGTGCCCCAGACACCCTGACAGTTGGGATCCATTGGGATCTACCACATGGGGTTTCTTCCCACAGGGGACAACACAGGTCTGGATGTGCTGTCTGCTCCTGGGACAGCACAGGTCTGTGTGTGGCAGAGTGGTCAGGTACGTGTGTAAGGATGTCCTGAAGCTGTAGAGTGGATCGGTGGGGCCTGGGGATCCTCTGGAGCATCATTTTTTATTCCAAGACGGAGCTTCCATTCCTGGAGCCACTTGAAGCTTGGCAAGAAGTGCATTCCTGCCGTGCAGGTTCTCCAGCTGTGGTTGTTGTCCCTGACCAACTCTCATCATTTTGGGAGCTGGAAGCCTGAGGTTGGCTTGCCCAGCTGAGGTTGCAGCTGGGCCCGTGGCACGAGCGCTCTTTGCAAACAGGCACAGGGCTGCTGAGGTTGCACAGCCCAGGGCTGGCAAACCCACCTCTCCTTCCCTGCCTGCAGCAGCACCTCTGGATCTGCAGCCACTGTCTTCACCCTTTGTGCTGCTTCAGCAGCAGGCAAAGCAGAGGCTCTGGGCAAGAACATCACCCCAGAGACCACCTCTACCCCTGCCCCTCTTCCTCCAGCCTGCAACCTCCCTCTACACCCATCTTCCCTCTGCTCCTCCTCCTGTGACTCCAAAAATAGACCAGCTGTGCCACTGTGGCACAGGTACCTGTGTCAGAGGAATGGATGTTACAAGCCCTGGGAGTGGATCCTGTCAGTCTGGTGGTTTCTGCTTTGTTGGCAGATAATTACGATGTGGAAGGGAAAAGTGTTTGCTGCAAGCAGCAACTTAATGGGGTTTACAAAGAATGCTTTGTCCAGGCAGCTACTGGAGTTAATAAAACTCAGCTTGGGCTCCATAAAGCCCTGTAGAGGTTAAAGTCTGAGTTCTGCTGAGTGTTGCCAGGCTGGGGTTTTGGGGCTGGCATTCATGATCGCTGTCCAACGCTCCATGGAGAGCTGTGGGGGTACAAAAGGTAACGAGGACTTGGAGTTGTATGGGAACAGCTCCTGAGCATCCCAGTCCATGAAAGTTGGAGCCAAACTGTTTGTTTGCCAGCCAAGGAGTTTTGTTGCTGGATTTCACAGCAGTTGGATCCGTGCTTTGCGAAAGCACTGAAACTCCCAGAGGTTTTCTGTTTTGGGGACTCATCATTATTAAGTGCATTTGTCTTCATTTGGCCTCTTCCAGCTTAAACAGTCAGCAAGACTCAGTAGCAAAGAGGTGAAGAGGGGATGTGGATTTTTAATGCTGTGCTGTTGTTTCTATTTTCGTGATCCCATTCCCGGTGCCCAGGTGGAACATTAATACAGGGTGTGGGTGCCAGCCCATCCCGAAATAGGCACGGACCCAAAGATGCTCACTTGCAGCAGCAGGAGCTTCTGCCTGCACTTGCAGCTGGTGGTTGTACTTGGTCCTTATGAGCTTTGAATTTCTCCATCTGACATGAAGGCCATGGGAGCTGAAGAGCTGTTGAATAGGTGACTTTCAGGGGATGGAGTTCCTACTCTTTTCTTGTCTTTTCCTTCTTTTCTCCAGTAGTTGCAGCAGGAAAAAAAAAATTATAAGAAAAGGGAAGAAGGGCCTGGAGGCAACAGGTCAGAAAATAAATAAAGAATGAGAAATGAAGTTATTTGGATAGCAGAGTTATTTGCTTTGAGAGCCAACTTTTTTTGTCGTCGTTTTTTTGGTAAAAAATGAGAAAAAAATAATGTTCTCAAAAAATTCCACTTTTTTTCTTTCTTTAAAAACTTCAGGCAAATTTTTGATGTCGCCTCTGCTCAGGGTTTGCAATTTAATGACCTTGTTATGTTACAGATCCTGAGACTCCACGACTCCTACCCTAGTCCATCTGCCAAGCAGAGAGTATTTCTTGACCTTTTAAAGAAAGCCAGAGATAATGAACCATTTGGACCGCAGGATGCCCTGGCTGCTTGGAATAAAATCAGCGTAGCTGTGAATTTTGGAGAGGAAAAAAAACGTGCAGCCCTGAGCCAGCAGTGCTGCCTGAGCCTTTGCAGTGATCTCCCACTGCAGAAACAGCCATAAAGTCCTTTAAAACAGTTAATAAATCAGGGGTCGTGGGCAGAGTGAGACCTGGGCTGCACGAGGGCTTCGGAAAGTGTTTTGAAAGTTCCAGAGAGGGAGGATTTGCCTGGCTGCCGTTGAGTTTCAGCTTGTAACGAGTGAATTTTTCTCCTTCAGAATTCTCTGGTGAAAACAGCTCTGGTGAAATGTGACTGCTGAAGAGACTGGTGCTGCTTGAGGGGAGCTGGATGTCAGCATCTGCTTTCCCTGCTGTTGATGGCATTAGAAATGTGCAGTGTGTGCCCCATATTTTGCACCTCGGGTGCTGGAAGTGCAATGGTAGAAGACGTTACTTCCACCAGTGTTTTCTGTGGTGAGTTTTAGTTCTCCTCTGTAATTCTTTCAGGGAAAGATGTCGTAGTTGGTCTTGATTAAACTTTTAGTTGAATGTTGATTAAACCACAGTTAAATTATTCACGTGTCTCGCTACTCCTGCAATACAGAAGGAGTTTGTTGTAATGGGATGGGTTGACATGCCCAGTGTTAAAAACTCGCTGTTTGCTCGTTAGTAACTGGCATGGAAAAATAAACAAACAGGATGGCAGGGGAAGGCCTTTCTTCATTCCCACCGCAGCGTAAACGGAGCTGTCGTTTAAAATGGATCAGCGTTGGGTTTATGGTGATTTTTAGGTACAGGTCTCATGTCCCAGCCTGCTTTGCTGCCAAGGAAACACGGGCAGGCTCGCTCTCCTCTAATGGGGAAACCCAAAGCCTTACAGAATGTGGCCACTGCCGTGGTGGGGGCACAGAGCCAGGTGGAACACTCGTTTAGTGCCATAATAAGTAATGATTCAGCTGAGGGAAACCTCCAAAGTCAACGCTCATAAGGAAAATCCCAGGGCTGTTTTGGTGTCTGGCAGAGCAGAAGAAACACCAGGCTGAAGGGATTTCTCCGAGAGGTTTCCCGCTCTCCACACAGCGTTGGCGATCTTCCTTCGAAGCTGAAAAGCCTGGCACTTGTGTAACACAGCCCGCACTACCAGAGGCGTGTTTGTATCGGTCACTGGAGGCTCTCCTCATTGCCATCACCCCCAGGGATGAAACGTGGACATTAGGAAGGGATGTGCACGAGCCTGCCCCAGCGCCTGGTTGGTTCAGACCTCGGATCAAGGGGTGGCTGGGTTAGAGCCACACCCTCAGCTCCGGTGGCCTGAGGAGGAGCAGTTGATGGAGACGGCCTTTGCATGCACAGCATCTCCCTACTTTGCCATGCAAAAGCTGAGGGTGGGGAAGGAAGGGAGGAATATCCTGCTGGGGATGGTCTCGGCCCTGCCGTGCTCAGAAAGCTTCTGTGGGGCTGGGCAGGGGGGAGCTGGCACAGAGGGGGAGCAGGTGGGTGCAGAGGGACCGTACTGCATCTCCTCTGCTGACCAGTAGCTGAGGGAAAAGCTGGGCATCATGGAGGTGGTCACACTTCACAGAAAAGTAAAACCATTTTTGGGTATGGTAAATTAGGAGCAAGGATGATACGGTGTGTCAGAGGAAAGAGTGATCCATGGCCCAGCACAGCCCTGCACTGTGCTACCCCCTAGGAAAGCTTCAGAACGCTGACAAAATCCCAAATCCTGAAATTCTGTAGTGTTGCCCAGAGTCCTGCCTGTCCCTCTCCTTGCTCAAATGGGCACCCCCTGGCTTGACATTCCTGGGCTGCACTGGAGCGGTGCTGCTGGCACCGAGCCCTCAGGGGCTGGGCCATGCTGGGGTCCCCCGAAATCAAAGGTGCTCCCCCATCACTGCCTGGGGCCCTGGTTGCTGCTGCTCCTCTTCCTGGACTGAGGCAGGTTAGACACTGTTCCCTTGTCTTCATTACCTGCAGACCAGCAGGTCCTGCTGGCTGGGTGATCGACATCTGGAGACACACATTGGTTTCACCAGCCTGGGTGGGCTTGTAGGGTAGCAGAAGGTGTTCCCAGAGTCTGCGCTGCTAAAAGGGGTTGGTGGGGCTCCAGACAGTGAAGGAAATTTTCTTATGCCCTGTGCTCACCCACAAGCTTGGCGGGATCCTCAAAATCATTTCTTAGGCCAGCCTTTCCTGGGGGAGTCAGGACTCAAAGCCATGGCTTGCTCCAGCTGAGGGTCCCTCAGGACTAGGGGGAGTCTCATCCCAGGGGCTGGAGGTGCTGGGAGGAGGATTGAGCTGACTGGGGAACCGGCTCCTCTCGCAGCTCTCTCCTCACCCGCTCCAAAGCCTCATCCTTAACTCATCTCCCACCAGTGTTGCTTTCCCACACCCTCATCCCAGGCAAGAGGCTGAACACCAGTCAGGGTCTCTCCTATCACCTTATTTCACGCGAGGGCTGAGTTTCCTTGCTTGTACCCCACCAGGATACAACTCCTGACCGGGATCTCACACCCAGCAAGAGCTGTGACCTCTCAGGGGCTGACATTGGGGTTTATGAAGCCCCATGTCTTCCTTTGGGGATCCCTGGAGGGTGGGGGGACAATAACAGAGCCCCTGCACAACAGAAACGGTGCCTGGGGAGTCATTTGGTCCTTGTTAGCAGATGCTCAGTAGCTGTTTTGTCATTTTTCTTGTTTGTCATAAAAAATAAATACAGTTTAATAGATGATCTTACAGAGCAGGTTTTGGCAACAAAATAGACCGTGTCCCATTATAAACTTGATGTGTATAATTTAAAGCAAGATGGAATATAAAACCATTTCCAGCTCAGAGGAGGGAGAGCGAGACACAGATTAAGGTCTTGATTGTGCTGAAATGAAAACCAGCACATTCTCAGATAGTGTATTAAATCAGGCATTCTATTTCGTAGAGTCCGAACTATAAACAGCCGTTTTCAGAATAATTAATCACATCTTTTTTTTTTTTTTTGGCTTAAGAAATTTGGGGAGCTGTTTTCTTTCATTTCTAGGTGTATTTTTAGAGATGTTGTGTGCAAAGGAGCAGCCCTAAACACCGTGGAAGATTACTTGGAGGATTTTGAGGGGATGATCATGACAAAATCGCATCCATTGGCCGAGATTAAGGAATGCCCTGAGAAGCCTTCAGGAATGCTGCATCTGATGGGCAGAGCTGGGCTCAGGAGGCAAGGGCAGGGGTGTGGGGTGGTGGTGGGGAGGTGAGTGGAAGAGGCAACGATCCATCCCTGGAGGTGTGTTAACCATCCTTGGAGGTGTATTAACCATCCCTGGAGGGGCATTAACCATCCCTGGAGGTGTGTTAACCATCCCTGGAGGTGTGACCCATCCCTGGAGGTGTGTTAACCATCCCTGGAGGGGCATTAACCATCCCTGGAGGTGTGTTAACCATCCCTGGAGGTGTGACCCATCCCTGGAGGTGTGTGACCCATCCCTGGAGGGGTGTTAACCATCCCTGGAGGGGCGTTAACCATCCCTGCCGTCACCAGGATGGTGACAGCATTAGGGAGGATGGTGGGGACTGGGAGGTTCTCAGCAGAGGGTGCTCCCAGTCTGGCCTGTGGCGTGCTCACCGTCCATCCAGACTGGAATAACCTGCGCCTTGCTTTCTTAAACGGGGCAGTCAGTTCTTGCTGGGATCAGAATGGGCACAGCTCTCTGCTCTCAGCACCATCTCCACCACCCGGCAGAGCTGCCGAGGGCAGAGGACTCGATGCCTCACTGCCAAAAATCCCCACAGCTCTGCTCAAGCCGGAAGAGGGATGCGGATTTCTGCCAAGGAAAGAGAGAGCTCCACAGCACATCTCCTCCATCCTCCCGTTGTGTAAAGATCCCGACTCCTCGGGTCTTGGAGCGGCAAGCCTGGCTTGATTCAGTCTGCCCTGGCTGTTCAGTCCTGGTTGCAGCAGAGCCAGAGTAAATCCAAAACAGTTCTAGGGGAGTCAGTCAAGTTCCTGGAGGCTGGAGGAGATAGGAAACTATTTGCAGCTTGTCTGCACCTGCTGACATGACATATAAAAAGCTGGCTAAAGGCAGCACGATGGGCTGCAGGCAGGCACTAATCTCTGCTGTTAGCAAGTGTTCTGACAGTTCCTATTATCAGAGCTTCTTTGCAGTTGTTTATAGGACAGCAAAACTTTAATCTTTTTGGTTGAAATGCATCACCCATGTGCTGTCCATGACACAGGGAGTGCCACCAGGTGAAATTTGGTTTTTCTTGATTTTGCTGTGACCTAGGAAGCTGCCCAAACCCCAGCTGTTCAAAAATAGCAAACGATAAAGCTCCAAAGTCTTGTGCCCTGGAGAAGTTCAAGCCAGCATTCCTCCTGCCTGGGCAGCCCTTGTGCCAGCCTGGAGAAGAGAAGGTTCCAGGGAGACCTTAGAGCCCCTTCCAGTACCTAAAGGGGCTCCAAGAGAACTGGAAAGGGGCTTTGGACAAGGGCCTGCAGTGATGGGAAAAAGGGGGATAAATTTAAGCAGAAGGAGGACAGATTTAGGATTTTACGAAGAAATTCCTGACTTTGAGGGTGGGGAGGCCCTGGCACAGGGTACCCAGAGAAGCTGTGGCTGCCCCACCCCTGGCAGTGTTCAAGGCCAGGTTGGATGGGGCTCAGAGCAGACTGGGACAGTGGAAGGTGTCCTTGCCCATGGCAGGGGAGTGGAGTCCTTCTTTGGGGTCCCTTCCAAACCAAATAATTTGGCAATTCTATGAATTAATGACCCACCAGTGCTCACAGGAAACCTACCCTCCTACAGCAAGCAGCCGTACACTAATGTGCATGTCCCAGAAGGTAAAACAACCTTTTTTTGAGCTAAAAAGGGATGTTTTATTGGAAAACCAAACCAGTTTGCTTTGGCTGTGCTGTCGCCCATCCTCATGGCAGCCGCTCTCCAGGACGCTGCGACTGCGATGAGGTCTCCCCTCAGTCTCCTCCAGCTGAACAGACCAAGTGCCCTCAGCTGCTCCTCACATGGCTTCTCCTCAAGGCCCTTCACCACCTTCATGGTCTCCTTTGGATGCTTTCTAATAGTGCAATGTCTTTATTTTATTGCGGTGCCCAAAACTGCACACAGGACTCGAGGTGAGGCCATCCCAGTGCAGAGCAGAGCGGGACAATCCCCTCCCTGGCCCAGCTGGCGATGCTGGGCCTGATGCCCCCAGGACAGGGTTGGCCCTCCTGGCTGCCAGGGCACTGCTGACTCGTGTCCAACTTGCCACTGACCAGGACACCCAGGTCACTTCCCACAGCCCCGCTTTCCATCCGCAGCGATGGAGACCTCGTGTGGGTTCTCCCTGTCGCTGATGAGCGGTGGGTGCATCTCCTGGGACAAACAGCTGAAGGGGACCGAGCAGTTGTGCTGAGCTGATGACAGTCTCTGGTGTGGGAGCCCTGAGGATTTCCTCTGGTTTGTGCTCTGCCCCCAGAATGAGTAAATAAAAGGCTCCTCATTTATTTATGATGCAAATAGCAACTGTGCGTTCAGCTCTAGGATTTGTTATTATTTATTTAGAGCCTCTTGTCTCCGAGGCACTGGCAGTTTGCATGCAGAGGGCATCTGTCTGCCTCTATTACCCACAAAACAGACATTTTGCTTCTTAGGCTTTGGCTGTTAATGCTGTTGAAAGTCTGCTGTGGAAACGTAAACCCTTCCAGGGAGACACAGGTCCCTGGGTCCTTCCTCTTCAGAGTCAGTAGCAGCAGCTCGAGATCCCCCCAGCCCCTCTGAAAATCCCAGCAACAGCGTGTCCCACTCTCATGGAGTAGCTGAACACTGAAGGTTTCTGCTGTGACAGCACCAAAGAGGGATGGCTAAAATCTGCTTGCTGTAGGTCCTTAGCAAAAAGCTAAAGGGGAGATGAGTAGGAGATGGACATGGGCAGGCACGAAAACAATGAGGTCATATTTGGCTTAATATGTTAGGGATGGCTCTTTGGAGCTCCCTCCTCTCCGCCCACAGTGGAAGACTGAGTGTTGCTGTGTGCCAGAAGTGCTGGATTTGTCTTGCTCGACAGCCAGGCACAAAAAGCAGCTTTGTTGGGTATCCCAGGATATCAGGGATTGAGTTGATGCTGTCTCCTGAATGTTATCCCGAGGCACCTTTAAATACTCCTGCTCCTTCTCAGGCTGGTGGCTGATCAAGTTTCGGCACCTGGCTTTAGGAAGCTCATGACACTCATTGGGTCCATCTCAGGTCACGCCCTTGGCTTTGACAGTGGATGCAGCACAAGCATTCTTGCAGACAGCACCCCACTAGTGCTCCATGGCATGGATCAGCTCCAGAACTTTGGTGAGAACCCTTCTGGGCAGCATTTTCAAGGAGTGCAAAGGTGGGGAGGGGAGGGCTTGTCCCAGGAGATGGACGAGCCCGGAAATGTTAGATTGTGATGAAGGAATTCTGCCCTTCCCTGCTGTCACAGCTGTGGCACTGCCACAGGGCTCTGTGAGGAAAGGCACTGGCAGCTCACCCTGGCCCCCTGCCACCACCTCATTATCCACCAAGTCATCCTTGCTGAAATGTCTCTCTTTCAGCATCCCTTCTTTGTAAAATAATGCCTCAGTCAGGGTTTTAGAGGTAAGAGTTGATTTTTTTGAGATTCCTTTTTCAAAAAGCCGTGCTTATCCTTTCATTTGACTGACTGTCTCGCAGTCGTAGGGCCTGTGGGTAGGAGTTATTTTCCTGGTAGTTACGTGGTGTGTTTCTGCAGAATAAAGTAATTTACATCCATTAAGTCTTAGAACTGTGAGGTATAAATAGAAGAATTAATTCCCACTCCATAGCACAGCTGGGCAGCAACAGAGGACGATTAAATCCAGATCTAGATGATCAAACTTAGCACCCAAATGAGTGACCAAAGGCCCGGGTCCAAGCTCAGGTTGTTGTAGGTCTTGGATCTCTTCTCTTACAGACTGAGAAAAGGTTGCTGTTAAGCAAGATAGATTTTGCTTTGCTCCTTCACTCAGGGCAGCATTTCCAGGGTTTTCCAGGGCTTCACTCATTCTCATGGGTCTTCTCTGAAGCCTTCTCCAGCTTCTCAGCCTACATCTCAAGGTGTGCAGCTGCCCAGGGCCTTACAGACAGGATCCTACCTAAATTCCAGATCCTTTGTGCAGGCAGCCACCCCAGTGGTTAGTGGTGAAAACTGAAAGTCTTTTAAATGAAAAGTCTTTCAACTAAAAGTTTTTTAGAGCTGGCAAAGTTGAGAAAAGAGGGATGTCTAGGAGCCCCTGGGCTTGGAGAAGGCATTTAGGGTGTGGAGGGACAGAAGTGGCCAGATACAGATAAGCAGCAGAGTGGTAGAGGTTGTGCCTGCTCTGTGTGTCCCAAGACGCGTCCCCACCTGGAGCGATTTGTGGAGGTACTCAAATACTGAAGAAACCTGCACAAACAGGCCTTGGTGACCACCAGAGTCTCACCAAAAACACATTATGAGCTGGACAGGAGAGCTGGGATGGGCCTTGGCTCTGCAGTGGGGCAGGACCCAGCTCGGGGCTTTGCTCCATGGGCAGCTGGGATGCACCGATGGAAAGCCCTGGTGGAGAGCCAGCTCCCGGGGCTGCCACGGATTCTCCAGACGCTTCTGTCTCTGGGCTTGGACTCAAGCCAGAGGGAATCTCATGGAGGGGCTGGGATGAGTAGGGGGGTAACGAACTCTTCAGAGGGCCATGAATAGCAGCTTTCATGAGCTGTCATTTCCCATTACAGCTGACTCGATGTGGAAACACAGCGCAGAGCCCTGGCAGGAGACGTTCCCTGCCTCCGAGTCCCAGCCAGCTCCAGCCACACTCTCCTCTGGCTCTTTGGAGACTGAGCCTTGCAGCTTGAACCAGCTCTGGTGACTGCTGGACCCACCAGCTGCAGGACACGAGCTCAGCTCGACTGGCAGCACGGAGAGGGAGTCAGGAGGACCAGGAGCTTGCTGTGCTGGATGTGAGTTGATGCGGAGGATACGAGGAGGTTTGCAGCGCCTGACCTGAGCGTAAGGATGCCAAGCGCAGGAATCTTCAAACAAGACCTTATGCGTAGGAGCCTCCTGCCAAAAGGTAGCAAGGAATTTGATGTCAAAGCAGAAATTGTCTCCAGTTGTCTCGGAATGCAATATCCTCCTGAGCTGGCTCACATATCCCTTCGCAGAGATCAGCTGTCCACCCATCTACCAATACCTCCCAAACCTGGCTGCATTTCAATGCTTGCGGAACGTTGTATGAAAAGAACAGGAGGATGATTGAGTGTCTCTGCTTCCAATTGACCACGGGGCAAAGTGCCTAAACCTAAGCCTGAGGATGGAGCTACACCCTGTGTGTGTGGAGAGCTGCAGGAGTTCTTGGTGTCATGTCTGGTTGGACATGGGTGTGGTGGTGCTGGAAAGGAAGGAGAGCTTGGAAAAGGAGTTTCCAACAGGGAGTAACCAAAGGAAACTGGTTTATATGCCAATAAATTGGAACTGAGATTACTAAGGCAGAGAGTAATTTTTACGCCCTGGAGCTCATTCATCTGCTTCATTCTGGGTTCGGTTGGTTGGCACAGGAAAGGATGAGGGCCAAGGGCTGGGCATGGAAATCCCCAAACCCTGTGTCTGACAGAATCAGTCACTGGTTTCTCTCAGCAGCCTGTGGGCAGCTCTGGGTGAGTTCTGTGCCCGGTGTGGTGGCTGGTGTCAGCCAGTGCCCAAAACCACAGTGAGTGTGAGGGGGAGAAGGGCTGGGAGGCAGGAAGAGGTGGAAGAGCCTCACTGCTCCAAGGCCAGGCTGGAGATGGAACAGAGAAGTGTCACAAACGACACTTCTGCAGGATTGAGCCCTACAGAGACAGCTGCTGCACTCCAGTTACGTGGGGTCTCCCCACCTGCAGCTCCCTTCCCTTTCATCCCTCCAATCTTTATTTCATTTGATTAATAAAAAACTCCTTCTCTCAGCAGAGATACTGGAGCACAGCCTACGGGTTGGGAGAGGAAGGAGGAAATAGCTGCAGCTTGGCGTCTCCTCTCTGACCACCAGCCAGCTCCCTACCTTGGGATGGATCCAACAGGAGCATGGGAGCTCGCATCCAAGAAACCCCAGTGCTCTGCCAAGGCCACACAGGTAGCAAAGGGCCTGATACAAAGTCAAGTGAAACATCTGGGAGCCCTTTTTTTTCTTCTGCTGCTGCCTCCACTGTGTTTCAGGGCAGGAACTCTCTGATCCTCTGCACAGAAAATTTGCCAAAGCTCCAAATGCTCCGGTCTCCCACACGAACACCCCTGTGTGCATAAACTCACGCCCGTGTCCGTCCAGGAAATCTGGATCAGAGGACAGAAACAATATTCCAAAGGAAGATGTCAATTGATTTATTAGAATCACAGAATGCTTTTTGTTGAAAGGGGCCTTAAAGACCATCCAGTTCCTCGCCGTGGGCAGGGACACCTTCCACTGTCCCAGGTTGCTCCAAGCCTCATCCAGCCTGGCCTTGGATATTTCCAGGGATCCAGGGGCAGCCACAGCTTCTCTGGGCACCCTGTGCCAGGGCCTCCCCACCCTCTGAGTAAAGAACTAAACACTGGTTCAAGAAACCATCAGATCTGATGCATTTTTGCCCAGGGAAGTGGTGGCATCACCATCCCTGAAAGTATAAAAAAAAAGGGCAAATGTGGCCCTTGAGGACATGGTTTAGTGGTGGACCTGGCAGTGCTGGGTTAATGGTTGGATTTGATGATCTTAGAGGGCTTTTCCAAACTCAATTATTCTGTGATTTTAGGAGGGGAAGTGAAGCATCCAAAATGCATCCAGTAAAGCTTTTTAGTAACTTTTTCTTTCTTCCTGACAGATGCCTTATCCAGCCTGGGAAAAGGAGTCCTGCCATGTAACTTGACTGATTAATCCCTAATACCAACAAAAAGCTTAAATAAATAATTTTCTAACAACAGAACTAGAAAATTCTGTTTGTGTGCACCATCCAGCTGAGAAGCAGTGACAGAAGTGAAATAAATTATTTCAGGAATTAATTGTGAGCAGGGAAGCAATCCAGTGTCAGTGATACAGGAAAGACACATGAAAAAGGGGGGAAAAAACCGCAGGAAAATATAATTTAAACATCCACGGAAGACATGCAAATGCAGGCACAATGAGGGGCCTCTGGGTTTTTCCTAATGAACTCTAATGCAAAGAGGAAATTAAAGAACTCTCTTTTCCACCCTGCCTGGTTGCAGAACCTCTGTGCTAGAGTGGGGGCTGAAGCGGGGGGAAGGCTGAGGGGCTGGAGGGTGGGGGACAGGGAGGGACAAGCAGGACTGTATTTTTGATGGAGTGTTCTCGTTTGTTAAGTGAAACAAAAAATTAACTCAGCAAAACTGGAATTTTCAGCAGGAGAAGAACAGCCTGGATAAACTTCTTGACGGAGTGGTTTTGTTTCTCCTTTTTTTTCTAAGAAGGGTTTTCAAGATGGTTCAATATCTGAGGCCATTTATTTTTTGAAATAGACATATCCAGTTTTCTACTCCATAATACTTTTCGTTTTGAATTGTAAGCTGAATATTCCATGAATGGGACTTCTCTACTGAGGCTTTGGGAGAATTGAAACCAAATGTTTGAAAATTATCTATTCAAAAGGACTTGGCTTGACTCGACTCAGACAACTGTTGCTTTTTTAAACTATAAACAATATTGAAATTCTGACTGTTTATCCCCATATGACTTGAGGATTGTTTACAATTTCTAGACATTTTTCAGGAACTGAAAACCTGTTTCTCATGTATATTTATGCTGGCAGCTGCTATCAAAAGGACAGCTCAGCTCCTCGAAAAGTGGAAGCATATGACAATTTTCTCTTTAGTAAAGCTGGTAAAATATGGGGTGTCAAACCAGGATGAATTTCCCAGGCTAGTTTGGCCGTCCAGGCAGTGCTTGTGTCTGGGCAGGCTCCTCGGTGGCATTGCCCTCTGGAGTGACAATGCCAAGGGTCCAACGTGCACCACGATCCCCTCCCTGTCCCCATGCCCTCCCTGACCAGGGCACGCTGTGTCTGCGAGGAGTTTAGCTGGTTGAAACATAAAACTCTGACTTTGGATGCCCATTCCCTGGCATCCCAGAGAAGCTGTGGCTGCCCCTGGATCCCTGGAAATGTCCAAGGCCAGGCTGGAGAGGACTTCAAGCAACCTGGGCTAGTGGAAGGTGTCCCTGCCCGTGGCAGGAGGGTGGAAGGAGATAATCTTTAGTGTCCCTTCCAACCCAAACCATTCTGTGATCTGGTCTGGGATGCTGCATCTGGGACCAGGCTCTGCTACAAAAAGGTCAATTCTACCATTTATAAGCTTTTCTAAGTGGGTCAAAGCCCAGACATGATCCCAGATGTGATGATGTGCATGTGCAGTCCTTTACCGCATCAGCAGCATCTTCCAGACACCAGGGTCACTGTGGGTCAGGCAGAGCTCACATCTTGCTTACTCAGACGTACAGGGTTAATATCCAATTTATACAGGCAGAGCTGGCCATGCCCTGAGCCCTAGCAGCTCCCAAGGGAAGCCATACAAATAATTTCTTCATTTAACCTTGAATCTTCCCATTGTGGAAAATGAAAGAGTTTGGTCTCAGGACGATACCGGGTTTGAGTCAAAGGAAAGGCTCACAGTGAGGGGGTTTTTAAGTCATGGTGTATCATTGCCATGGGTTTTGTCTTCATAATTCCCATGGCAGGTGGGTAGAGATGTGCCTGTGGGACAGGACGTGCCCCTAAAGTGCAGTCCTTGGATTGTAGCTTCACTTTGGCCAACAGACCCTGCCTGAACTTAACAGAGCTGATTAAAACCCAGTAGGGAAACGGCCCCTGGCGTTCCATCAAATCTGTTGATGCTGCTGAGCTGATGACGTGCTGGGGGCCCCGGTGGGATGCTCCCTCTGCCTCCACCAGCCCTGCCTACCCCGATTGCAGGGGGAGGCTGTGCTCAGGGCACAGGCAGCACTGCCCATCCCAAAGCCGTGGATCCCGGGAAGCTGCTGGTGGTCGTTTTGCAGAGCCCTGGAGAGCTGTGGGCGTGCAGAGGTGAGGAATTAGATTGGTGACTGCGTTTGCCCTCTCGATAGGAAGCATTTGGCCGCTTTCCTCTGCGCTCTTAAACTTGTCCTTCTCAAGAGAATGTTTTCACTCTGTTGCCATCTCCTCTGCCCAGCCATGGGGGTCCCCAGCAGTGAGCTGGATAGAAAATCTATTGATTCCCTTCCACAAGACCTGTACAAGGGAGGATAAGTGCTCCCCAGCCAATACCTCTCAGTCATTTCCTTTAGATTGTTGCTCACACGCCCTAAATCACAGCGGCTGGTGAAAGAACAAAAGAAAGGAGCTGGAGAAACTCTGGCCAAGCAAGTCTAATCTACAGCCTCACCACTGCCTCGGCATTCATGGAGAAACTCAGAGAGGCTGGTGTGACTGCGAAGAAGGACCTTCCATTTCCAGGACTGATCTGAGCTGCAGGGAGACGTACGAGGGGCTGAAAAGCAACATTTGAAGTTCCTCTGCTGCAGTGAGGACCTCAGGTAACGCTCACATCGGCAGATTTGACCTCCAGAAGTTACCCAGCTGTCTTAAGAACCATGACATGATGATGGCCATTATTATTCCTAATTAACAGTGCCGGAATGCAGGTGCTGAGTCTTTCTCGAGGGGCTTTGCTTGGCTCCCAGCAGTTTTATCCATGAGCCAGACTGCCTGTAGGGCATTCCTCGGCCAGCAGCGTCAGAAGGTCAGGGGCCAAGCTGTGTGCTGGAGGCTCGGCACAGCGTTGGCCTTCTCCTGCAGCTTCACACCGGGGTGGACGATGATCCAGAGCTGTGTTCATGGTGCAGCGCTGAGCCCGAGGCCAGTGTTGGAGCTGAGTCAAGGAGAGCTTTCCCCATGGAGCACTGAGCTGCCTCCAGGACGGAGGTGCAGCACGGCCGCGTGGACAGGCAGAAGATGAAGGAGGTGTAACTCTTTACGAAAGCCACGGCTGGCCAATGTCTTAGGTAATAAATGCTGTGAGCTGAGGAATGCTGCCTTGTTACTGCCTGGCTGAGGGGAATCAGTTCTGCACGTTGGCTTCTCCAGAATTTTCTGCCCAGATGTCGTTGACTCCTTACCACCACATAGATATTTCTGTATTTCAGCAAAATTCCCCACTTCCAATCTGGATAGTCCTTGCTGGGTGGAGTGCAAACCCCACGTCGTTAACTCCGGATAACGGTAATTAAAAGAAAATAAAATCAAAGGTGCTCAGGAAAGAAATGGAAAATTTTTCTCTGGAAGCCAAAAGATTATATTAAACTTCAGTGGTTTAATAAAATATTATGAAGTTTGGGAGCATATTTTCCCTAGGACTTAATCTGTTTATACATCTAAAAAAGTAAATAGAATATCACTTTACTTGACCACACAGCAAACCTGATATAGGGGGGGCTTCTCCACTGTGTATATTTCTTGAGGAATTCCTTTCCCCTCGGGTTTCACACAATTCACTGTGAACTGGGACCCTTCCTGAAATACCCAGGTCAGGGGAAGCAGGAATTCATCCATCTCGGTGGAGAAATGCTGTGGACGTGGCAGGGCCAGGGACAGCACAGGAGTGAGCACTGGGGGACACAGGAAGACTTGACCATTCGAGGCTTTTTGCAATTTAAAGAAAGGAGTGTGGCATTGACCTCGCTGGAGAAACACGTGGTGGAAGACGAGAGGTCGTGGGAATGATGCCAATGATGCCACTGGAGAGTTCACAGAAGGCAGAGCCGTGGAGTGAGTTAGGTTTAGGAGACTAAAATCAGACTAATGAGTAATTTTGTGGTTTTCCCCCTTTTTTCAGGTTTTTTTCATAAACCTGCCCCCTCTTTCCAGGTTGTTGCCACCAGCAAAAAGAGAGCACAGCCTCTCAGTACCCGTAAACTTTATTAAATGTGTGCTTTTTCATTCTTTCATTAAATTAAAATCAGTTTGTTTCATACTGAAATAGCACCAAAGGGAGAAGGATGACAGTATCACCAAGTGAAGGGGAGGGAGGAGAGAAAACCCAGAAACTGTTATATACAATCAAGGAATTTTTTAATGGTTAGGAAAATGGGCAATTTTCCCCCTTCATCTGGAGACTTGACACTGTGTGTGGAGTGTGTGCGTGGGAGAACGGAGGAGTCTGAGAATCAGTGCCAGTCAAAATGCAGGGTAGGGAAGGCCAAATTATTGCTGGAAATTTGACTTTCTTAGTGCTGCACCCAAAGGCTACCCTGACATCACACAGAGGAGCCTCGTGCATTGATCTCCGTGGCACCTTGGTGTGAATACTCCTTTTAACTGTGTGGGTCATTGAGTGGCAGCATTTCCACAGGAGCTGATAAAATTCCCCACGGAACAAAATCAGCACCAAGGATAACACGGGCACAGCAGCCCCGGCCTCGGCCTTCCAGGAATGGCAGTGATGGATTTCACAGCAGCAGAAAGGCCTGGTTTTGCCTTGCCAAACTGCACTGGTAGAGAAAACCCCATTTCTCTGAAATTTTCAGTTGAAACAGAGTGCAAAGAGCTTTCCAATGCTCCAGGTTTGGCTGAAAGCTGTTGCTGCAGAGGGTTAAAGGGGGATCTCACCTTCAACGACCTTTCTGAACCGGGCTCTACGAGCCTGTGCCAAAGCGTGTCAACAGCAGTGGGAAAAAATGATTTTCGAAGACTTTGGGGCAATCCTTGTGCCCAGCACGCCTGAACCCAAACTCCTGGTGGTTTCAGTGCAGGAGGGCTGTGGTGCCACGTGTGGAGCAGGACAAGGGGCTGTGCAGACCTCAGAGCCCCCCTGCCTGTTGGCCAAGGGCACCCGTGCAGTGCTGCCAGTGGGGTCTGTGTCCTTCTCCCCAAAGATCATGGAATCGTGGGATGGTTTGGGCTGGAAGCTCATCTCGTTCCATTCCCTGCCATGAGCAGGGACACCTTCCACTAGCCCAGGTTGCTGCAAGTCCAGTCTGGCCTTGGACACTTCCAGGGATGGGGAATCCACCACCGCTCTGGGCAACCCAGGCCTCTCCACTGTCATTGTATGAAACTTCCTTATAATTTGGTCCTTGATGCTGACAGGCTGCCTTGTAAAGGTTGGTGTGGGGATTTTTTTTTTCCCTTAAAACAAATGTTCTAAAATCCAAATTTTGCATTGCATATAAGCCTAAGCTTCATCAGTGCCTAATGGCAGATTTGATTATTGAGACCAGAAGCATTTTAGTAACCTAATTATTTTCCCATAATTAATGTTTTCATTTTTCTGCCTTTAAAAATTAAAAAAAAAAAAAAAAAAAAAAACCACCAAAAAAACCCCACTATACAGGTCACTTTTTTATTTATAGCTACTTTTGCTTTCCCCTGCGATACACGTGCTCAGCACTGCAGGCCCAGGAGGGATGTGGTTTTCAATAGTTTACCTCCAATTCTTCTTAGGTTAAAATAATCTAAACTTCATGGCTGGATTTTCAAATAAGCCTAAAGAGTTTAGAGGCTTAAATGCTATTAGAGTTCAAAGCAATTTGGTTGCACGACCTCTTTTTAAAAGCCATTGTTCATATGTGGAGGGATTTTCAAAACTACTTATGGCCCAGATCAAAACCAATCAATCACAGTCTCAGATCCCTAAATAGTTTTACAAGGTGTGCAACAAGGTGTTCAAACCCTTGGCAATGAGGGGGAGTAAAACACTGAAATATTTAGGGGAAAGTTTCCCGAAGTGGCTGAGCTCGATGTGCTGGGAAGAGTTTTTAAAGGCACATATGAGGGGCTTGTGTGCATATCCAGGCTCTACTGATTTAATGGCAGGGATTTGGTGGCAGTGGCAGATGCTCAGCTGTATGAAATGCTTGGTATTGCTGTGGCTTGTCCAATGTGGGGAGAACAATGTGCAGCCATATAAAGCTGCTTTACAGTGGTCCAAGTGCGACTGTATGGGAGAAAATAGCAATGTAACTATACTGATTTTTTTAAAACATCATGCTCGTAAGGGGTATTTATACTTATCTGGTGGTTTTGGCTGGGGTAGAGTTCGTTTTGTTCATAGGACTGTGGTTTGGATTTGTGCTGGGAACTGTATTGATAACCCAGGGATGTTTTCATTGTGGCTGAGCAGTTCTTACACAGCATCAAGGCTTTTTCTGCTCCTCCAGTGAGGAGGCTGGGGATGCACAAGGAGCTGGGAGGGGACACAGCCAGGACAGCTGACCCCAACTTATGCACGGGATGTTCCAGGCCACATGGCATCATGCTCAGCACATAAAAGTGAAGAAAGAAGGAAGGAGGGAGTTTTTGGAGTGATGGTGTTTGTCTTCTCAAGCCACCATTCCAAATGTGAGGGAGCTCTGCTGTGCTGGGGATGGCTGAGCACCTGCCTGCCCATGGGAAGTTAGGAATTGATTTCTTGGTTTGCTTTGCTTGTGTGTGTAGCTTTTGCTTTACCTATTAAACTGTCTTTATCTCAACCCACAGGTGTCCTTAGATTTACTCTCCCAATTCTCTCCTCCATCCCACCTGGGGAGTGAGTGGGGCTGAGATCCCAGCTGGGCTTAAACAACAGTAACTTGTCAAAGGCATCCCAACCTTAATTCTCCTTGAAATACCAAAGAAATGGCACACTGAACTCTTCTTTTCAGCTGTGATGAGCTCAGACTTTGTGCCTCGCTGGTGCTGGCACTGTTTGGTTACGCCTGTGAGTGAACGATGCCTTGTCCTCGCTACCACCTCGGCTTTTGCATTCGAGTGGAAGAGCACAGCATGGGAGGGAGTCCATCTCCCATTCCTGCCCCAACAAGCCTTGCTTTTAGAATATTTTTCCCCATAATTGCCCTCCATACTTTTGGCTACACCTTATTCTGGCCAGCACGGGCAGATTGCTCCCCTCACCTCCAGTGACGCACAGGGGAGACCATTACCCAGAGCCCAACATTCTCCCAGCTTCTGATCTGAACTGCAGATGCTGGGAGGGACCATGACCTCATGGAACCAAAGCAGATGCTGGGAGGGACCATCTCTGATGTTCTTGTGTCATGCCTTGCATGAACATTGAGGGGCTGAAGGGAGGCAGGAGAGAGAAGGGACTGTTGGGGGTCTGTGTGGTGCCTTGACTGCCTTTCTGCTGCAAGGTGTTTGCAGAGAGCAATTAGGTAAAGTGTTTATGCAGATGTGGCATGGGACATTGCCAAAAAAGGCCTTAAAATGGGACATAAATGGGAGAAGGGGTGAAAGCATCAGTGGAGGTAGTGACCGTGGCACTGAGCTGTGCCACACCAGGACAGAGTGCTGAACGCAGCCTGGCTGTGGTGCCGCCAACCACTTCTCTACCAGCTGGGGCATGGAAACCCGGGCTCAGGCAGAGCTTTGCAATGACAGCTGTGGGAGAAGCTCCTGGGACCTCACGAGTTGAACGAAGTTGTGTTCATTCCCTTGGGAAATGGGCCTCGCATGCAAAACCCTGCGGGCTTGTGTCTTCAGGGGACAGGAAGGATCCAGGACTCAGCATCTTTGGGAACAGGAGGAGGCACGTAGGGTTGGGTAGGAAGGAGGCATGTAGGGTTGGGTAGGAAGGAGGTTCAGGGCAGCCCGGAGAAGATGTGGCTCAACACGTGCAGTGGAACTCAGTGCCATGGGGCTGAGTGCGGCACCAAACCCTTTTCCTAACTTGCCAAGGTGGAAATGCCTCTCCCTCTCAGGTGAAATTATAACTTCTGATACAATTCTCTTTGGACTCTTTGAAATCTCTGCTCTGCTGGGATTTTATTAAGATCTTGGCTGGTATGCAGGCAGCCAGTGAACCTCATCCCCAGGCTTCTTCCACACCACATTCCCGGGGGATCCCCACTTAGCTTGTTTTACCCCCTCAGGTACCCTTCGAAGTTGGACTCAGCAGAGGGAGCGCTGTCACGTTGTTTGTGCAGCACCAAGGAATAATTGGGGGCTCCCACAGCTCAGAAATGCTGAAGATCAAGAGCCAGCAGATAAATGAGCCCATGGTAATAAAAAGATTCTGCTTCACTAACAGATTTGTGTCACTGAAATATCTCCACAAGCTAAAAAAGCGCGGTGAAGGAGATTCGTTTTGCCTGACAGTTTTTAAAGCCCTTCACGACCTTCCTGCCTCCCCCTCAGTTCTCTCTTCAGGAAAGAACTGTTGTTTTCTCATTCCTCTTTCTGGACATGATTATTGTTCATTTTTCCCCAACCAACCCTTCCTCCAGCCTATTTAAGACTGGCCCAACTTCAAACATTCGTCATTATGGCTTAAATCACGCCCACTGGACACCGAGAAGTTTCCTGCGTATGCCTGGTGGGATGGTGGGTCCCCCAACACCTTCGAGGTGTGCCATGAGCATCATCTCAGCGTGGACCTTCCTCCCATCCCCCAAATCCCTTCAGATGGGCCCCCCCTTAGAAAAACCCCCTTAGAAAACCATTCTGCTGTCAGAGTAGCAAAAGGGATGCAGTAGGGAACGCTGGTTTAGAGCCAGCTCCTGTGAATGAGGCCTTTTGACTACCCGGCAATTTTCATTAGAGAGTCAAAAGAATCATTTGTGTTCTTTCCCTTTTGGCTACCAAAATTATTTTGTCTCAAAACAAAACAAAGGATTATTGGTCTTGGCTTCCTTAAGAGGAAAAATAAGTTCGGTTGATGAAAAGAGCTTGATTTAAGGGGGGTAAAAGTAAAACAAAAAAATGGGTAAGTGAAAGAAAAATTCACCAAATGTTTCATGCAATAAAAAAACCCCCTAAGGTAACGTTTGGAAAGCCAAATTAGGTATTAAGCCACCTTTGTTTTATTGTCAAAAGTGGTGAGGTCTGGCCAAAATGGCACTTGCAAGCCAAAACCTGGCTGAACTTTCAGGAAGACTCTGAGCTACCCCGAGCACCCCTGTCACTTCTAAAAACTCTGCACCTGTGTTTTTTTACAGAGGTAGTGCTAAACCTTGGGCCCATTGAGGGAAGCTGGTCATGGCAATAGGGCCAGGCTGCTGTTCACAGCCTCCTTTTCTGGACGGACACAGCACCTCTTCTCCGAGAGAAGAAAGGAAACAAAGCAGTGTGAAAAAGAAAAAAAAAATAAATCAGAGCAAATCATGTTTCAGCACAGCTATTATTTTTTTTTCTCTGTATTTCCCCCCCTCTCTACTGATACGTAAAAAAAATATATATTATATTATATTTTCCTTTTCTTAAATTATTTCTTTCAGCGTCAGTCCCAGCCGAAGTCCTGCCCCGTCATCTGGTAGAACTTCATGTTGAAGGGCCGGTAGAAGTCCCGCAGCCTCTGCACCACCTCCTGGTCGATGTCAGGGTGGGTCCTGCCTTTCGTCTTCCCCAGGCAGTGGGGTTTGCTGCTGCCTTCCGCCTTCTTCAGGCACGGGAACCCCTTGGTTTTGTTGAAGTAGAAGTGTTTGTCGGTGATGATCCTCTTGAGGCCCAGAAAGTCCTGGACCCTGCCCAGCTCCCCCGCGGGGTCGCTGATCAGCCTCTCCCCACTGACAAAGAGGATCTGCCCGATGGGGAAGTAGAGGAGCCAGTTCTCCAGGTGCTTGGCATAGATGCCAATCTGGATGGCGCTCCACGAGGTGTCGATCAGGCCCGTAGTCCTGTTTTTGAAGGTCAGGCTCTCAAAGGTGGGGATGTCGGGCTTCTTGGAGAGCGTCTGGGTGTAGTCCGAGATGGCTCTGGTCACGGGGTCCCGCACCACCACGATGAGCTTTGTGCCCTTGGACATGGAGGAGATGCGGGCTGGGGCCTCCTTGGTGACGAAGTAGCTGGGGGTCTTCTCCATGGTGATCTGCCCCTCCAGCGTCCTGGGCATCAGGTCCCTGACAGAGAGGGAACGAGGGACATGTTAGTGCCAAAAGCCCTTGGGCAGGGTCGGGGAGCTGGATGTGGGCAGTGCTCTGGGCATGGCCTGGGAACCAAGGGCAGGATGGTCCTGAGCCTCTGGCCCAGCCCTTCCCTCCTTGCATTCATTGTCGGGAGGCCCATGATGCTCTGATTCTGCAAACACCTGAACTCGTCCTCGATTTCCCACTTCCTTTCACTGCCCATTTACCTGGAATTAGAGCTGAATTCATTCTGCCTGTTCAAGGCCTGCCCTCTTGATGGGATCCCACCTGCCTTCCTGCAATGGTGGGAACACGGCACATCTCAACCATCCCAATGCCCTATCCCTTTAAATTCCTCCCTGCCCACATTGGGGTTTCCTGCACAGAGGCTTAAATTCCCTGGAATAACAGTGAATTCCTGGAGCAACAACACTGCCTTCCTGTAGGACAGAGGAAATTTCAAAGGCCAGGATGCAAGACTTTATTTTTTGGTATTTCCAAGGAGGCAGCAAGTCGATGCCACAGAAAAATGTGCAACATCAGCCCCCTGACCTCAGCAATTTCCTTCTTTCACCCCAAGACATCCCACGCACTGGCTGTTTTGGGAAGCTCTCTGTAGTGGGAAGGGGCTTGGAGCTTGGGCCAGGGTCCATCCTGAGAGTTCCGAGCCCTCCTGGGCCAGGACTGGGTGTGATTTGCTAAATCCTTCCCAGGGGGAGTGGGAGATGGATGGGGGGTGGCTGCAGCGCTGGGGAGGTTCCCCACCATGCCACCAGCAGTTCTCATGGCAACTGCAGCCCCCCACACCCTGACCCCTTGGCTCTGACCCCGTGTGTGAGATGAACTGCTCCCTGCCCGCCTCACTGCAACCATCTTGCAACATCTGGTTTGCAAACCTGTGCAATATGCCAGCAAAATTGAACCCATCTATCAAAAAAAAGCGACAATGAGAAGCCAACAACAGCTAAAACCAGCAATAATAACCAAACCCCAGGCTGTTATGTTACAAACGAGAGAGCAAGGAATGGCCCTTCCTAAAGCAATTCCCTTTGCAACCACATTACGTAGAGGCTGAGCAAAGGCGTGGTCCGAGAGAAGCCAAATCTTTGCTGAGGGTTTCTGTCTGGGGGAAACTGTCCCAATTTTGGGACATTCAGGCTGGAGAATAAGCAAGCTGAGGAGTATGAAAGAACTCTCATGCATCCTGAAGGACGTGAAGACAAAGGGAATCACCACTGGCAATGAGTGGCATTTGCTGAGCAGGCACATGATGCTCCGGGGGAATTTGACAGCACCTGATGCTGCGAGGGCCAAAAGTACTGAGGGACTGGTCCAACCAGTGAGATACACACAAAGAAATGGTGAGGAAGGAAAAACCCCTGGGTGGGTGTTAGAGCACCTAAGGACCCTCCCTGCTTTCATGGCTTGGGATGAGTTGTCAATGGATGGGATAACAAACACCTCAAAGCAAACTGCAAAGGGAA
Organism: Mohoua ochrocephala; assembly: GCA_013398855.1. NCBI lineage: Eukaryota > Metazoa > Chordata > Aves > Passeriformes > Acanthizidae > Mohoua > Mohoua ochrocephala. The sequence goes on along the minus strand of VZTA01009262.1, from coordinate 306,644 downwards.
AATCTGCCCTCTGTTAGTTTTTCCCCGCTCGGCAGGTTTGCTGCAGCTTGATTCTCTTCCCAAGCAATGTCGAGGGTCTGGCTGGGATTTGGAACACCCCAGCCTGCAGCAGTGGTGGGAAAGGAAGTCTGTGGTGGTGGCAAGTGCTGTTTTTAAGGAAGTGCCACTGAAGGGGTCACCGCAGGGAAAACTCTTCAGCAAAGAAATGCTGCTCTTTCTGAAAGAGCCCGACAGCTCTGCAGTCAGAGCTGTGGAAAAGTCTTTCTAGCAAGGAAGGGCCAAATCTGCTCCCAGAAATGCAACACAGAGTCACAGGGCGGATGGGACCCTCTAGACACGGTAGAGAGGGAAAATGAACGGTCTGAGGGGGCTTATTTCATCTCTGACTTCTCCACAGAAACAGTGCCAGAATTTCTGTCTCCAGGAAGGAGCCAGACACCGTGGTGACAGGCATGTGACAGAGCTGGCAGTCCTGGGGGAAACACAGAGCCTTTTCCATCAGGAAGCTATCAAACGAGGAGGACAGAGAAACTGAGGCACAGCCAGCGTTGTGGCTTGGTGCAACCTCACACCCCCAGAAGGGTGCGTGTTGCTCTGTGGGCCACTGCTGCCACCAGCAACTAGTCATCTTCTTCCCCCACCGTCTCTCTTTTCCTTCCAAATCATCTTAAGCAGTGACTCTGCAACAGGAATTTATAAAAAACCCAAAACTCGCTCTCACAAGCACTCCCCTCCCCCCACCTCCAGCCCACACTCCCAGAAGCACCATTACAGCATGTTCAGGAGATGATTGAAAAGAAAGATGCTCTAGCAAGAGTGATAACTTGATGTAAGCAGCAGCGTGTGTGTATATATAAATTCAAAAATGCTGCCTAAAGAGATTAATTCCTCCCTCCCGTGAGGCCAGCTAAGCCCAGGGGCTGTGCTGCCCCGGCAGCTCTAACAAGGCTCTGTGTTTGCTTTGATGAGCTGTGAGTGTACATTGGAGTGAGCTGAGCCTCCTGCTCTGCCTTCCTTTAGATCTCAGGTGAAATCAATACATGGAAAGATGCATTTCAGGAAACTGAGAAAAATTTAAAAGAAGAAAATCTCCAAGAAAGGCTGTGAGACTGAGGAAGCTGGAAGGAGAGGGGCAAAAGATCAGAGAGGTCTGCAAGGAAAAAAAGAAAATCACTCATTGTGTTGCTGGATGTAAAATCAAATCCAACTGGCATTAATAGCAAAAGGACCCCTTTGCCACTGATTTTAATGAGGAAGGATTAAGCTGAGCTTGGAGCAAAATAAGAGGCAGGAATAGTCCTAGGAGAGGACAAGGAGCCCTGGGTCTCTCCTATCCGTACCCATCCTGCTGTAGAGGCATTGTCTCTGCATAAGGACAACACCCAGGGAAATCTTGGTGCTATTGGAGGGATCTATGACATAACTATCATCTCTCAGAGGGCAGTGCACCCTCACAAAACAATTGCAGCAAAGTCAGGGGCCTTGGAATTTCCTTTGTCTCCGCTCTTCCACCCCCGTGGAAGCACGGCAAACCATGCAGGAGGAGCACATCACCTGCTGAAGTACTCCTGGTTCTTTCCCTTGGCTGTGGTCGGAAAGGTGTCTGGCAGGACTGCTTCATTTCCACGGTCAGGGAACGATCCCTGGATCATTTGCTTCCACAGGGTGTGCTGAGGTGGCTGTCCTGCCACCGTGGCAGGGTTCCTGTGCCCAGTGCAGTGAGGTCCCTCCCAGCACAAAGGTTTTTATCATCTCCAGTGTTCTGGAGGAGTTGAAGTATGAAGGAAGTAAGTTGAGATCAGGTATTGAGGAGAAATTCTTTACTGTGAGAGTGGTGAGACCCTGTCACAGGTTGCCCAGGAAAGTGTTCAAAGCCAGGTTGGACAGAGCTTAGAGCAACCTGGGCTATGGAAGGTGCCCCTGCCCATGGAAGGGGGTTGGAATGAGATGAGCTTTACTGTCCCTTCCAACCCAAACCATCCTGGGATTCTATGAACACTGCACTGAGCTGTGCTGGAATGGAAAGGACAGCTCTCAGAGCACGTGGGACACATCAACACTTTAAGGAACTCACGAAAGCACCCCAAAATCCAGACCCGGTGGCAGGCAGCCATCCCCAAGTGTGGAGACCTACAGCTGTGCCACAGTCCAGGCTGCAGGGACAGTCACTGCTGGGTGCTGCAGGTACAGCCCTGCTCCCAGCCATCGCTGCTGGGGACAGCCACAGCACACCGTTAACGTGCCACCTTCCCAAACACAGCGTTCCCCAAGAGGCAGAGCCTCTCCTGCCCCCAGCCCCCGACTCCTCTCTCTCTGCGGTTGCTGCTGGCACACAGCGAGCGGCCCTGGCAGCTCCCGCGCCCGTCCTGACGGTGCACGCCGGCGTTTATTTGAGCAAGCCTCAGTATTTATGTATCTCATTACGCCTGCAGCCAGCAGCAGCTGTTTCCACACTGTGTCTGTCAAGCAGCATCTCAGCAAAACTGCCTTCCCGGCCCTCCCTCCGCTCCTTCCAGTCAAGCTCCCTCTGAAGATTAGGTCTGACTGACAGCCTGACCCGGGTGCAGACCTCCACCTCCCCTGCAGCCCCCAGGGCTTCCGAGGTGTCTTCTCTGGCCCCATGCAAACCCCCAGCACTGACCACAGCCAGAGGTGCCAGCCCCAAATCCAGCCCACCCAGCAGGGCAGGGGTGACAGCGGGACAGGGCAGCCATGCCCATCCAGCCATCCTGGCTGTGCCCATCACACCGACATCCTGGCAGAGGTGTCCACCCGAGGGCTGTGCCAGGGGTCCTCAGCAGACCCTCCCAGTTGCACACCAAGTGCTACGGGCACCTCCACTCCCTTCACCGTTGGGTTTAACCACCTCAGCAGTTTAAAAAGAAAGCACTCCAGGAATCTCACTGCCTCCAAAATGGACTGGGACACCAAGCTCCCAGTGCAGCACTGAAGGAGGTAACAGTTGCTATCACCTTGTCCTGGGGTCACAGCCAGGAAGCCTTGTCCCTTCCTGAGGAGCTGGGAAATCCAGCTAAGGAATGCTGTGGAGAATGCAGCTTGCACAGGGGCGTTGCTGACAACTCCAGAGGTGAAGATTCTTCCTGGACCTCAGGCTGTGACCCTGCTCAGGAGGAGCAGCAACAATCCTGGGCCAGGGGCAGGGCGGCCAAGCTGGCAGGAAGCAGAGGTATCCCCAAGATAAGGGGTTCACAGACCCCCAGGAGACCCTATAGAGCACGCACAGCGTGACTTCATGTCAGCTCCCCTTCATGTCAGCTCCCCTCCATGTCAGCTCCCCGTCATGTGAGCTCCCCTCCATGCCAGCTCCCCTTCATGTCAGCTCCCCTGGCTGCAGAGCGACGGGGCCATGAGCGCTGCAGAGCGAGGGGAGCATCTGCACGCAAAGAGGGGGCTCTGCTCACCAGCTCCATGCCCCCGCTGTGCCTCCCGTGCTCAGCTCCCGCCTCACTGCCCTCCCGGGGATGGAGATTGCGTGGATCAGAGCTAATTACAGCACGCAAACCCTCCGTCTAATTGCTCTGATTAATTATTGACGGGCCGAGCTGCTGCTTTGAGGGCAGCAGGTAGCGGGGAACCCTGTGCTCAGGCAGGTGCCCAGAGGCCTCCTGGTTCCTTGTGCTGAGAAGTGATCCCGGTGTCCCAGCATCTCGTGACCAGTCTGGGAGAGGAAACGGTGCCAAGAGGTTCCCAAAAATCCACTGTGCTGGAAAGCACATCTGGAGACCTCCAGTGCCTAAGTGCTATTGACAAGCAGAAACTCCCTGATGTCATTAGCCCTGCAAGCCATTGATTTTCTCTGCTGGAACAAGAAACTCATCGGAGCTGAGGCAATCACAGGTGGCACCGCCACCTCCTCCGGGCTGACCAGCTGGGGTTTGGAAAAGGGGCGTTTTGTGGTTGTTTTCTTTCCGATGGCTAATTGCTGGTAAATCCCAGCCCTCTGCCCAGCAGGAACAGATGAAGAGCCCCAGGGCTCTTGGTCACAGCCCCTTCAACATGTGTCCATCCTTAGTATGGGAATGGAGACACCACCAGGCACCTTCTAAAGGATCTTTCTCTACCAGGGCTGGGGCTGGGGCTGGGTTCCTCAGCCATCTCTGCAGTGCTTCCCCCTAGGGCCAGCCATGAGCTCTTTAACCCAGCCTTAGAACTCCTCTCCCAGCACTCCCAGAAGCTCCAATGAGTGGGAGATGTCATGCACTGGGAAGGACAAACTCCACCTGTCCCCATCAGACCTGGACCCAACACTAACCACCTCTGGTCTCTCCAGCACCACGTACCTCTCCCAGTGACAGCTTAACCCCAGCACGGGCAGAGCTCCACACATAAGCCATGAGCCGTTTGCCAGATTCTTGCAGCACCAGCTGATTCTCGCAAGGGAGAAAATCAGGCTCAGAGTGATTTCATCATCTTTCCAATGTAGTTCCCAAATGAAAAGTGATTCTTTATTTCCCAGCTGGATTTGCTTGGGTAAATTCAGGCTTCTGGTGGTTGGCTCTGTTGGCTTTTTGGTGTTGCTTTATAGTAACTGCGGTGCCTCTTAATGAAAATAGACACTCCTGCCCTCCTCTACAGATGCCACTGTCACTGAGGGATGGGAGGCTGACCTGACTCGGCAATGCACATCTGCAGCCCAGAAAACCATCGGAGTCCTGGGCTGCATCCCCAGCACCGCGAGCAGCGGGGCCAGGGAGCCTGCTCTGCTCAGCTGCAACCCCACCTGCAGCGCTGCCTGCAGCCCTGGGGTCCCCAACAGCACAAGGATGGGGAGCTGCTGGAGGAGCGAGTCCAGGGGAGGCCACAAGATGCCCTAAGAGCTGGAGGGAGCCCCTCTGCTCTGGAGCCAGGCTGGGAGAGCTGGGGGTGTTCACCTGGAGAGGAGAAGGCTCTGGGGAGACCTTAGAGACCCTTGCAGGGCCTAAAGGGGCTCCAGGAGAGCTGGAGAGGGACTTTGGACAAGGGCCTGGAGTGACAGGACAGGGGGAAATGGCTTCCCACTGCCAGAGGGCTGCGTTAGGTGGGATACTGGGAAGAAATTCTTCCCTGTGAGGGTGGGGAGGCCCTGGCCCAGGGTGCCCAGAGAAGCTGTGGCTGCCCCTGGATCCCTGGAAGTGTCCAAGGCCAGGCTGGATGGGGCTTGGAGCAACCTGGGATAGTGGAAGGTGACCCATGGCAGGGGTTTGGAACAAGATCATCTTTAGTGCTCCTTCCACCCCAAACCATTCTGTGACTCTGACTCTGTCATTACAGCCTGCTGACTCCCCTCTATGCCATCCTGGGCCAAAGGAGGATTTTCCAGCTGAGACAATGGACACGATCCTTTCACATCCTTGCGCCCTGCCCTTCTCCCTCGCAAGTGCAAATCAAGAGCTCCTTTTTGCCATCCCACCACGCACGAGGGTCAGTCACTGCTGGAAGAGGACAGCAGAGGACGTGGCTGGACATGAATCCCGTGAACCCAGCACTCACCTAAAGCAGAGTTTTGCTGGGAAGTCCTTGCCTGTTTGTCCACTGCATGTCTGCACCATGGAGAGGGAGCTCACAACCTCTTTCCATCACACAGAAGGATACCAGGAGCCACAGCCTTGACAGGGATCAGCACAGCCTTCAGCCTGGACCTCACCTTCCTCAATTACGATCTTAAACCATCCAGTTTCGGCACCTGCATTGCAATTTTGGTTTGTTTTAAAGACGTGCCTATGTGGGCTGGGGTTTATGCCCAGCTAGCATGTGAATAGAGCAGGAGATGGCACATGTTCTGAAAAGCTCAAAGAGTAAAGACTGAGGGATGACAAAAAAATGGGTACAAACAGCCCAGCACCTGATACAAATAAACCTCAGTCTCACTTTTCCTCCCTAGGGGCACCCCTGAAGTCTTACACAGGTGCATCCTCCCAGACATCCTCCCAGGTGCTGCTGCTGGTCTCAGAGGGACCAGGACTGTCCCTTCCCCCACCTGCACCCAGGGGACCCTTCTCGATGGGCTCAGCCAGGCTCAGAAGGGTCCACAGCAGGGAGGATATGGAAAAACCTCCACCCCCAAACCAAAAACCACCTCATGTCTCTCTCACTCAAGGATCTCCAGGACCACACATTTCAGCCCTGACTAAGCAAATCATTTTAAGGAGGAAGGTTAAAGAACTGTTTGTTATTGGAAGTGTCTCCCTCTTCGGGATTCGGTTTTTGATAAATTAACTCCAGCTTCATTACTTCATGATATATTTCCCTTGACATTTAATTATACTTACCCCAAACACATTAAGCCAATCAGTCTGAACAGCTTCTTATTAATATGCAAATTTCTCCTTTGAAAAGCCGTGAATCTGTGAAAAATCTCTACAGGCTTCAATTAGGCCCTTTTGGGAAGTTGGGAAGTTCCCTGAGAAACACTCTCCTGGCCTGAGGCAGGCAGAATCCAGCCCCACAGACACTTCCTGGTGCCTGGTTTGGGAATGGGAGAGGAGGATGCTAAAGCACCTTCTCGGGTCTAGAGCCATGAAGATGAGAGGCTGAATCCTGCAAACCAACACGGCTTTGGCGGCTTATCCCCATGCCAGCCCCTTTCCAGGGGAGCCACTGTTTGTCCTCTGTGCAAGTCACCCTTCTCTGGGACCCCAAACGGGAGGTTCACGTGGGAGCTGCAGAATATTCCGTGAAATCTCAGCTTTCAGCAAAACAAACAGGAATCTGGTTCTCCTGGTGCCATGGGCAAATGGGACATGATTTGCATTAGGCAAATAAATTGAGCTCCACAATTAACCATCTGCCCTGGAACAGATTTAAGTTTTGCTTTAAAGCATCGCTCCCAGCCTCCCTCCACTCTCACATCCATCTGAACGCCGCAGGATTTTCTGCTGGGAAACCAACTGGGGATTAATTCATTGAATCATTCCTCTAAGTAACTGGAGAGGAACATCAGCGGAGGTACCACAGCCCTGGTGGCCTTTGGCCTCCCGCATGCGTTTCCTGTGGATTACACCAACGGGCAAACCGCAAAACCGCTTCAAAACCTTCCAGAGACTCCAGTTCCCACCAAAAGCCTTGAGTCACCGAACCCAGATGATTTCCTGGGAGCTTCTCAGCGCCACATCATCATCTCGAGAAAAAGTTACCCATTTCATCCTATTTCAAGAGAAGTTGCAGGTTTTCTTAAAAAACATCTGATTTAGTGTAATTTTTTTTTATTCCCTACAGTTAGACATCCAGATCAGAAATACATCGCAATCAGTGTACTGTATAAATAGTCCAATTTTGGAAAACAGCTCTCATGAGCAATAAAGAAACCCAATTTACTATGCACTATAATAAAAATATCTCTTTTACCATATAAATCAAACCCAAGTGAGCAGATTAAAAAAAATAAACTCAACCCTCCCCGGTTTCTGCCCACAGGCACAGGCAGACGGCCCTGGGGAAGGGCTCGCCTGCCCTGTATAAATATATACAAGAGCAAATCTGTTAAAAATTGCAGCCACCACTTTGTTTTCTAAAGGTCTCAGTTTATCCTTCGTCAGAAGAAGGAGGGCTGGGGAGAGGTCGGCCAGAAACACAATCCTTTCCTGTATAAACACTATAGTCTGTGCTGGCTCTAAGTGCATCATATGGTCTATATTTTATATGTGTAGAGGTAGAGAGAGAGAGAGATTTTTCAAGCCAGTCAGAGACATAAAGTGATCTTATATCATCTAAAACCAACAATCATACTCGGACTTCTGGCAGTTTTCCTTGCAGTCTTTCCCTGCCATCCCCCTGCCCCTTCCTCCCGGCTGCTGGAGCACGCTGCTGTCTGCCCCCATTATTTTTCACAAAGGCATATAAATCACTGTGGAAACTCTTATTATCTTATTTTCCCTCTGCTTCTCTCTTGTCTGTTTTGAGAAAAATTAATGCATTTGTCTCTGGAAAAATGTGCAGTCTCTATAATTCAGTTTTAAAACAAGCACGACTAGCAAATGGATAGACCTCCGTTAGGAGACTCATTTTTCACGCGAGTAATTGAACCCTTCCCTTCGATTTTTCCTTTGGGTGTTAAAGACAACTGATGCCTTCGTGGAATTTGCTTACGTCTCAGAAAGGTGGGAAGACAAGACAGACAGAAAAAGCAGATGAGAGAAAGAAAAATGAGACAGAGGGAAAGAAAAAGATAAAAGGGAGAGGAGAGGAGAGGAGAGGAGAGGAGAGGAAAAGGAAAGAAGAGAAGAGACAGAAAAGAGGAGAGGAA